>JAEIFV010000101.1:155000-613126 GCA_018904265.1 Lordiphosa collinella
CCCGGGAATTGTAATTAACAGACGAACGAAACGAACAAACTGAGGAATGAGCCCTTTAGACTATTCGAATCTTTTCAAGAAATTCACAACAAACCCCAAAATGGGTTTGCTTGCTCATTTTGCCTGCGCAAAACATCCTTGCTCTGTCAAAATCGTCTTTATAAAAGTTGCCAATCTTCACATCAGCGGACTGGCCGATAGCGAATCGCTCTAGAAACTCGAAAAATGTGGCTGCCTCTGTTTCGAATCGTCTTTTTAACGATCCAATCAACTGATCAAAAACCTCACAATAAAATTGAGTAAAATAATAGTTGCGTGTAAGAAACTTGAAATTTTCTGTTGAACCTGAATCAAAAGGTTTGGGCATTTTACGCTGACGGGGAATTTGAGGTTCTCTGAGTTCAAAATCAATTACAGCTTTAACACTTTTTTCCAAATTTTTTTAAATTTGGAATCGCAAGACGCATTCAACACATCAGCAACCGCTTTCACTTTTTCATGCGATTCAATGACACAAAGGTTCGACATCTGTAGTTATAAATAAAAAATGTATAAATCGACAAAGTTGACGATATATGATGTTTGATTATTTCGAGTGGGTAATTTTCCTACTTGGGATTTCTCGAGTTGGTCAAGCTACCCACTCAACCCACTACTCCTGCCCGGCCTGTGTGTGCCACAAATGTACCTAGTTGATTAGCTAACGCTGGGAAGAAGTTGCGCTTCTTATAATCTTACTTAATGTCAAACAAATTTTCAATCGAATCCTCTTTTATCTTCAGAGTTTCCAGAGTTTAATACAGAATTCTTTCAAAGTTAGTTGCAAATTCTATCGAGTGCGAATCTATGATAAATCTTTCAAAAAAAAACATCATTGGCAACCAAATTAAAGGTACAAATATTTTTTTTTTTGAACCAAACCATTAATAACATTTTTTTGCTCAGATTCGGGTTCGGTTCCGGTTCTAATTCTAATGTAAAGTTCCACTCACCTAAGCAATCCATTGACCTCCTCCACAATATGCTTAAGCTTAAAGTAAGCATCCTGTGGCGGCAGCTTCAGCTCCAGTATAAGACGATCAATCTAAAATTTTAAGATTGTAGAAATATTGCAAGTTTCCTGGGGATCTACTTACCTTGTTAATGCACACGGTAATAGCCAGACGCTCTTGCACCGCATGCTTCAGCAGACGTTCCGTGTTGAGCATCACCCCTTCGGCTGCATCTATGAACAACACCACACCATCGCTCATCCGCAAGGCCGCTGTGGCCTCATCCGAGAAATTCACATGTCCCGGAGTGTCGAAGATGTTGAGCAAATAGCTCTTTTGCTTTACATCCTGAAGCACGAGCGTCACGGGCGTGGCCTTGATGCTGCAGCCGCGTTCCTGTTCGGTGAACAGTGTGTCCGTATAGCGCAGGGAGCGCTCCTCCATATTCTCAAACTGTGGATGCGTTTGTCGTATAAGGCAGTCCACGAAAGTGGTCTTGCCATGATGCAAATGGCCAATGAGTGCCACGTTGCGTATCAGGGGAGGTGTGTCCATAAGATCGGCCATAAATTCCATGTCATAGGTGGTCTCCAGCAGATCTTGTTCCTTGATTTGAAACTTTAGTTTCTTTACGGGCTCTATGAGGGGTTTGTCCAAGGGTTGGGCATCCTCCTCCTGCACTATGGTCTCCACATCGGGACCATACACTTCCACAGCCGAGGGATAATAGCGTTTATCCTCGTGTAGCACCACGGCTGTAACCTCTTTATCCTCATCCTCGGGCGGCTCCGCTTCTTCGGCATCCATGTCATCCTCCTAAGGGTGTATAAGCAAGGGTTTGATATGTGCCATTAGGAGGTATTTGGGCTACTTACATCTGCATCATCCTGCACATCGGGTTGGCCATAAATGCTTTGGTCATCATCTTCATCACTGTCTAAATCAGGTCCAATATAGTTGCCAAACTCATCATACAAATCGGAGTCCATGCTAAGAGAATTAAGGGAAGCGGCGTCTCAAACGTTTACACACACACACACACTCGCACAGGCTCACACCTACAGAAACATGCACATGGCCACCTTTCTAAGGCTTAAGCCACCCAAATACTGCCACTCCACACTCACCTGGGTTTCACTGAAACACTTGGACTGCTTCAACTGGCTGTAATTATTTATTCAATATAACAAATTGTATTTCTTTTAACTTTTATTAGCCGCCTTCTCTTTTCGTTGCTAGTGAGTTAAGTTGGCTGCGCCAGTGTCCAACAGCTGTTACAAATGCCGGCGTTTTATGGTGTTGCCAGAAAACAAAATTTTACAGTTGCTGCAAAAAATAAAATTTTTAAACAGGTAGTCGGGTCAAGGCAGAGGCAGGTACCAGCAAACCAGCGGCTTAAAATAGACCGCAATTCGCCAAAAGTAATTAGTCAGTTGTGCCGGTTGAAGACATCAACATGAAAATCTTTTATCTATTTCTGCTAATAATGCTAACTCATTATGCCAGTACAACAATTCAAATAAATATAAAAAATCAACATTTTAATTCCATAGCCAGTCGCGAGGATTGGATTATGCTGGCCAAATATCATATACAAAATCACAAACCGTATATAGTCAAGAAATATGAAGCCTACAAACCAGGAAAAGCTAAGCACCCAAGTCAACATATGAAAACCACAACCACCACAGCCTGGCCAGAGATTACCAGAGAAGATGAAAAATTGATATCTGATAAAGAAACCACTTCACAATTAATGGAAACAACAACCCAACTTGCTGAGACTGATATTCCAAGTACCACAAATCCCACGGAGGAAACTACAACGTCCATATGCACTGAAGATTTGGGGACTACCACTACAGAATCATCATTGATCAGTACAGAACAGGCTGATACGACCGCCTGGCTGATGGAATTAAGAGAAACCACCACATTTTATCCAAATCCATTGGAGGAAACTACGACATCCGTGTCAACGGCAGCTTGGGAAACAATTACCACCACTGAATCATCACTTATCAGCACAGAGCAGCAGGATTTTAAAGAAACAAGTACATCCAATCCGTCAGAAGAAATCCCTACAACAGCAGCTTCAGTATTAAGTACCGAACAGACCACAACAAATAAACCAAATCCAACAGAGGAAGTTATAACATCCTTGGAATCCACCACCACAGAATCATCAGTTATCAGTACAAATCAGCCCGATAAATCTACTTTGCTGCAGAATTTAATAGAAATAGGTACAGCATCTTCAGTTTTCAGTACCGAACAGACCACAACAAATAAACCAAATTCAAAAGAGGAAGCTATAACATTCTTGGAATCCACGACCACAGAATCAGCTGTTATCAGTACAGAGCAGCCCGATGTATACACAAGTACCTCCAATCTGACAGAATCTTCAAGTTTCAGTACCGAACAACCGGATATATTCAATTTATGGGAATCAATAACAAATAACCCAAATTCCAGGGAGGAAACTACAACATTTATGTCCACTGAAGACTTGGGGACCACCACTACAGAATCATCATTTATCAGTGCAGAACAGCCTGATGTATCCACTTTGTTGCTGCAAATAATAACCACAACCCCTCAAACTAATTTTGAATCTACTACAACGGAATTTCCCTATATGGAGACAAGCACTTGGAATACCACCAACCTGGAGGACAACACAACTGAGGAGCCTACTAGAGCCACCACCAGTGGAGTTACCAGCCTGGTGGAGGAGATTATTAAGCCAAAGCCCAGAAAGTTCACGTATTCCTCAGATGTCATGCCAGATTATGGTTGGTTTTGAGACTGTCTTATAAATAAAAGCTTACTAAAATATATTTAAATATGTGTGTATAACATTAAGGCCTTTTCTCAAAAACAATAAATTCCTTTTTTGTCACAATGCTTCGTATGAATAAGACAGTGGTTCAAAAGTTCTTAGTTTTGACACTGTGCAATGATGTTCTATTCTTATGAAGTACTGTGACAAAAATAATCATAAGTGGATCTGAGAATACGCCTTTACCATATAATTTTTTGTAATAATAAAAAGTTTTAAATACAGTTGGATCTCACTAAGCCCCAAACATTTGTTAGCCGAAATAGGCAGATAGGCAGATTTTCCATTTCTAGTAACTATGATTCTATTTCATTCATACTGTGTGTGAAATTTTGTCAAGAAGAGCAAGAAAAGTTCCTGCAATTAAAGAGAAATTAATTTCAAACGAATGAAATGGCAAAAGTTTTAAATTCTTGATTAATCTTAAGTTCCGAGTCCAAACATTTATCTGGATTATTCGATTGAAATCCACAGGTGAACAAAAAGTGAACTGTTAATGAGTCTGCTATGATGTTTGTGGGTAAAAATTAAAGGAATACATTCAAAATTCAAAACTAGCAACTTCCAATTAACACGTCTTAATTGCGGACTTAACCAGTTTAAATACTCTTGAAACTTTTGTGACGAATGACTTAATTTATAAGCTTTAAGTATTGTTTCATTAGGAAATTAAATAAAAGAACTAAAAAAAAAATATTTGTATGCCAAGGAGTGACCATTCGATTTTCGCGGCTCCGACTTATGTGCAGTTTGCAGCTAAAAGATGACTCTGTGCAAAATTTCAGCTCGATAGCTTCAAAACTGAGCGATTAGTTTGCGTAGAAACAGACAGACTTCTAAGCGTTCCAAACTTCTGGGCAAAATAATAATACACTTTTCAAGTTTATAAAAAAGAGAAAATGCCAGATCTGTAACCCGAATTTCTTAGCCATCAAGATAAATCTGTCACCACATTGATTATCATACGTACGACTCCTCTCGTCGCTATCGAAATTTCCAAGGCTATAAACAATCAGACAGTCCATGCGCGTGTTATTATACCCTTGCAGAGGGTATTATAAAATTGTGCGGATGTTTGTAACGCATTAAAGGAAGCATCTCCGACCACATTAAGGATATATATTCTTGATCAGCATGACGAGCTGAGTTGATTTAGCCCTGTCCGTCTGTCCGTCCGTCCGTCTGTCTATTTCTATGCTATCTTCTCCGTCAGTTTTAAAGCTATCGTCACCAAACTTTGCACGAAGTCTTTTGGTACATATACACTGCACATTTGTCGGAACCGGTCGGATCGGATGACTATAGCATATAGCTGTCATATGAACGATCGGTCGATAAACTAGTCTTAGTGAGAAAAACTTTTTTGTTTTTAATGGAAACGCCTCCAAAGTACGTATTTCTTAGTTTACTATCCTTTCCCATGATTTCACTAAGTTTGGTCTAAATCGGATGACTATAGCATATAGCTGCCATAGGAACGAACGGTCGAAAACTGTTCTAGTGGAAAACTTTTTTTAAGAAAACGTCCTTTTATTGGATTCTTATTTTATATACTTTAACACATTTCTACAGTGTTATCAAATCGATACTATAGCATAGCGTTGATCGGTCGAAAGTTCTAGTCAGAAAAACTTTTAGTTTTAAATGGATCGCCTCTATTTCTAATTAACATTTTTGCTTTTGTCCGTTTGTCAAGACCTAGTATAATCCCTGAGTAAGGTCCAAAATAGTCTCATTAGAAAAACTTTTTAGTTTTCAATGGACAGTACAAACTCGCCGGCCGGTTAACTTTCCCCTATTTTTTCAATTAAAATGAGTTAAAAATACAAAATGGCCCAAAAACCGGCCTTAACTTTAGATTTTGGGGGTGTTAGTAAGAAACCGAGTATGAGGAAATGCTATGCTCGACCTGCCTGACAATATGTTCTGGGTCCCGAGAAAATACTCGTAGAATCAATGACGTATAATATATATTTGGCTCAAAGGACGTAGCTTTTTCATGGCTAGTAACTTCAAAGCTGTCGCCAACAGCAGGTGAAGGTGACCGGGTGTGTAAGTTTTAAAAGAAAAAATTTTTCATTTGATGTCCCGAGCCGGGATCGAGCCCACAACCCGCAGCACCACTCTACATGGTGTTTAAACAATGCTTTAAAAGGCTTTTTAAAAAATAAATTTTTTGTACCTTGGCCTTTGTCCAGTTACTGACAATTTTGAATACTTTTAACCGGGGGTGGGCACAAACATCAAACAGAAGGGCAGCATTAATTGCGCAGCAGATTTTTGTGGCTTATTTTGTTGTTGGCTGTCGAGTATTTTATTGCGCATTGCTTTTAAGCTGAATAACGGTTCGGGCTGCGAGGGACAGGCGGGCTAGGCGTTGCCCATCGCTGCTTTTAACCTTAGCTAGGAATATTTTTCTTCATTTACCTTGTACCTTACCTAGGTAAAAAAAAATAAATACTTTTCCTATTACTGTGTACTAGATCGATGCGGATTAAGCCTATAAATACCTTTTAGGTTTCTTTAAGTTTCGATTAATTTATTTTGAACAGGTTAAACTCACTCACGCACGACTAACTTACTTTTCCAAGTAGTTGGTATTTCGGCCAGCTTGACATACGGTCACCTTAATACCCTAGTCAATTTAAAGGCTTGCGCCAGGGAGGCAACGCCGTCATTTTGTGTGCAGAAAATCATCGAGACGGTAGCAGTTACGGATAAAGCAGCTTTGGTGGTTGTTGTGACGTGGCCTTTAGCCAGATTAACTGCGTTTTCTCCCAGAACAAATTAATTAACATTAAAAATGAAGTATTTGCTGCTGTTGGGCTTGCTGTTTTGTGCAGGTTTGTGTTGAATTATGTTTGTGTTACGCTTCATCTGGTTGCGTCGCCAAGCCACCGGCTTTTTAACCTAATTTTCCATTTTCTCTCTCCCCCCTTCCATCATTTCGCAGGCATCAATCAAATTGCGGCCGCTGACGAAGATGGCAGCACCGAAACCATTGACTTGGATCTGGGCTCCTTCAAAGAAGGTTCCAGAACAGGTACGTGTCCCTTTTTTGTATAGACACGTCAGCGTTGGTAACGCCCTCTTATCACTTTTTCCGCCCACAGATGCAGAGACACTGACGCGAGAGGAAGAAGCCATTAAATTGGATGGCCTGAATGTGGCGCAGCTTAAAGAGATACGCGAAAAGGCGGAAAAGTTCACTTTCCAAACCGAAGTGAACCGCATGATGAAGCTGATCATCAATTCGCTGTACCGCAACAAGGAGATCTTCCTGCGCGAGCTTATCTCCAACGCATCTGATGCTATAGATAAGATTCGCCTGCTGGCTCTGACCGATCGCAAGGAACTTGAGAGTAATCCTGAGCTGCACATACGCATCAAGGCCGACAAGGAGAACAAGGCCTTGCATATAATGGACTCGGGTATTGGCATGACGCATCAGGATCTGATCAACAACTTGGGCACCATAGCTAAGTCGGGTACAGCTGATTTTCTGGCCAAGATGCAAGATCCTAGCAAGTCGGAGGGCCAGGACATGAATGATATGATTGGTCAGTTCGGTGTGGGCTTTTACTCGGCTTTCTTGGTCGCCGATCGTGTGGTGGTCACCACTAAGCATAATGATGATAAACAGTACATCTGGGAGTCGGATGCTAATAGTTTCAGCATCATCGAAGATCCACGCGGAGACACCCTCAAGCGCGGCTCCATAATCTCTTTGTATTTGAAGGAGGAGGCTCAGGACTTTTTGGAGGAAGATACAGTACGCGAACTGATCCGCAAGTACTCGCAGTTCATTAATTTCCCCATACTGATGTGGTCCAGCAAGACTGTGGATGAGGAGGTGCCCGTTGAGGAGGAAGCCCAGCCCGAGAAGTCCGAAGATGAGGTGGAAGATGGCGAAGATGATGCCAAGGTGGAGGAAGCCTCCGACGATGACAAGCCCAAGACTAAGAAAGTGTCTAAGACCACCTGGGACTGGCTGCTGATTAACGATAGCAAGCCCATCTGGACCCGCAAGCCCGCAGATGTTAGCTCCGAGGAGTACACTAGCTTCTACAAGAGCCTTACCAAGGACTCTAGTGAACCGCTTACCCAGACCCATTTCATTGCCGAAGGCGAGGTGACCTTCAAGAGTTTGCTGTATGTACCCAAAGTGCAGCCCTCCGAGTCATTCAATCGTTATGGCACCAAGTCCGACAACATCAAGCTGTACGTGCGTCGCGTCTTCATCACTGACGAGTTCAACGACATGATGCCCAACTATCTGAGCTTCATTCGCGGTGTGGTCGACTCCGATGATTTGCCCCTGAATGTGTCCCGTGAAACGTTGCAGCAGCACAAGCTGATCAAGGTCATCAAGAAGAAGCTGGTGCGCAAGGTGCTGGACATGCTTAAGAAGATTGACAAGGAGGCCTACGATAAGTTCTGGAAGGAGTTCTCTACCAAGTGAGTACGCTTCAAGTAAACTATATATCACTCAAAATAAGGGAGGCAGATGCTTACGAACAAATATCGTGAGGCTAGAATGACACTTTCAATTTTTAGAGAAAATTATTGGCGCAATTTTTCATTAATGTACAAGAGGCGATGTTGTCTATCATCTCAGCCTCTTAAAGCATATTCTGACTGTAGTACACCAACGACCTTTCCCCATAGACAAAAAAATTGTGTCTAAAATTGCCCCTAAAAATTGAACAGCCCTAGTGATTTAACAAATTGTGAGCATCTCAAAAATATATATCACAAAAATAGCACCTGTTATATATCACAAGTGAACCTTGGTTCAGTAAGTACTCGATACTAAGTACTCTATACTCAGTACTCGATTCTAAGAACTTTATACTAAGTACTCGATGATAAGTACTGCGACCGTCTCGATGATTTTCTACTCACTACTCGATTAGGCAGTATTCGATTCTTAGTGCTTGATACTAAGTACTCGATACAAAGCATTTGATACTCTGTACTCGATTCTGAGACTTAATACTTAGAACTCAATACTAAGTACTCGATACTTTGTATTTGGTACTCAGCAACCGATGCTAAGTACTCGATACTCTGTACTTGATACTGAGTGTACTTGACTCTAAGTACTCGATACTCTATACTCGATACTCAATTCATAGTACTCAATACTAAGTACTTCCAATCCCCCTACACGACCACCTTAAAGACCTAAACAACAACACCACAAAGTCAGCGTGACACTTTTTTTTATGGCTTGACAGCCCCAAAGGGCCAAAGCCGAGCTCCTCTAAATCAGACGCGATTTGTAGATCACATGGGAATATTCAAAATATAATTTACTGTTAAGTTCAATTTCATTTCGTAATCTGAAAAATATTACCAATGTTATGTTAAACTCTTGTTTTTGTGAATTGTTTTGTGAAGTCGAAGATCTTAAAAAGGCAGAGGCTATTGGGGTCTTTATAAGTAATTCTGAACGTTTATCACTATTTTTTATTAAACTTTTCAGACGATTTTAAGACTCAGTTGCCCAAAACCGACTAGATAACAGAAGAAGTCTCTAGACAGTAGGTCACAATGTTTTTTGTTGAACCGAACCGAAACTGTAGGTTCGGAACAGGTTCAGCTTTTATTATTAAAGAGGTTCGGTTCACAGTAAATTAATAGTCCGTACCGGTTCGGTTCAAAACCGGTCTGCAGCCCTGGAAAGTACAGCTTTAGCACTATTTTTTGAATCAGCATTAAGTTTTGAATGATAATTAAAAAAATTTTTAATTGGCATTATAAGGTATGCGAAATGAACAAATGCTGTTAGACAAGTAGAAAATGTATTGAATGTCCGAGAAACTTGAATTCTAGATATGTCATTATTTACACTTTCGGTGGCACGGCCTTGCTCTTTTTGCTCCGATTGCTCCCAAGAGTTTTTTTTTGGCACGCGGCGCCACGCAGACGCATTAAAAATTACCTTGTCATCTCACACACGCTATCCGAATTCGAAGCGAAAACAACAACAAATCTATTGCGTATCGGGGCAGCAGAGACGACTGCAAAAACAAATACATGCACTCGTGATGAAAATGTTAGTGGTATTTATCACTTGTGATATTTTTGTGACATATACTTTTGAAACCAATATTCACAATTTTTTTGATCACTCACGATATAAATTTGCAGATATCAATGTTTGACTTTATTTAATTGAGTGATATATACGAACCCTGCCATTCAATAACTAAACTGTTTTTCTTTTAACCAGCATCAAACTGGGTGTTATGGAGGATCCCAGCAACCGTTCGCGTCTGGCTAAGCTCTTACGCTTCCAGACCTCCAATGGCAAATCGGGTGTCACCTCCCTGGCTGAGTATGTGGAACGTATGAAGTCCAAGCAGGAGCACATCTACTACATTGCGGGCGCCAATCGTGCCGAGGTGGAGAAATCGCCATTTGTAGAGCGTCTGCTGAGCAAGGGCTATGAGGTTCTATACCTGGTCGAAGCTGTCGATGAGTACTGCATCTCGGCCCTCCCCGAATTTGATGGCAAGAAGTTCCAAAATGTGGCCAAGGAGGGTTTCAAGCTTAACGAATCCGAGAAGAGCCAAAAGAACTTTGAGACCCTAAAGAGCACATTTGAACCCCTGGTTAAGTGGCTCAATGAAGTGGCTCTCAAGGATCAGATCTCCAAAGCTCAGGTGTCTGAACGTTTGAGCAACTCACCTTGTGCCCTGGTGGCTGGCGTGTTTGGTTGGACCGGTAATATGGAGCGTCTGGCCATGTCCAATGCTCATCAAAAGTCTGATGATCCTCAGCGTAGCTATTACCTCAACCAGAAGAAGACACTTGAGATTAATCCACGACATCCGTTGATGCGCGAGCTCTTACGCCGCGTGGAGGCCGATGAGGCTGATGACACGGCCAAGGATATGGCCTTGATGATGTTCCGCACGGCCACACTGCGCTCTGGCTATATGCTGCAAGAGACTGCTCAATTTGCAGACAGCATTGAGCGTATGTTACGTCAGACTCTGGGCGTATCCCAGGAAGAGCAAATCGAATTTGATGAAGACGATGATGAGGCGGAGCATGACTCCCAGAAGGACGGCGCCGACAGTTCAAATGCAGTCGATGAGGACGAGGATGAACAGCAGCATGATGAGCTCTAAGCATAGCTCTTGTAATTGTATATAGGAAGTCAGACTGACATTTGCATCAACACATTAGTTTATAAGTAAAACAATTTCCACAAGTCGCCGTCATCCCATGGAGAGCACTCCGCGACAGAACACAGCATTTGCTTTTCTTTTTTTAAAACTAAATTTATCAAATTTATGAAGTATTCTACATACAAAAATAAAGATCAGATAAAATAACAAACTTAAATGCGGTCTTCTAGATCAGAATCCAGTGGATCATCATTGTAAGCCTTTAGGTAAGAGCTGTACTGCAACTGAGCCCTGATTTGACTGGCTGCCTTAAGCTCATCCGAGAACTTGTACTCGTCCATGAAGAGGCAGAAAATCCACAGCGGCAACAAACCATTCATGACCAGCGAGACATGCGCCTGAAAGAGGGATTATGATGATGTTAGTTATTCGTTTAAATCTCAAAAAATGTCCAACTCACGCTCTTCTTTTTGTACACAGTGCACAACTTCTGCATCATACTGTTTTGTATCTTTATATTTAGTATATCTATTAAATCCGCATGTCCTACGCTCAAATAGCTGTTTGTATGCGACTTGTGCTCCAACTCCTTAAACAAAATATCAAATTTCCGTTGATATTTATCAAAGGTGCCCAGGACTTTATCCTCTGTCAACTTGTCCAGCAATCTGTGTGGCAGATAAGACAATTAGTTTTCGAAATTTGATTAAGAGGGATTCTCCATGAGTATTGTGTCCAAATTTCAAGTAAATCGGAGCAAAATTAACGAAGATACAGTGTTTCAAGTGACCGACGCACAGTGTAAGATTTAGCCAGTTTAGGGCGACATAAATCAAAAAACAAAAATGCTTCAAATGCAATGATTTTTTTGTATATGCTAAAAAAATATCATATTCTTTTAAAAATAAACAAAAATCGAAATGAAGTAATCATTAACAGCAATAAAAAGGGTCATTAAACAGGCCTCATTGCAGCGCTCGCTAAATTTCATTTGACAACCTGCATCCAGTCGCACAATTAAACTAATTAAAATTATGTCGTAAGTTACTTGTTTCCCAAGGGTGTTTATTTTTTCTTTATCTTGAATAGTTTAATTGAAAAATTTTCAAAACCGGGGCTTAATACATATACTGCATCAATTTGAACAATTTTTTTCATCAATTCCTAAAAAGCAAGAAAATTTGCAAAAATCTTGGTGCTTTTATGCCTGTTCGGTTTTCACATATTTCTTCGATTTCAAACCGAACGATTTCGTTTTAGCTGTTCTGGTATTCGAACGATTTGCAATTCGAATGTTTCATTTCCAAATTGTTTCCATTGACTACACTTTCACCTTAATCTCAGGTAATGAAGCCAAACAATCCAATAAATAATCACTAAAAATAGTTGATAGTAGTTGAATAAGATGTAAAAAAAAGTCGTTTCTATTTTTAATGACATTTTATGAACATGTTCCCAGCGTTTCATAAAAAAGTGAAAACCAGAACAAAAGAGAGCAGCCGTGGGGAAATGTCACCTTGCGGTAAAAAATCTGAACATCTTTACTGCGTAAGCCGAACTGCTCACTCGTCGTCAATAACAAAGTCTCTGTGCCGTACGATGTTGACATAGCAATATCAAATTTTGCAAAGACGAAGACAATAGCCGAATTAAATGATGAAATTTAAGATAAGCCTTATTCTTCACACAAATGATAATAAAAAAAAAATTGCCGGTCAGCCCCGGACTCAAACACACCACCCCCGGTTTTAGAAACAAGCACTCACCACACAGCACCACCGATGCATCTAACGTTCGCCGCCCGCCCGTGCCATGAAGCTTTAAAACGAAAATTAAGGGAGTTTGTATGAGGTGCGGTATCTATTATATGTAGTATCTTTGGTAATATGTTAAAGCTAATGATTGTTCTTTCGTGACTAATGTAATAATTAATACAACTTTGTACTTGTAGCATTAGGAAGCATAGCTCAATAAATATCAAATATGGTAAAGCTATAATAGGAACTCATAGAAAACTAGTTCTAGTGAGAAACTCTTTTTTATTTTCATCGGTAGCGTCCCCAAACTTAGTAATTATTAATTTTGTATACTTCCACACAATTATACTAAGTTTGATAAAAATCGGGTGACTATATTGTATAGATCCAATATAAAAATCGTAAAAATCTGGCTAATACTGAAAAATGGGAAGTTGTATGAGAGGGGGTAGTAGTTTTGGTCCGATGTTGGTCAACCTAAAACTATTCCTCCGTATGGGGTAAAAAAGCTTGCATTGCAAATTTCAACACAATACCTTTTAAACTACGGCTGCAATTGATTTATGACGCCCTAGATTCGCACTGTGCGACGTCATGTGTAAAATGTATGAGAATAAGTAACTTTAAGCGCGAATCGACATTTTTGAAGTCGGTGACCGCGATAACTTAAAAATTTCTCTGTTTGAAATTTTACACATTTCATTAATGTATATTTGACTACCAGCCAACGATCCCCTTTTATTTATTTTTTTCTTCTAAGTTGGAAGTTCTAACCAATTGTAGAGCGAAAATTGCTCATATAAAGCTAAAAAACCTTAACCGACAGTAAAAAAAAATGAAAAATTTTTTTTATAAAAGGACATTGTTGGCTGGGAGGTATACTTCCAAACAACTAATTTTATTTTTAATTCCCTGATTTTCGGATGATGCTACGATTCTTAATCCGGGTCACCAGGGATACATTTCATGACATGGTCTACCTGAAGTGGCTGCAACTACGTTGTTATTCGAAATTTTTTCGTCCAAAAATTCATAAAAATATTTCAAACGTTACTGAACAATGTGATAATAAAAGTACTGCAAAATATTTAGTAGTTTCGTCAAAATAAAATGTTTAAATAAGTGTTTTTTTATATGAGGCTGTTTAAAAAGTTCACTGCTGGCAAAGTGGGTGGTTCGGAAAAAGGTATAGTGCTGGCGGCCACGATTTCTCGTCTTCAGGTTGTCTGATATGAAAAGCAAAATCGGGGTTATAATCAGTATAATGACATCATTCTGGTCTGAACCTGGAAAATTTTTTTTGTTATTTTTAAACCCTTGAAGAGGGTATATTAAAAGTGTCCGGATGTTTGTAACGCATAGAAGGAAGCATTTCCGACCATATAAAGTATATATATTCTTGATCAGCATGACGAGCTGAGTTGATATAGCCATGTCCGTCTGTCCGTCTGCTTCTATGCGATTTCCTCTGTCAGTTTGAATGATATCTTCACGAAACTTTCCACGAAGTCTTGTAGTACCAAAAGTTAGGGTTGAAAAATAATCCTAGTAGGCGTCCTGAAAATTTGTATGAGCTTCAAGGGTATATAAACTTCGGCCGAGCCGAAGTAAGCTTCCCTCTCGCTTAGTTTTATCAAAATCGATTCAGTTTAACTGGTGATATCATGGCCGCTAGTTCGAAAAACGTTGTTTTCGAGATAAATGCGTTTAAAGTTTTCAGTTGCTAGTCAAATTGGGTCATTAAAAGGGCTTCTAAAGTATTTCGAATTGTAAAAAACCCTTTTTGGGCGATATTCTCCAAGCTATAAAAAAATGCAAAAAAAAACAAAAAAAATGTTTGCACATGGAGAATCCCGCCTTAAGTTAAACTTTTGTAATACTCACAGTATCTTTACCTTAGGCGGCTTGGCAATATCGAGCATGGTATTCAATTGGTTTAGTGCTTCCATATGGGAATCACTTAGTCCACCAGTTGGTGTTGGCTCAGTCTTGACCTTGACTTCGGTGGTATTTTCACTGGAAAACAGCATGGAGAATTAAGCAAAGAAGTAAGCGAGATTCGTTTAAAAAAGTTGACCTTACTTTGAGCTAATTTTCCGGGACGAGCGTAGCCTGGGAGGCGTCTTTTCATGGGAGGGTTTGGCACACCTTTCCTTACGCGAGACATGGCTACTGCTCGGTGTGAACATCTGTGGCAAAAGCGTTTGCCTTTGGCCACCTTGTGAGACGGATCTGCGTTCTCGTTTTGTTTTAGAAGCTTTTGGCCGACTGCGGCTCGAATGCTTGGCCTCTGGCGACTTTTTGGTATCGCTGTTTTTCGGTTTCAATGGCTTCGGTTGAGACTGACTGGACCTTTCTGACTCCGGGGAGGAGTGCTTGCGCTTTGATGGGGACTGTGCACACGACAAAACGGTGTCCTCATGAGACATATATTTCAGTATCAACTCCAGGCCCAAATCCTCATCATGTGGCTTAGGATACTGCAGCAGCTTCTGCGAAATGGTCATCCATTTCTCTGTTGCTTTGACCTGCACTTGTACGTGATCTATGTGTAGCTCTGCTTGCAACTTGTGGGCATCCTGTCGCCAGTGGTGTAGGTTCTCCAGGAGACGCCATAGCCCGCTCTCAATCTTGGCCCAACGCTTCGCCGTCATCCAGTGGTAGTCATTCACTGATATATTGTCAAAGATGTTGATGTCAACGACTGGATGAATTTTTATTGTGCAGCAGATGCGATGGTTTTTGTATTTGTAGGTCTGCAGGACAATCTGATAATCACCCACAGCAGAGAAGGACATGGTTACTTAATACTTTTACTTTTAAATCTTTCAATTGGCAATTGGCTGTGTTACAAAATGATTCGGCGGGCTACTCTGTGTTCTGTGCTATGGCCGGTTAAATTAGTTATCGATAGGCAGGGAAGGGAAATAAAAAAAAGGCCAAAGGGTGTCTGCAACAGTGTTGCCATTTTCGCTTCTTTCCGTCAAATTTGGCTTTCTTTAAAACCGAATTGTAGGAAAAAGTTTAAAACAACGTCCAGCGGGAATTATGGCTTTTTAAAACGCGATTACGGTTTTTTCAGCCACGGCCCCTCCCGCCCCTGCAATTCAGAAAACGTCATATCTTTGTCAGTTTTATAGATAGAAGGTTCGAACCTTCTGGACGTATTTTGAAATCAAGATTATTTATCGATCTGCCGAAGGAATGGTAAAGATCGGATAAACGATTGTCATGGGCAGCACCGGTCGCAACGGTGATGGGCAGCACTTCACAGGCACATAGTATGTTATAGCAGGCTTGCCCGACTTTCTTTTTTGTTTTATCCTTCAGTCCGTCCTTAGTTAATAAGAATTTTTTAACCCTTGTTTATTTATTTATTTATTTTATATCATTTGTTTATCCATTTTATTTATTCATTTAATTTATTCAATTTATTTATCTCACTTAAAAATTTGGTTCACAAAATTTAGAGCATGTATATTTTTCGCCACATTTATTTTAGCTGAATATGGGTTTAACGTCCTGTTTTGATTTTAGTCAAAGTGAATGTTAGCAGGCTCAAGGTCGAGGGTTGATTATAGTTCAATAGTTCTGGTTGATTATTGAACTATAATAAAACCTCGACCTTGAGCCTGCTAACAATCACTTTCATATTTGTTTTATATTTTAAATTTTCAAATGTTGTCCAGGAAGTGGCTTCCACTTGCGTGTGAGCATTTATGCAGGTTAAAGGATTGTGTTGTGCTAGAAGTGAAAAGAGAGAGAGTCACTAGAGTCCGTATCTTATGAGCTCATAGGTAGGAATCGGCTGCGTCTGCCATAGGGGCAGCTTCAAAATTCCTTCGAAGGCTGCTAGGAAGGGTGGGACGTCGATGGTCAGAACACCAAAGACCAGAAAACCAGAGGGATAAAAATTCGTGCCGGGAATACTTAGGTGTTTACATGTGGTTGTATGTAGTTTCGTTTAATGTATAAGTGGCTGTCAGCGTTCAAATTTGAATTTGAACTGCGAGGCATAGTTTAGTGTTGACAAAAGTGTGGTCTTCGTGCGTGAATGTGGATCTCCGTTTGCTTTTTTTGTAGTTATCTGTATGTGCGTGTGGACCGGGTTAAGTTACCCTTCCATGAAGACTGAGCTGAACCGGGGCATGTCCACTTATGAGCACCCCAGGGCCCGATTTGAAAGTTGGATCATAACATCTATTAAACGAAATGTTAACAACGGCGTTGCCAGCTGTAAATTTTTCTTTGAGTCGCGCAGCGATTGAATGTATTGCAGGAGGCAGAACAGTGGGCCCGGTCTTTTCAAGATTGCATACGCAAATCTCATAAAATAAATTACTATCTACGCTTAAAAGTTCTACTTACACCCAGCACTAACAGTTTGCAAGATAATCGCGGGAAAAAAACAAAACAACTTTAACCCTTTCGACCCCAGCTTTATCTATTTTCAAAAATGAATTTTGGCCACGATCACAAAATGAAACTAAAATTGTTAGCATAACAATAATCCATATTGATAAAATGCGGTTTGTAATCTCCACCGGGTAATTGAATATTATAACTATTTTCCGATCTATATAAAACTGGATTTGTAAGCTATAATTTTGGGAAACCTACCCCTTTGGCTGGAAAATAGAAACATCAAAGTCAAAGCTTTATTTGTTATTCGCGGGGCGCATAGTGTAAAACGATCTTTTTTTATAAGCTAGAAAAATACCATATTCTTATAAAAACAAAAAAATCAGAATGAAATTATCATTAACAGCAATAAAAAGGTAACTGAACAGGCCTCAATGCAGCGCTCGACAAATTACATTTGACAACTTGCATCCAGTAACACAATTAAAATGATTAAAATTATGTCGTCGTTAAAATGAAGTGTCATGTTCGTATCCGTGTGTGGTTCAGTGGCTTGTGTGTGCGACCCTTGAAGTGCACCTAGATTTGCAAAAAAAGGAAAGGCCTACCGCATAAGCTAAGATGTCATTGATAAGGGTATATACGATTGCGATCGCAAATGTATGAAATTTTTATTAATTTTTTATGTGAATATTTTGCTTTGAAGCTTTACATTTTTCAAAATGGGTGAAATGTTAGCAAACATTTTCATTTATTAACATTTAACACTTATAAAGAAAGTTAAAAAAATAAATTGATGTATTATCTAAAGTATCTTATTTCGCTCTGATCATGAACAATTAAATTTACTTACATTTAAGCGACTTCTCGCCTTTATTTTGCGGACAAGTATTCGTCGTTTCTTGTAAGGCATTCTCCGGCGTTGCCATTTTATTGAACTCAAATTGGCAGCAATCGATTTAGAAACTGCACAAAAAATACGCAATAGAATTGAGTTTTTATGTTTGTTTTAACACAAAAATAACTATTTTAAACGGTTTGGAAACTTATTCGACTAATTACGAAATTCATAAGTAAAAGGTGGTATTTCTGAAATGCTAATGATTTTGTGTGTTGCAGCGAATGACATTATTAAACTAAGCCTGCGAAATGTTAAATTTTTCGGAGTAGCTTTTTTGGAAATTAAACATCCTTTTATACATCACTAATGCTGGGTATATTCTGCGTCACAGAATATCACATTGCAGTGTCACAGCTCAATATGAATTTGATACTGTGACACTGAAATGTGACACTCTGAGACGCAGTGTAAGCCCAGCATAAGGTTCAATTTTTTATTAAAATGCATTTTAAGGTCTTATTTAAGCAATTCGCGGACTCAGTAGTGCGCGATTTTTAAATCACTCGTCAACGTGTCAGGGCAAAAGTGATTTCTGTGGCACCCCTGTTGCGTTACTTGTCACGAGTATTTTAAAATAAACGAGTCACCATCTTGACGAAATCCAAGCAGCTGGTCACTCTTTCATTAATTTCGAAACATGTGTATGTGATCCGATATATCGATAACACACCAATACCAATACAAAGTCGTGTTAGTGTAAGGAAATTTTAATGAAATTCCATAATCATTTCATTTGCGTGAGTTATCAAACCCAAGTACACGAAGCAACAACATCACAGTTAAATACTTTAAATGTAATATATATATATACATGTATATCTTCAGCAAACATTTGATTGCGTGCAGCAGGCAGAGGAGCAACAACAATAACCGCAAAACCGACGAACCAACTCGCCCCCACTCAAAACTTGAGCACCGAGCAACAAAATAAAATAACATATAGACAGAGCACGCTGTCAGTGTCGCGTTGTGCGTGGAGGTGGAGCAACGATAGCAGCAGCAGCAACATCAGCGTCAATTGATAGTTTAGTGTACATCCTCCTACTCCCCCACCCCCGTCGATGGCTCGCGTTTTCGGCCCCGTGTTATACAACAAAATTTCCCAGTGACAGTGTCCAGAGAAGTACGCCGGCAAATTAAGGAATCCGCAGAGTCCTAACTAGCAAAAGCTATTCCGCGTGTGCGTGCGTGTGCGTGTGATTCGAAATCAAAGTTGTTGTTGTTGCCGTCTGCGACTGCCTTATCAGCTGTTAAAGCTTCAGCCAGTGGCCAGAACTGCTGGTAACATAAGTAGTCTTGGCAAGGGCGCCTCATCCACCACATCACCATGAATATCGATGACTACGAATCACTGCCAACGACCAGTGTTGGCGTCAACATGACAGCGGGCGCTATAGCTGGGGTACTGGAGCATATTGTCATGTATCCGCTGGACTCGGTTAAGGTGAGCAGGATAGCGCAGAGACGCAGCACGCGCACTTAACCTCAAAAGTGTGCATGAATCTCAGAGGTTTCTAATGGCCTGGCAGAATCGTGTGATGTAATTCCTCTTGGCTGGTGGTTTACGCCATGCGCGCGTTGCCTAATGCGAGTTGCGGCGTCAGCGTGGCAGGGGATAGATTCGCGCAGCAGAGGCTTATCGGTCGTGTACATCTCTTACCTCTGGGTGCTTATCAGGGCACGTTCCCTTGGTTTATAATTTGGCCACGATAAGATTGGTCGGCACAATGCTTGTCATGCTACCTGGTAGCATAATCATGTGAGCTTTCCTTTTAATTTGCATTTAATGAATGTACTTAGCTATGCGACGAATACGACGACGTCAGTGCTGTCGCCGCCATTCCCTGCATATGTAAATATATATACAACTCATGTGAGTGTGTGTGTATGTACATGACTCCCGATTCTTGTTGTTTATTGATTTTTGTTTGGGCATGTCAATCGAGCTTCGGCTTTGTCTGACCAATTAAAATGCCATAACTAAAGCCTAGACGGGATTCCCGGCGTCATCATTATAGTCTCCCATTTTGACAAACTAATTTCCTCGCGTTACGGCATCAAGAGCAACAACAACATCACTCAATTGAGAAACAATTGAAACGCTTCTATATATAATTATACTTATCAGGGGGAAGTTCAAGCGATGACAGTACACCATAGGCCGGTGTGCACTTGTCTTTCGCTTTAATCAATCAGCCCCATTTTAATTATGAGACAACTTTTATTCGTTTTTCTTTACCTTGAGAGCTGGCAATGTTGACTCGCACCGATATGTACTCCATAGATAACTGCTGCTGGTTGCTTTTTCTTTCAAGAGACGGTATCTAAATCGCAATAACTGCACGTCTTTGTGATTTACAATGTGGATGCTGTTGTATAACTAGACACACCCCACAATTAAATATATATAAACTCGTACATTTGTAATGCCCGACTTACTGATAGACTCGGAGAAAATGATGAATAATTCACGGTCGTTTGGGGCCAAAGAACCCATTCCTCATATGCACTTGTGTATAGGGACTTTATATACTCATACTCATGTGCACTGGCTGAGAATATTGTGTTCTATAATGCTCTGGGAAATGTTGTCCCATCTGAGTTTTTATGTGTTTTTAGATTAAGACACCCAATTCAATAAAGGTCTTAGCCGTATTTCCAGGAGCAAGTACCCTGCAGTGAAGTAAAATTCCTTGTATGCTGATGCAAAGATTTAAAAATTTCCCTAATTATAAAGAGGTAAACCGCGACTTGTAGTTGGCGACTTTTTATACTCTTGCAAAGGGTATTATAATTTTGCCCAGAAGTTTGCAACGCATAGAAATATTAATTTTCGACCCTATAAACTATATATATTCTTGATCAGGGTGACAAACTGAGTTAATTTGGCCCTGTCAGTCTGTCTGTTTCTACGCAAACTAGTCTTTGAGTTTTAAAGCTATCGGTCTGAAATTTGGCACAGTCTTATGTTTACTTCACGCTGTTAATATGTCGGCACCGACCGACCATACGAATTAATTTTAGTGAGAAAAACTTTTTTGTCTTCAATGTAAACGTCTCCAAACTTCGTATTCATTGGTTTTCTATGCTTTTTCATAATTCTTCTAAGTTTGATGAAAATCGGACTATATGGTATAGCTCCCATACAAAAGATGAGTTTAACAAGAAAGAAAGTCGGGCAAGCCCGACTATAACGTACTCTGTACCTGTGAAGTGCTGCCCATCACCGTTGCGACCGGTGCTGCCCATAATTGTTTGTTTTCCTTATAACTCGACAGTCGTTCATCCGATCTTTACCATTTCTTTGGCGGATCCTGATTACTAAGTATGTCCAGAAGGAACGAACCTTCTATCTATAAAACTGTGGGAGATATGACGTTTTTTCCAATTTGCGGGGGCGGGACGGCCTGGCAAAAATAGAAAATAAACTTGATCTGCCTGCAAGTATAAGAAGCATGTGTCCCATACATGACAAACCTCTATCTCTTACCATCTCTGTGTTATGTTTGTTCATACGGACAGACGGGCATGGCTAGATCGACTCGGCTGTTGATGCTGATCAATAATATATATACTTTATTGGGTCGGAGATGCTTCCATCTGCCTACTTTTGCACAAACTTAATATACTCTGTGTGACTCTAGTAGAGAGAATATAAATTAGGCTTAGTAAAAAGAATTTTTTGGTTTTTAATGGTACCCCCTTAAGATTTCGCATATATTGATTTTGTGTGCTTTTACCTAATTCTAAAAAGTTTTCTCCAAATCGAATGACTATTGCATATAGCTTCAATAGGACCCATCGGTCGAAAAATGGATCAAAGTAAGAAAACTTTTTCAGGAGATTATTTCTCATACGAATAATAGGGTGTGTAAAATGCGAAGTACGCATTCTCTTCTTGCCGACATTCTTCATTTTCGAAGTGCATTCCTAGAACTTATAGACATTCTTATAAGGATCTTAGATACTCAAATGGTTTACAGGAATTCAATTTCCAAAGTGTACGAAAAGTCACATTACGACAAAAATCATAATAAAGTCAAACTTCTCTTTCGAACTTCTGTACAATGAAGTTTTCTTTATAGCAAATTAATTTTTAGAACACTGCAATTTCGTTCAATATTCAAACAATTCTATATTACGAATTTTCTTTATAACAAAGTATATTTTTGTCCCCTTAAGATTCGCTATACAGAAGCTCGACTGTATTTAATAATATTCCTTTATGAACCACTGAACCGAACCGAAATCGCGGTTCAGTTAGCTTCAAAAACCATATAATGAACCGAACCGGCGGTTCGAGTGGTTGCATCCCTGCTTTTTTCAAAGTTACAGTCCTTTAACTTAGACATCATTAATAATAATAATAATAATGCTATTAAACATATTTTGCAAGGGAATTTAAACTTGGCATAGCCGAAGTTAGCTTGCTCATCTCGCTTAATTTGCAATTGTTGGCCAACTTTGAAATTTACTTCTAAATACACTGGAAAAATTATAAGATCATATATCTTTACCAACTACCTATTAAGAGTTTTTCCATCTTTGGCCTGCACAATTCAAATGCAATTTAAAAAGTTACCCACTAGAAGTTTTGGAACCCCAATAAAAATCAAAGACAACAGGCGAAATCGAAGAATTGCACTGCAGGGTACTTTCCAATTCAAAAAACTAATTAGGAGAGACGAATTGACATCACAAAGTACAGAAAACGTAGCCTATCTATTTAAGGAAGTGACCAGCATCCCAGTTTAGAAGAGAAGATACTAGAGTTGCAAGGCGTCTAAAAATCTGGAGGTTGTCTTCGGGACTCGATTCCGTGGAAGTTTTTAGGCTTGGGGTCAAGCAGGTTTAGATGGTTGCTAAATCTCGAAATGGGTAAAGAATTATTAGATTGGCTAACATCCGTTAATTTTGATTTTTTCCCTATGAAAATATGGAAAAACAGTGTTTTTAAATACTTTTAAATTCCCTAAACAGAAACTTTTATCAAATAGAACATGTCCTATTTCATCATAGAAGGCTACATTTTCAATATACTTTGCTATTACAATTTCTACAGAGAAACTTTTTAGTCAAAGTGAATGTTAGCAGGCTCAAGGTCGAGGTATGATTATAGTTCAATAATCAACCAGAAAATTCAACAGAGAATACATTTGAACATGAACAGTAGCTGTGGCTGTGTAGACGGCCGTTTCGGCTGCCGCCATAGCAAAGCCTTCGTCAGTACACTTTCAGTTGCTGTCACAACAACAAGCCATTTGCAAATCCTATTTATACTACCCAGGCGGCGAATAAATTGTTGAGAATTCCAAGTGCACAAATTTGCACGAACTTTCAACTAGCTTTTAAGCTAGAATTCCAAGTGCACAAACTTGCACGAACTTTCAACTAGCTTTCTGGTTGATTATTGAACTATAATCATAACTCGACCTTGAGCCTGCTAACATTCACTTTGACTAAAATCAAAATAGGTCGTTAAACCCATATTAAGAAACTTTTTAGATATATATGACAGGTGTAAAGGTTGCTTTAGTGTGTCGGTATCTAATAGAAACATGCTACAAACATGACAAATTTCGGCTAGGCTAATGTTTAAGACTTATGATGATGGATGTTAGATGTTCTCAGTGTGAATAGCCTATTAGTTCCATTTGACTATTATACAAATTTAATGAAAAATTTAATTGAACTGAACCCTCTCCGACCTTTTTTTGTAGGTCTGTATCAGGTTCATGCGGAAAATATGCCCTGCTCCGGCTTAGGTTCGTTTTGGACTTCCCAAAAATGACGAAGTCTTCGACTCCGGACCAGAAGAAACTGCTTTTAAAGCTTGTTCGCTGTGCCCAAGCACTTATATTTTGCTGTTCATTCAGAGATAACTAAATTTAACAAACTTTTCAACAAAACTTATTTAATACTTCATATTAGTAATTCTTGGCTGTAATTCTGTTATTAACTACTACGGCCTGGCATCTGCTTAGCATGGAGTCAATCAAGTCCTGGCAAAGCTTTAAAGGAATGAATAAACTGCGTAACGTTCTTCAACAAAGTTCCTTTCGAGGGTGCTACATGAGGTCTAACGTTTTTAAAGCATTTCCTTATCATTGTGGTAAAAACTTTTACGGTTCCTCATTACGGTTGCCGCCCTTTTTACTTTATCGTTTGACTCATAATTTTTACCTTCAGTTCTAAGAACCAGGGTCTAAACCGGAAAGAACGGTCATTAATATTAAATCTTTTAGGTCCGGTTCGATATTATCAGGGCGATCCGAACCCTTCCCGACCTTCTTTTGTATGTCCGTATCACGTGCATGCAAAAAATATGCCCTGCTCCGGCTTAGGTTCGTTTTGGAATTCCCAAAAATGACGGAGTATTCGTCTCCGGACCGGTTTGCGGCCCTAGAAAATAACAGCTTTTGAAGCTTGTTCGATGTGCCCAAGCACTAATATTTTGCTGTTTTTTCAGTGATAACTAAATTTAACAAACTTTTCAACAAAACTTATTTAATACTTCATATTAGTAATTCTTGGCTGTAATTCCGTTATTAGCTACTACGGCCTGGCATCTGCGTAGCATGAAGTCAATCAAGTCGTGGCAAAGCTTTAAAAGAATGAATAAACTTCTTCAGCAAAGTTTCTTTCGAGGGTGCTACATGAAGTCTAACGTTTTTGAAGCATTTCCTTATCATTGTGGTAAAAACTTTTATGGTTCCTCATTACAGTTGCCGCCCTTTTTACTTTATCGTTTGACTCATATCTTTTACCTTCAGTTCTAAGAACCAGGGTCGAAACCGGAAAGAACGGTCATTAATATTAAATCTTTTCGGTCCGGTTCGATATCATCAGGGCGATCCGAACCCCTCCCGACCTGTTTTTGTAGGTCCGTATCAGTTGCATGCGAAAAATATGCCCTGCTCCGGCTTAGGTTCGTTTTGGAATTCCCAAAAATGACGGAGTATTCGACTCCGAACCGGTTTGCGGCCCTAGAAAAAACTGCTTTTGAAGCTTGTTCGATGTGCCCAAGCACTAATATTTTGCTGTTTATTCAGTGATAACTAAATTTAACAAACTTTTCAACAAAACTTATTTAATACTTCATATTAGTAATTTTGGCTGTAATTCCGTTATTAGCTACTACGGCCTGGCATCTGCGTAGCATGGAGTCAATCAAGTCCTGGCAAAGCTTTAAAGAAATGAATAAACTTCTTCAACAAAGTTTCTTTCGAGGGTGCTACATGAAGTCTAACGTTTTTGAAGCATTTCCTTATCATTGGGGTAAAAACTTTTATGGTTCCTCATTACAGTTGCCGCCCGTTTTACTTTATCGTTTGACTCATAATTTTTACCTTCAGTTCTAAGAACCAGGGTCTAAACCGGAAAAAACGGTCATTAATATTAAATCTTTTCGGCCCGGTTCGATATCATCAGGGCTCTTACGTCCGCGTAAAAAGTCAATATTCAAACAATTCTATATTACGAAATTTCTTTATAACACAGTATATTTTTGTCCCCTTAAGATTCGCTATGCAGAAGTTCGACTGTATTTCAAAATATGCCTTTATGAACCACTGAACCGAACCGAAATCGCGGTTCAGTTAACTCCAAAAACCATGTAATGAACCAAACCGGCGGTACAGAAATTGTGTGAACCGAACCAGTACTTATTTTCGAGTGGTTGCATCCCTGCTTTTTTTCAAAGTTACAGTTCTTTAACTTAGACATAATTAAAAATAATAATAATGCTATTAAACACGTCCGCGTAAAAAGTCAGCATACCAATCAATAATTGGTTATTTTTAGGAGCAGAGTCCCATTCAACATTTGTCATGCCAAGCCAAGTGGCTTCGATAGCATTTTTCCCACATCAGAAACAAAGTCTAATCAACGCGCAAAATTCTATATTTTTTAACATATTTAGCAGAATTCACACAAAACTACAAATGCAAATGTAAATAAAATTTTCCACAATTCTGATGAAAGGCCGTTCTTTAAATGGACATCAACAATTCGTTGGAACTAAACGAGGCATTTTGCAACTACTATCGCATGCATTTTTTTCAAACTGTTGATGTTTGTTAGTGATCGCGTTGTTTCTTTTTTAAATAACAGAATCACAACATGTAATTTATTGTCCGTATGAAAATATACAAAAGCAATTACTTATTCGACTACCCTCGTACAAACACACAGTTAGATCCAATTAAGTGAAGTCTAGAATATAAACTGGCTGAGTAACGATGAGTTGCAAATTAACTTTAGTTTCCACATAAAACGAGACAAGCAAATTATCTACAATGAATAATAACAAATATTACTTAATATTAAACGTATATTGGTATTATCTTTGCTTTTGTAAATCTTAAATTAGAATAGTCTATACACTCAGGCTATACCTCTGACCAAATTCTGTGAAATGCCGTTTTTTCCCCCAGACACGTATGCAGAGTCTGACATCGCCCACATCCAACCTGAATATAATGCGCACATTTCAGAACATGATCACACGCGAGGGCCTCATGAGGTGAGTGGTTTAAGTGAAGGAATTTGTGTATCAACTGTTAATATTAATATTTACTTATCCTTTTCCAGACCCATTCGTGGCGCCAGTGCAGTGGTGATTGGTGCTGGACCAGCGCATTCATTATATTTCGGTGCCTACGAGATGACCAAGGAGCTGTTAGCAAAGTTCACTACACACAATCATCTCAATTACGGTAACGGAAATTATTGAGGCCCCTCATGCTCCTATTCCAAATTAATTCTCCATTTGTATAGTGGTTTCCGGAGCGGTGGCCACGCTCATACACGATGCCATCTCCAATCCTACGGAAGTGATTAAACAGCGCATGCAAATGTACAATTCGCCCTACACATCGGTTTTGACCTGTATGCGAGATGTTTACCGACAGGAGGGCTTTCGGGCATTCTATCGATCATACTCCACGCAGCTGGTCATGAATATACCATATCAGACAATACATTTTACCACATACGAGTTTTTGCAGAACAGGGTAAGTCGATACACCTATTAAGATGGAGAAATAAGCATTTCCATAAAGGTAGAATCAGAGGTAGAAAATATCCCACACTAATGTTAAAGTATTACAAAAACAACTGTTATTTTGTGACACTTAAATTATCCCACACATAAGAGAGAAAATCTTGATTTTTGAGTTTAAGTGTCTCGTCAATGGGAAACACATATTTTCTGTATTTTTTTGTTTTTCTGTTGACCAGATACTGATTTTTGCTCATAGCTTGACAATCGTTCTTCCGTAGATCGGATACTAAATATGTCTAGAATGTTCGATCCATCTTTTTGCAATACTGAGGGAGATATTAGTTTTTAATAGCTCTTACTATCTCTGAGATGCGAACGTTCATACGGACAGGCAGACGGAGAGAATGCCATTGCTATATCGACCTTGCGTACCTCGACCCCTCTAGTATTTTAAACACAACGGATTGGCGAAGCTAGCTTCCGCAGAAGCGAAGTTTTTATTCTCTTGAATGGTTGCCCGAATTAAAACTGAGGGCGAAACACCCCGGTTGCCGGCTATGGAACCGTCGTCTAACGTCTTTTACCAGTCACATTCCCCACAAACACACGAATAACCATTTTAAAATATTGCATAACGGTTTTTTGGACCATCGATCTTCATCTCCTTTACCCTCTCAAATAATCGATTCATATGAAAATTAAGCAAATTTCGCCACTTTTTTGACCTTTTGGCTTACACCTCCATTTACCCGTCTACAGTTCCCATCTCTGAAATCTTCATCCCCTTTTTTCAAATCTTCCTTTTTTCTCAAAAATTTACAGTCAATAGAAAACAAAAAAACATTTCTCAAAAAAATTAAGCACTGAAAACTGAAATTAAAGGGTGATTTTTAAGAGCTATAGAAAGTATAAAAAAAAAAACAATAAAATTCAGAAAATGCGAAATCTTTATTTGACGATATACGGTCCTATAATTTATGTTTGAAGATTATTTCAGAAATTACCGTGACTGCGCCTCAAATGGTCCCGCTTAGTTCAGTTTTGGCATACTCTTTACAACATTTCGGCCGGTATCTCACGAATAAATGCTTCAATGTTGTCTTTCAATGCGTCAATTGAAGCGGGCTTGTCTGTATAGACATGAGCTTTAACATAGCCCCACAAAAAATAGTCTAAGGGCGTTGAATCGCACGATCTAGGCGGCCAATTGACCGGTCCCGAACGTGAAATAAAATGTTCACCGAACTCGCCTCTCAATAAGTCCATTGCTGCGCGTGCTGCGTGGCATATGGCACCGTCTTGTTGAAACCACATGTCAAGCTCTTGCATTTTGGGCTAAAAAAAATTGGATATCATCTCACGGTAGAGCTCACCATTCACAGTTACGTTACGATTCGCATCATCTTTGAAGAAGTACGGTCTAATGATACCACCAGCCCATAAACCGCACCAAACTGTGACTTTTTCTGGATGCATTGGTAGCTCTTGCAATGATTCTGGCTGATATTCACTCCCAAATCTACAATTCTGCTTATTTACGTTCCCATTGAGCCAAAAATGAGCTTCGTCGCTGAACACAATTTTTCGGTAAAAAAGTGGATCTTTGGTCAACTTTCCAAAAGCCCATTCACCAAAAATTGTACGTTGCGGTAGGTCGTTCGACTTTAATTCTTGCACCAGCTGTCTTTTGAAAGGCTTCACACCTAAATCCTTTCGCAAAATTTTCCACGTTGTTGAGTAACAGAGGCCCAATTGCTGCGAACGGCGACGAATCGAGAACTGGTCATCATTAAGACTGGCCGATACAGCTGCGAAATTTTCTTCAGTTCGCACTCTACGTAAGCGTGTTGGTGGTTTAATGTCCAACAATGTAAATTTGGTGTGAAATTTAGTCACAATAGCCCGAATAGCCGCTTCAGTGGGTCGATTAAACTGACCATAAAATGGAAGAAGCGCGCGATAAACTTTCTTAACAGAGCACGCATTTTGATAATAAAATTCAATAATTTGCAAGCGTTGTTCGTTTGTAAGACGATTCATTGTTAAGTTGTAGACCAAAATGAAGAAGTTTGACTGTGAAACAAAACACGAAACGTGCGTGAGCTGCTTAAACCAGTGTTGCCAAAAAGATAATAGCTAAAAAATCACCCTTTACTTATGATTTTTGTGTATCCGTCAGTGAGAAACACATTGAAAATAAGTGTTAACTGTTTTTTTCGACCGATTGGCAGAGATGCTTACTAATATCAAGAAAAAAGTGTTTCTCGTTCTCTTGACATACATAGATAGATAAAAACTTTTAAGTATTTTAACTAGATATGGTCGAAAATTGGTTTTTGTTAGCTTAACCCCGGTCGTCCAGCTTTGTTATTTTTGGACCTACCCGGTTCTCCGAGGCAAGTGGAAAAATGTGGGTATTATAGGAAAAAAAAAATTTGAAATCAGTCTTACAACAGTTTTGTTCCGGAACCAGTTCAAAAAAAAGTGGCGGGGTGTGGCTCAGCGGCTAGTGTGTGCGACCGCTGCGCAAGAGGTCGCTTAAAGTTTGCTGTTTGTTTTCGACATACTTATGGGCTATTTACACTAGGACTGCATTTTGCGTTAATAGCTAACAATCAGCTTTTTCCCATACAAAAATATTAACACAACGCACTTTTTTCAAATAGTTTTCCTTTTTCATTTGGGGATTAGCTATGACAGAAGAAAAGTTTTATCCAAATCGGTTGATTGGTTCCCGAGAAATTAGGTGTAAAGTGGGTCAAGTGGGGAAAAAAGAAATCTCCAGTACTTTCAAAATAAGACTTTTTTTAAAAGCTAAATTTTAGGAATATTATAACTTCTTTTTCATGTTTTTTAATTAACAAAACAAAAATAACATAGAATGTTTCGAAATACAAGGTTCAAAGATTTAAATTTACATACTAAGGTCGGCCCAAAAATGTTTTTTTTTTTCTTTTTTTCGCAAAAGTCCGTATCGGACCTGCTCAAAATTTTAACAGTATGTTTTCAAAACCCTACTATTAAGATTAAGAAAAAATATTTTGCCAGAGGTAGAAACTACCTTTAAAATGGGTATCATGATGAAATGCAGGCCTACTAGATTATTCTGTCGCATATGTCAAAACAGTGTAAAGGCAGCCTTACCCAAAGCTATTTGATACATTAAGAAAAGTGGTAATATACTTTAGAAATTGACCTAAGATTTCTTTTTTTAATCAAAGTCATATAATCCGGTATTTGGATATGCTTTCCAAAACGCATCACCACTAGGTAATGGGCTAGAGCAAAATAAATAAATCTAGATCCAGTAATATACAATTAGTCCAGTCAAAATATAGGAAAAAGCTGAAATTTTGCACAGAGTCGTCTTTTAGTTGCACACTGCACATATGTCGAAACCGCAAAAATGGGATGGTCACTTCTTGTAGCTGCCATAAAAATTTTTCAAACATTTTTTTATTTAGTATCCCAATGACACAGGACATAAAGCTTATAAATTATGTCATTGGTTACAAAAGTTTCCAGTGTATTTAAACTTCGGCACAGACGAAGTTAGCTTTGCTTTCTCGTTAAAGTTGTATTAACATTTGTGACCGGTTGTTGTGCAGCGGTTAGTATGTGTGCGTGTTGTGCAATGGTCGTGGGTTCGATCCCTCCTCCAATAGAAAAGTTTTTACTTAAAACTTTTTTACAACCGGTCACCTTTAATAGCTTTTAACGCCAGCTGTGAAGAAACAAGCCAAGAGATTGATTGAAGTTCGGCTTGGCCCTTATTGCTGTGTAATGCCAAATATTTATTTACAACTTAAAAAGTTAGTTTAAGAATTTATAAATAAATTCCTAACAGCAACTTAACCAAAACACCGATGAAGGTTTATTTAAACCTCTGGAAAGGTCCACGTGTCTCTCAGTTTGTTTAAATCAATCCGTTATTTGTAAAAGATCCAGCAAAAATTGTATCTTATTTCATTTCAGTAACTATGAAGCTACAATAACACAGCCCGCATGGCTTCGAAATATTGTGTGAATGTCAAACCTTCACGAAAATGCTCTTAATAATTGATTTAATGTTTAAGTTTCATTAAACATTTAATGAAACTACCCAAATACTTCTGCTAAATAGAAAGTTTATGAGAAATTTACCTATTCTACAAAATGAAATACACAATTTTCCAAATTCAAGCATCCCAAATGACTTTAAGATAATCTATTACCATTATCAACCGCTGACAATCATTTGCAATTTGGTTATTCAATAATAATACTTCTCCCTTTTCTCCCCTTTTCTTGTTTAGCTAAATTTCGACCGCAAGTATAATCCGCCAGTGCATATGCTTGCGGGTGGCACGGCGGGTGCCTGTGCGGCGGCCATTACCACACCACTGGATGTGGTTAAAACCCTGCTCAACACACAGGAGACGGGACTTACCAAGGGCATGATCGAGGCCTGTCGAAAGGTAAAGTCACCATTCCCAGACTATTAAATGAGCTTGCGTTTATTTATTTTTGCATTATTTCTGCCAGATTTACCACATGGCCGGTCCATTGGGTTTCTTCAAGGGCATGACGGCGCGCGTCTTGTACTCTATGCCTGCCACAGCCATCTGCTGGTCCACATATGAGTTCTTCAAGTACTATTTGTGTGGCATGAATCCGGATCAGTATAAATCGTCAATTACGGGACGCTCCGCTGACTATGTGTTACCCAAAAGTACAGCAGCCGAGGAGGGCAACCGGGAGACGGCTGAAGTGAGCACGCCTAAGGATGCGACAACGTTGCATCCAACGCCACCCACAGTCAATGCAGCCGGTGCCATCAAGACGGTCTGTGAGCTGTCCACGCGAACGGCAGCGCCCACCATTAATCTGCACACAAGGCATACGGACGTGAAGAGTCCCTATGAGCGGGGCTTTTCCAGTACGTAGACAGTGCGAATGGGCATGGCCCGTGCGTGCGAAGAAGCGTTAGCAGTAGCAGCAGCAGCGACAGCTAAAACATAAGCGTAGCTAGTAGTTAGAGGCAGGGAAGCGCTGGCGTAACCGCCGCTCCCCATCTGCTTTGTATGAATACTCTGCGTGGAGTCGGTGAGAGAGTTTTATCACTCCAAAAGGTCGGAGGTTAAATTGTATTTGTTGTTCTGCACAAAACTCTCGCTCTCACACTTACGCCTCACTCAAACACCAAGACGGACACAGACAGATTTAGGCAAGCCAACAAAATACAAAATTCTTGTTAAACGAAAACTGATAATAATATTTGCAACTATGTTACTGAGAACTGAGAGAAGAACCTTCTTGTAAAATACGTTAATTGCCTAATCTAACATGCAGCAACCAGCATGGGCCCGTCTATGTATTACGATTTGTGTTTTTTTTTTATTTTTTACAAATTTTGAAAGTATATATACAAATATGAATATATTTATGTTGATCGTTGTAAAGTAAACAAAAAGTAATGATTAAATCAAAGCAAAAACACAACAAAATTTAAACAATTTCAATAATTTGTAATTTAATTACACTTAGAAGCTTCAACCTAGAACCCCAGCTCTCAGATTATCGACTCCCCAAATTCCAAATTCGAGTAGCCTAGCTAAGCTGTCCCATCATCCCGCCCCGCTTGATTGTGAGAAACTTGTCTTCGGAATACCCTTGCACAGTCAAGTGCCCCCGGAGTTGGAGATTATACACCCCACACATAATAAAAACTATTATTATGTTCAATTGATTGTTATTTTTATTTATATATATATGAAAACAGAATTCTATTAATACGCCTACTATGATTAAACTATATAAGGTGTAGAGAGCTAAAATTACCATTTTATTGTTAAACAATTCAAAGAAAAAAGATGAAAATATGAAAACAAAACAAAAGTAAATGCCACCTGAGTTTGGGTCATTTTTTTCTGATGGTTTTTGGGGACGTTCATGAAGGGTTAATGAAAAGACATTAAGGAGCCTACTAAAAGGCCATGCATTTTTTAATTGCTAATTTAAAGTGCTTTGTTCGTGGTGTCCAGTGGTTTTATTAACAAATATTTTCAAAATGGAAAGAATCTAACATTGTAGTGTGGAACAAAAACAATTAATTAAAAAATTGCTTAGAGAAGGCAATACATTTAGAAATTTACTTCCAATAGTTTGATGATAAACGCAACAAAAACTTACCACCGCACAGTGAAGAAATTTTCAATTTTTTTTTTGCATAAATTCAAGTTTTTTACATTTTTGTTTTGCAAATAAAGGGTGATTTTTTTAGCTATTATCTTTTTGGCAACACTGGTTTAAACAGCTCACGCACGTTTCGTGTTTTGTTTCACTATCAAACATCTTTAGTTTGGTCTATAATTTAACCATGAATCGTCTTACAGACGAACAACGCTTGCAAATTATTGAATTTTATTATCAAAATGCGTGCTCTGTTAAGAAAGTTCATCTCGCGCTTCTTCCAATTTATGGTCAGTTTAATCGACCCACTGAAGCGGCTATTCCGGCTATTGTGACTAAATTTCGCACCAAATTTACATTGTTGGACATTAAACCACCAACACGCTTACGTAGAGTGCGAACTGAAGAAAATATCGCAGCTGTATCGGCCAGTGTTAATGATGACCAACAATTCTCGATTCGTCGCCGTTCGCAGGAATTGGGCCTCTGTTACTCAACAACGTGGAAAATTTTGCGAAAGGATTTAGGTGTGAAGCCTTTCAAAATACAGTACAATTTTTGGTGAATGGGCTCTTGGAAAGTTGGCCGAAGATCCACTTTTTCCCGAAAAATTGTGTTCAGCGACGAAGCTCATTTTTGGCTCAATGGGTACGTAAATAAGCAGAATTGTCGATTTTGGAGTGAATATCAGCCAGAAGCATTGCAAGAGCTACCAATGATTCCAGAAAAAGTCGCAGTTTGTTGCGGCTTATGGGCTGTTGGTATCATTGGACCCTACTTCTTCAAAGATGATGCGAATGGTGAGCGCTACCGTGAAATGATATCCAATTTTTTTTTGCCCAAAATGCAAGAGGTTGACTTGCATGACTGTGGTTTCAACAAGGCGGTGCCACATGCCCCGCAGCACGCGCAACCATGCACTTATTGAGAGGCGAGTTCGGTGAACATTTTATTTCACATTCGGGATCGGTCAATTGGCCGCCTAGATTGTGCGATGTAACGCCTTTAGACTAGACTTAAGACCGCTTCAATTGACGCATTGGAAGACAACATTGAAGCATTTATTCGTGAGATACCGGCCGAAATGTTGGAAAGAGTATGCCAAAACTGGACTAAGCGGATGGACCATTTGAGGCGCAGTCACGGTCAACATTTGCATAAAATAATATTCAAACATTAAATTATATGGACCGTACTATCGATTCAAATAAAGATTTCATGCATTTTCCTGAATTTTATGTGATTTTTTTTTTAAAACTTTCCTATAGCTTTTAAAAAATCACCCTTTATATATAATAGAAACTAGATACTTCGAATAGATTCAAAATAGAAAAAAAATTTTTGGAGCAACCCTGCGATCTTTCCACGAGGTAAAAGTTTTGGAATGGAAAACATCCGTACAGGTATCCAGAATAAGTGTTCTGTGTTAGTTTGTCTAATGTTTTGTTCACATGCTGTTGCAGTTAATTTTTACATATGGGCATTTCTATTCTGTCAAACAAGACGTTCGTTCACATTCAAAGTGAAAAAAAGTAAAAATTAAATGCAATTTTAATTCGTTTTTTACTTTATTATATAGCTCTTAGACTGCACTTTAATTAGAACTAAAGTGAAGAGCAAATGAAATCCTGTTTCAAAAATATTGGCAAAATAAAAAGCGACTCGAACGTGACAAAACCAGAAGTGGTTTTCGAGCCCATCTAAGCTCCATATCAAAATTATAAGACATTTTTATATCTTGCGTTTCCTCCCTTGCAAAATCTTTCTGAACTGGAATATAATAGAAACAAATATGACGAACGAACGAAAAAGACATACGCAATGAAAATTTACCGTTGGTTGCGATTTTTATCATTGCTTGGAAAAGTGCCGTTAATTTTGCGTTCAAGTCGTACAAATTTTCTGCTTGCAGCTGTATCAGAATTATAAGACACATAACGAAAACTAAGGCCAGACTGTTAAAAACATTGTAATTTAAGCAATTTAAAATAAAATGGGTCGATCAACACTGCTTTGCGAGAAAGAAAATGGCTTAATTCTTGCCTTTTCAAAGTCCGGCTTGAATATAAGCCAAATATCACGTGAAATCGGTCGCAGTCGCACAGTTATTGCCCATTGCACATAATTTTTTCGGATGAAAAAAGTTTATTCTAGATGGTCCAGATGGATTTCGTCATTACTGGCGTGATTTAAGAAAGAAGCCCCTTTACTTTGGTATGGTATTTAGAGAAGTGTATTAAATCAAATGCCAACAATCCTGTTTGCTCATTCTTGCCCGTTTTCTCAAAAACCTCATTCTACAGAACAGTTCTATTTAGTCGGCAAGAGCTTTTAGACGATTGGAGTAGCAATGGACGTCAGTCAGCTGCAGTGTTTTCATTCATTTTGAAAGAAATTGACGAAACTGATTGTAGAGAGTCACAAATAAATGAAATAAAAAACAAATCAGAAAATTTCTTGGTCACATCAAACCTACCTACCCAAATGCAGTATAAGGCTGCAAACAAGAAAAAAAAATTTTTCTCAAAATGGCTTGATTTCAATGTTAACATCGAAATTGAGAAAATAAATGAAAATATCAGGGACTGCAAATAATGATTATTGGTTTTTTTTTAAATCAAAAAATCATTCACTTGTAGCAACTTTAAGACAGCGAGAGATATACCAACATTCTTGTGTAAGGATCCTTTATCCATTTTCACCATGATTAAGGATTTTTCAGGATTTATTGTATTACTCACAAAATAATGATTAATTTTGAGTTATACTTTACAACTCAATCAATAATCATTATTTTTAAGCAACAAAATAAAGCTTATGACATAATGATTATTCTTTAAGTTTTATTTTTTGCTCAAAAGTAAAACTCAAATTGTTATTGCGGCCTTTTCTTAGGGAGTAAGTGACAAATTTTTGTATATTCCTAATCAGTAACCCAAGACCAATCAATAATTTAAATTTAAATTTGATTTAAAATTGAATTTAAGATTGATCACGTCTAGCTGGGTTGATGGTTCATGCGGAAAAGAACGCTATAAGAAACGACAGTCCTTCAAAGCCTTGGTGAGCAAAAACTTGAGTTTGAGAACTGGAAAATTTGACAGTTGTAACTCGTTTAAATAAGATTCAAATAGCGTTACGTTGCAACGTATCCTATTTTCTCAGTGTCATCAAATTAATTGTGTGTCACGGAATTTTTTTACTTTTCTTGAAGAAAGAAATATTTCTGAGTGTAAAATTTGTAAAGAAATTTTCCAAGGAAATTATGTCTGCAATCTCAAGCGCCATTTGGTTGAGCAGCACAAAAAAGAATATGTGAACGAGTTGGCGGAAGAAAAGGCTGAAGTTCCAGAAAAAAATAAATTTACAGACTATGTGCAGTAAGGTAAAGGATGCATGGTTGATCTTGTGACCACTCAAAAAATGCCTTTTTCTGTATTAAATTCAGACAGCTTCAAAATTCTTACATTGCAAATTTTTATTGGCCTGCAAATGCCAGTGGTGGTCAAGAAAGTAATGAGCTAATGAGCGCAAAGTATGATAAAATAAAATCAGAAATCGTTGTTTCATTAACGACAGAATCTATGCCTAAATGGACACGCCTAGACTAAACGTGGAATGTTAGCCGGGAGCGAAGAAACCGGAATTTAGTTCGTTTTAGATTGTCATGAAGACTTATAGAAAAAGACGAACGGTCCAAAATGATATACCGACATGAAGCCTTCACTAGATTGAATATAATCGCTCTCTTAAGAATCATAAGAACCCGGGCGACGCCGGTTATTCAGCTAGTTATTAAATTAAAATAAAATAATTAAATATTTTCTTCAACAAATATTTTTTCAAGAATTTTTTTTCCAAAAATGGACTTTAACGGTTGGTCTTGGGTTACTGATTAGGAATATACAAAAAAATTTTCACTTACTCCCTAAGAAAAGGCCGCAATAACAATTTGAGTTTTATTTTTGAGCAAAAAATAAAACTTATAGAATAATCATTATGTCATAAGTTTTATTTTTTTGCTTAAAAATAATGATTATTGATTGAGTTGTAAAGTATAACTCAAAATTAATCATTATTTTGTGAGTAAATCAATAAAAATTAAAATTAATCATTATTTTATAATTTTTATTATAAAACTTATAATGATTACAGTCCCTGGAAAATATATAAAAAAAATTATTTTTTACATATATCTTCACTAGTTTTGTTTGCAAAAACGGATAAAAAGGACGGGCTGCGGTGAAGGCGTGACCCAATCAATAAATTTTTGTCCGAAATTATATTTTGATCTAAGCACTATTCGTGCCAAATTTGAATAAAATATATTAACATTTAGAGTTTATGCCAAAAAAAAATCGAAAAATTCCCCACAGTGCACAAATTCTCCAGCATTAAGGCATAACTCGAGTTATGTCAAAATTAAAATTTTAAAACCAATGACACCAATCAGATGAGTGGTTACAAAGATATAACGCAAAACAAAACAACATTAGTCTTGAACATAGCTGTTAAATTGCGATTACGATTAGTAATCAGTTAGATTATTATTAAAAATAATTGTAATGATTATTTAATCCGCCGGTATAAAAATATCTGACTACTAATTGATTACGATTAAAAATAATCAAAAATAATCGGGATTAATGGCGATTAACAAAAAATATTTTTATTGATTTTTTTTTATTAATTTTCAAAAAAAATTTATATTCGGCCTGTAAATAAAATTAAGACAATATTAGAAAATCGTGCAAAAACAAAAAGCAGCAGTTCTTCTTGCCTTTTACATTCATCTGTACAATTTTAATATACCCCCTGCAAGAGTATACAAATTCAATTGTGTTTCTTCACTTCATTTTTGGTGAATGTCGAGAGCAGAACACATGTGTTACAACTATTATTAGTCGTTAGCTATCCCTCATTAAATGAATGTTAGGCATTATTTTATAAAAGCGATTTCGGTACATTGCATTGCATTCGCGAAATTATAAACATTGTGTGAAGTTACTTCATATAAAGTGCGTGCGTGCATATAGTGCGTTTGAGTTTTTGGTTGCCAATTTCCATTCTGGAAAGGAAGTCCTTCATTGAACTTTTTGAGGTTACTGGCATAAAGGTGATGAGCAGGCAACCAGCTGCTAAGAAATTGGAGGGTCAATATACCGTTATTGTTGACAACCTCTAAACACAAATTTCATCTGCAAAATATTTTTGCACCACAGCAGATATTTGGTCTGAAATCCACAGAAGCTTCCTTGGGTATACCATTCATTGGCTTACAGACAACTTGGAGCGCAAATCGGCAGCCTTAGCATGTAGAAAGATTTCTGGGGTTCACTCCGCTGAAAAGGTTGCGCAGATGCTAACGGAAATTAACACTGCCTTTGGTTTGAACATCTCAAACATTGTTTTGACCATAACTGACAACGGTTGCAACTTTGAAGAGGCGTTTCAAGATTACGGAGTGGAAAAAAGCTTTTTTGAAGATGTAACTGTGACGATCTGCCAATTTTTGAAAACGATGATTTTTTTGATAAATTTTGATTATTTTTGATTATTTTTTGTTAGTTGCCATTAATCCCGATTATTTTTGATTATTTTTAATCGTAATCAATTAGTAATCGAGAGAATCTGAAAACAATCGTAATTTAATGATTATTTTTCATTTTAAAAACAAGAAAGAAAGTCGGTCAAGCCCGACTATAACATACTCTGTACCTGTGAAGTGCTGCCCATCACCGTTGCGACCGGTGCTGCCCATAATTGTTTGTTTTCATTATAACTCGACAACCGTTCATCCGATCTCTACCATTCCTTTGGCGGATCGATTATAAATCTTAATTAGTAAATGTGTCCAGATGGAACGAACCTTCTATCTATAAAACTGTGGGAGATATGACGTTTTTTCCAATTTGCGGGGGCGGGTGGAGGCGTGATGTTTTGGATCATTGTCTTGCTGAAAAATCCACCGTAAGGGAATGTCCTCTTCAGCGTAAGGAAAAATGACAGCTTCCAATATGTTTCCAATATGGTAGGTGTCATCCATATCCATAATACCTTCGATCTTAGCTAAATCCTATTCACATATTCCAATGAGGTTACTTTTCTTTAAGATTAACTGCAATCAAGCGTTTTCTTTTTGTGGACTTGGCGATTGGCAGGTCCAACTCATCCATGATTTGCTTAGAATCAATGAAGGAGTTATGCTTAAAAGTCCTTACGATCAATTCTCTGGCAAAAAAGGAAAAGGGTCAGAAGTGTGTTTTTTCAATTTTTCAGGAAAGCAATTCTTAACTTGAAATGGATTTGTGAAAAAGTGATTGGTCGTAAAGTGAAAATATTATACAGATTGGAAGCGTTATTGCTTGAAGTGTTAAGGTTTTTTTTTTTTTTAATTTTGTTTTACGATATTTACTTTGGACTTTTCAAGACCATAGCTGTTAAATAATGATTACTAATCATAATCATTAGATAATTGATTAATTTTTATACTCTGTACCAAAGGTACATAGAGTATAATAAGTTTGTGCAAAAGCCATGTCCGTCTGTCTGTCCGTATGCACGCACAGATCTCAGAGATGGTAAGAGATAGAGGTTTGACATGTATGGGACTTATGCTTCTTATACTTGCAGGCAGATCAAGTTTATTTTTAATTTTTGCCATGTAAGCTTTGCACATTTCCAATTGCTCCTGCATCCCCCGCATATAATATGTTTACTGAATATAAATAACACTAGGCACACAAAACTCATCTAGAATCACCACCAACCCTTCAATATACAGGAAAAAGTCTTATTTTGTTGCATTGTTTAACCAACAACAGTATCGTAAAGTTGTACAGCCTCAGTCCAGATGCTCCATCTGGTTATAATTGTCTTCTTTATATTGTGCACATTATAAGCGAGCGATTGATTGTAGCATCGGTCCAAGTAGTACTTACGTATAGTACTTTCGTCCGGAATATTTTGTCCTGTATTTTTGGGTATTTCCTAATTGGTAAATTCCATTGTGTTGAATAAGTCTGTGAAGAATGCGTTTTCCCTATTGTCATTTGATGTATCAGCTTTGGGGGACTGCAATTCAGATATAAGACCTGGATGACTCAACTCTTAGGATGAAAAAACAAACACTTGTTCTATGTCAAATGAAACATTAACATTTTTGCTTTTTATTTAAAGTGAATCGGATTTTATGAGAGAACTAAATGATAGCATCCAAACCCCGACGTCGAGAGCGCTGAGACAAAACTGGACGGGGCTTGTAGAGATCGTCGTTGGTATAGCGCTGCTGTTGACACAGCTTCTGACTGAGACGGCGGCTGGACAGTTGGCCGTCTGGAAATGAAGAAATTGGAATCGATGGGAACATTATTATTATGTGATCAAGTTTAAAGATGCGAAATAAACAAAGTTGGGTAGCGAAATGCGTTTTTGAAAGGACAAGCGGAGTAGGCTTACCCAACCACCAGAGATTTAAGGGGGGAAAAGTGGGCTTCAGACGGCTATTATTAGTATGAGGTATATGATCAGCATGTGGAAAGAAGATAGAGGTTTCGCAATGAGCAGGCAAAGATGGATGGAAAAGGGATGGCTGTAACTACATACTTACCCGGCTGCTCCTGCTTCTCAAGCGCCTCGTTTTCCTTGGAATTAATGCTGGCCTCTGAAGGTGTGGGCGATGATTTGACTTCTTCTCGACGTAATCTTTTTGCGGGAGGAATCTTAGTTGGACTGATTGCAGACTCTGCACTGGCTCTGCTGCTGCTGCTGGTGGTGCTGCAACTACTGCTACTGATTTTGTTGTTGTTGTTATGGTGACTGGAAGGGAACACTTCGCTGGACAATTGACGCTTGCGTGCTTGTCGCGCCTTGGCCAACACTTGTGGCTCATCTGCACTGAGTTTATTGAGAAAATTTTGATGATCTTTGATCAGTTGATTTATAAGTGCCAAGCGCGCCTTGAATTCATCAACATTCTCCTCGAAATGGGTAATATAATTGGTTTCCTCTGATGAAGATGAGGGTGGTGGCTGTTCCTTAGTAGGCTTAATCACAGACGCATCCTCTATGGCTAAAGTCTGTGTTGAATCCTTTGCGATTTCCAATTGTCCTTGGGGCTGCGCAATCTCTGCCTCAGGTGTGCCCTTGCCTTCCTCATCTAGTTTCTGCGTCTCCTCTGCTGGTTCTGGCACCTCTTCTACTGTCTCTTTTACTGCCTCCACTGTTTGGGGTGTCACTTCAGCTGCCTTTGGTTCCTCTGTTTCCTGCGCCTTTTCTGCTAACTCCTGCTGCTCCTCTTCTAAGGCTTTTGGCTCCTCTTGTTTCTGTGCTTGAGTCCCCGCAACCAACTCAATAAAACTCGTCGAGGATTGCTGCAAAATATCGCTGACGACTATAACATTATTGGTATCAATTGGAGTATCATCTTTATGGCTGTTGCCATTAGTTTCACCATTTCCATTTGATTTCTGGCCATTTTGTACTGTAGTTTCGGTAACTGTAGTAGTCTCGGTAGGCAGGGACTTGCTAGCGCCACCGCCACTTCCCGGTGGTTTGCCCTCATCATTTGAATCCGAGCTTCTACGCTGCTGCAGCTTCACCTTGGCCTCATTGTGATCATCCTGTATGACTGGAGGGGCTATGGTGCTGACCGAATTGGTAGATGGAGTAGACTTGTTACGCGAACGATCCCGTTCACGATCTTTATCGCTTTTCTTGGCCGAGGATGAGGATTTGCTGCTGCTGCCATTGTGTGTGCTACGGCTATGACTATGACTTTCTTTAACCTTCTCACGATCTGAGCGTGACGAAGATGAGCTTGATTTGTGTTTCTTGTGGGATGAAGAGGACGATGAGGATTCATGACGTGAAACAGAGGCTGAGGAACGTTTGGATGAGGTTGAAGAATCACGTTTACTTCGACTTGACGATGTGGATGAGGAGGTCTTGTCGTTCTTAGAGCTACTGCTGCTCTTGTACTTCGAGCTGGACGAATGTGAGGAAGAAGAGTGTTTGGTGCTGGAGCTAGAGGAATGTTTGCTATGCGATTTCTCGTGACTGTGTCGCTGCTTGTCATCATGGGAGTGGGAATGGTGACGGCTCTTGTTTTTGTCCCTTGAAAGTGGTTTCTTTGATTGTGATGATTCTTTGATCTCAGCAGCTGCCTTTTCCTGTTTCGGCTCTTGGGAATCCTCTGTGGTTACCTCAGGCAGTTGCCCTATACTCGATTTCTCTTCGACTTCTTCAATTGCTTCTTCTTTGCTCTCTGGTGGTGGCGGAGGAGTCATGGGTGGCTCTATTTTGGGTGGCGCCGGCTCTGTCTGAAATGCTGGTTCGATGGCTGCATTATTTGCATCATCTATGTTTGCCTTCACCTCGGACATGATGGCATCTTCAATGGAAAATGGTTTATTGTCGCCGCCATTCGAATTTTTGCGCTCAGTCCCTGTTAAAACAATTAAATAATATAGTACCCTTTACTTTAGTTCGCCCCAGTAGCGGATCTATAGACTGAACAATACTTTGGAGTTTTGCCAAACGCTATCAACAGTGAAAAGCATTCACAAATCGAAGAACTTTAAAATATAATGAAACGATTGTTGAAAATTAAGTTGGAAATGCAAAATAATTCAGATTAGCAGTCTTTGTGCGAAGATGCGGACTGGGCTAAATCAACCCAGCTCGTCATGCTGATCAAGAATATACATATATATTTTATGTGGTCGGAGATGCATTTGATTTTTATGCTCCCGCACGGTTCTACAAAGTTTGGTCAAAATCGGATGACTACATCATACTATATGTAGCTGCCATATGAACGATCGGTCGAAAAACCAGTTCTTGCGAGAAAAACTTTTTTGTTTTTAATTGAAGCGTCCCTTACGTTGACATATATTTATTTTATTTACTTTTACACAATTCTACAAAGATTTGTCAAAATCGGATGACTATAGCATATCGCTGCAGTATGAATGATCAGTCGAATAAAAAGTTCTAGTGAGAAAAACTTTTTTGTTTCAATTGGGATCGCCTCCAAATTTCGTAATTAACAGTTTGTTATGCTTTTCCATGATTGCACTAAGTCGAAATCGGACATGTATATAGTATAGCTCCCATAGAAAAGTAAGATCCGAAAAGTAGTCTTATTTACAAAAACAAACTGGAAGGGCCGAGCCGAAGTTAACTTTCCCCTATTTTTTTTTTGGTCAATTAAAACCATTTAAAAAAACAAGAAAGAAAGTAGGTCAAGCCAGACTATAGTATACTCTGTCCATGTGAAGTGCTGCCCATCACCGTTGTTGTATTTGTAAAAGTCGGGAAGTTTCTTGTTGAAGTAAGATTGACGAAAAAATTAAAAATAAACTTGAACTGCCTACAAGTATAAGAAGTTTTTGTCCCATACATGTCAAACCTCTATACCATCTCTGAGATCTGTTTGCTCATACGAACAGACGGACACTTTTGCACAAATTTAATAAACTCTGTGTACCACTGGTACAGAGAATAAACAAGAAAAAAAGCCGGTCAAGCCCGACTATAGTATACTCTGTACCTGTGAGTGCTGCCCATCGCCGTTGCGACCGGCGCTGCCCATAATTGTTTGCTTTTCTTATATCTGGACTATCGTTCATCCGACCGTTACCATTCCTTTGGCGGTTCGATAAATAATCCTGGTTACTAAATATGTCCAGAAGGTACGAACCTTCTATCTATAAAACTGTAAGAGATATGACGTTTTTTTCTATTTGCGGGGGTGGCAAAAATTGAAAATAAACTTGCTCTTCCTGCAAGTATAAGAAGATTTTGTCCCATACGCGTCGAACCATCTCTGAGATCTGTTTCTTCATACGGACGGACAGACGGACATGGCTATATCGACTCGGCTGTTAATGCTGAGCAAGAATATATAATCCTTATAGGGTCGGAGATGCTTTCTTCTGGCTGTTACATACTTTTGCAGAAACTTATCCACTAAGATCAAAAGTTGGATCAAGATATTCGCTTTTGCATTCAGAATTTTCTGACAACATTCTTGATCCAAGCATGAAATCTCTGCTTTACCTCTGTCTGTGATACACCAATAAATTATAATTTTTTCGTTCTAAGAAAATTTTCTTGAGATTGCAAGGCCCCCCGCCCCCAAAGTCGATTCCTAGATCCGCGCCTGGTTCGCCCTCATTAACCCTACTCACCCTTGAATGTGATGGCATCCTGGTTAATGTCGAAGTGTAGCTGACGCCCGCTGTGGCTGGTCTCATTCGAGTTCTCACTGAACTTGGGCATCTGTGCCTCCTCTGAGATGTTGGCTGCCAGATTTGGTGTGCTGGCCGTCGGTTGTGGAAGTGGTGCATCCACAGTCGACTCTATGGAGGAGGCAATGGTAAGGCGGCTGTCACTGGAGACTTGTGACAATTGCGAGACCTGCGAGGCGCCCGCGTCTCGCGAGTCATTCGCCAAATCCTTGTTTACAGAATCCGAAGTGTTAAGCGAACCATTTTGGGCTTCCTCCACCTGGGGCTTTTCTTCTCTGAGCGGCTCAAAGGAAGGCGAAGTGTCATCTTCTTCCACACCCGGCGGCAGATCATCCTTATCTTTGCTCTCCGACTTGACAGTGCCGCGGTCGGAGTCCGGACTAATTTGCTCTAGATCTGTGGGCAACATACTGGCCGTGGTATCCACCTTGAGCAGGCTGCTGCCATTGGCCAGTGTGTATGGCGGCAAGGGAGGTGCTGGCAGTAGCGGTGGCGGCCTTGGATGCGTGGCGTGCACGGGTGGAAGTGGCGGAGTTATGCCCAGATACTTGTAAGCAATACTTTCGATCTTTGGTTCAAATATGGTGGCCACTTTGGGATTGACCACCTGATCCACTATCTGATCCACTCCCTTGTCCAGCACATCGGAGCTGGGAATTGAATCGGATTAATCAGTAAATTTACCAGAGCCTAGCAAATTATACCCACTCGAGCAGATGCTTTCGTAGACGCTCGCGCAGCTGCACTTTATTTATCTCTGGGGTCCAGTGAATCTTGTCCAGAAAATCCTTGACAGCAGTTTCCACACGATTGCGAACATTCTGGTACGCGGGCTTGGTGTCCACATCCGCCAGGCAGCAATTGAATCGAAACTCGTCAAATACGCCCTGTGATTTCACCTCCTCGATAAGCGTTTTTACGAAATTATCCATGATCTGTCGTCCGTGTGAATCAATTTATTTGGAAATGCGTCGTACATATGTTTGCCTTCGCCCAGTGTGACCAGATTACTAGATGCGAAATATACTAATATACAAAAACACTGTAACGAAACCAGGGCTGGTTCCAGTGTTGCCAATTACCAAGTCGGCATGAGCATTTTGACAAAAAAATTACATTAATAAACCATTATATCTTTTAAACAAAAAATATTACAATTTTGAAATTTTTATCGTATACTGATGTAATATTTGGCTTTCAATAGAACATAAGTAGTCCACAATCAGATGATTGGGTTAGAAAATATTAATCGTATTGTTTAAATCGATGGTGGCATAAGTATTTCGACAGAGATTTCACAATTGATTTTTTTCTCAGCATAGGACCACAAATGCTAATAGAATGGTTGATTTTAAAAAAGTATTTCACGCTCATGTCGAATCTTGCTTTAGAAACTCCATAACTCTAATGGATTAACAGTTAACTAGATATACAAATGCAGAAAATTACTAATTTGGCCATATATCCAAGGAAAAAATATGCCAGAAAAAGGCATATTTTTACAAATTTGATCTTTTAATGGCTCAGTACTTACTTTTATCTCTTAACTTTGGCTTTCACCTTAATCATTTCATAAGAAAAAATGGAGGGAAACTAACTACTTACCCTTGAAGACGCCTGTTTTTCAAACCTAACTTTTCTATGGCAGCTGTACCATACAGTCTTTCGGTTTCGACCAAACTAAGTGAAATCATAAAAAAGCATAGAAAACGTATAAATACGAAGTCTTATGCCGACTCCATTCAAAACAAAAAGGTTTTTCTCACTAAAACTAGTTTTTCGACCGATCGTTTCTATGGCAGCTATATGACTTTCGTGAAGATAGCTTTCAAACTGACAGATGAAATCGCATGGAAACAGGCGGACAGACGGAGTTGGCTAAATCAACTCAGCTCGTCCTGCTGATCAAGAATTTATATTCTATATGTGGTCCGAAATCCTTCCTTCTATGCGTTACAAACATACGGATAATTTTAATATGCCCTCTTCAAGTGTATAAAAAGTACGTGATCAAACTGGCGCTCAAGTAAAATACAAAAATTGTATATTTTAATACAAATCGGGCATACTTTGCAGATCGATCACGTACTTATATCTTGTGAAATTATTACGTTTTAATTCACATTAAACAGATAAAAATTAGTTCGAAACCATGAACAAATCAAATTTTTAAAAATATCCGTTTTTCTAGCACATTGGGTTCTTGAAAATATTGCCCAAATTAGCCATTTTCTGCATTTTTATGCAATGTGCAGATAATCCATTAGAGATATAGTGTTTCTAACTTATTTAGAATCAATCATTCTTAATATTTTTTGTTTAAAAAAAATAATGGTTTATATATGAATTTTATTTTCTTAATTCATCCAGATATAATACATACAGATATAAGTGCCATTTTCCATACACATCAATGAGTGTTTTGGAAATTCAAGTGTTCACGTGCTGAAATTGCAAAAGTAAGGTGAAAATGGGAGCACAGCTGATAATCTGCTGAAAAATCCTTTTTTTTTAAAGCTGCCATTTTGTCAAAAAAAATTTGTGTTGCTTAGTCCTTTGATTAATTTCCAGATTTAACATTTCTTTAACGAAATCCGTTTTGGTTTTAATTTTGTATGATCCAGTCCAGAGATATCATGTACGCCGCAAGTCTTCATTTTTGAGTGGAGCTTCTGGGCATCAGCTAAAGCAGCTTTCCCAATTATAATTTTTACAAAAAAAAGTATTAATATTCAGTTAAAAGTTATCGTAATATGTGTGCAAATTTTTTTTTTAAGGCTTGATTCCAGATGACATAAAAATTTATTTCTCCACAATACTTCATTCAATTAAGACTGCTTTTCATAAGCATTCAGATTTTAAAACAGCTCAAGTGTTTTTTTATTCATGTGAAATTCGTGGAAATCAGCCTTAATAAATTAAAAGATCTTTTCAGGAAAATTGTAAAAAAAAAACTTTTTCAAGCCAATTTTTGACCAAAAATACCGATGAACTAAGTATCGATATCGCATTTTGTGTTATCGATAGACTGTTGCATCGATACTTCTGTGCCAGCAACCCTGCATAAAAATTTGGCGCACGCCAAGCGGCTGTGGTTTTTTTGCTGCTGTCTTCTTGGAAGTTTTTACGAGTACAGCAAATTGAGAACACAATGAAAATAAGTGAAGATAATGGACACTCGGAAATGGAAGTTACAAAAGCTACGGACGATGCGACTGCAGGCAATGGAGCATCGGTAGCGAGCAGCATGGAGATCGTTGAACAGCAGGAGCAGCGCTCAGCTGGAAAGAGTCTTGGGGAGGCGGCCAGCGATAGCGACGGCACGGCAGTGACCACCCAGCGTTCATCAGCCCTTGGAGCGCAGAGTAAGTATTAACCGTAAACTTTTCATACATATAAATTTTCATATATCCTGTAATGGGTGTGTCTGCCTGTGGGTGTGTTTGTGTGTGTTCGTTCTCTTGTAGGGAAGCGAGATTTGATAAATTTGCAATCGGCTCTTAGCCCCAAATACATAGGATATGCGAATGCCAACTCGCCCACGCCCATATCCGATACGGATGACTCCATACGCAGCACACGTCGTCGGGTCAATCAGGCTGCGAGGCTGAACCGCAGCTCTGAGGTCAAGGAAAATGAGTTGGTTTCATCCCCCAAACTGCCGGCAGGAGCACAGTTAATAGAGCGGAGTAATAGCTATCTAAGTCCCATAGATAAGCTGCTCATCAAGAATGGAGGCAGCTCGCCCAACAGCATGGGGTTCGAGGCGGATGCCGAGGATGTGGCTGCCCAGCTACCAGCCAATCGTAAGCAACTCAAGCGCAAAATGAAACGTGGCCCAAAGCCTGCGGTAAATAGGGAGCCCTTAACAGAAAGTGATACGCCAGCGAAGGAGGAAGTTGCTCTAGAGGAGGAGATGGCAGCTAAGGAGCCACCCGAAATCCCTATCAAACAAGAGTTAAATGTGGATGAAGTCCAGCCTAAGGAAAAAAAGCAGACAGAATTACAGTTCGCCCTGCCAGTGTCCTCTTCCAACAAGACTGAATCAAAATCCTCTCCCAGCCGCAGTCCCATCGAGCTTGGCCCTCCGGCAAATAATAGCTCCATGAAGTCTCCCTCTTCCATTAGTTTGGACAGTGCCAAAGGTTCATCAATTGTTACAGATTCCAACTGGCCCACCTTCCAGGTGGGAGATCTTTTCTGGGGCAAAGTCTTCAGCTACTGTTACTGGCCTTGCATGGTGTGTCCGGATCCATTGGGTCAAGTGGTGGGTAACCTGCCCTCGCATCCGCAGCGCCAATCCGTGGACAACACCGTGGTGCCCATTCAGGTACACGTGCGCTTCTTTGCCGACAACGGCAGACGCAACTGGATCAAGCCAGAGAACCTGATGACATTTGCCGGTCTCAAAGCCTTCGAGGAGCTGCGAGAGGAGAACCGCATTAAGCTGGGCCCCAAGAGCGGCAAGTACCGCCAAATGGTGCCCAAGCGGAACAAGGTTATGGTGTGGCATCAGGCCATTGATGAGGCTTTGACAGTGGGTCAACTGCCCTACTCGGAACGTCTGGAGAAGTTCTATCAGATCTACGAAAACGCCATCAGCCTGAGCAAACAGAAGCGCAAACGCACCAATTCCATGTTGCAGGACACCTCGGATGTGGGCAGCAGTCTGTACGATTCCACCGACAATTTACCGCCGCTCCTGAAGGCCATAAAACGCGAACGTTCCGACTCTCCCTTCAGTCCAGCCTTTTCACCGGTTAAGGCACAACAGGAGACGCGCTCCAAGCGGCGCAAACTCAGCAACGGAGCTGAAGCTGAAACGGGTGTCGCCGGCAACATCGATGCCGTACCCGATAACCCCGAGTTTCATCAACTCTTTGACGCCATCAAGGAGTACGTGATGGTCTACCAGCAGGAGGATAAAGTGGAGAAGGTTTTATTTTCGGTGGTAAAGAACATTTGGTCCCTGAAGCAGATACAATTAAGGGAACTGGAAAGGGTCAGTGGAACGATAGAGCAACCACTGGGACGCAGTGCGGCCACGGGTACCATGAAGCGTCTCTCAAATCGTCTGAAGACTCTAATGCTAAGACGCAGTATCACACCGGTGGTGACGCCCAGCTCCACGCCGGTGCCTGAAGTGGAAACCGAGCGACGCCTCTCGGAGTTGCCCAAGCCCAGAAAGCCGGTCAATCGACCCATTGAGGAGGTGGTTGACGATATCTTAAATCTAGATCGCAAATATCTGTTCAAAGGACTCAATCGGGAGCCGGTGTGCAAGTATTGCCATGTGCCGGGCTCGGAGCTGCAGCGTTGCTCTCGCAACTGCCACACTTGGATGCATGCCGAGTGTCTGGAGCGAAAAAAAAATAAAACACCAGGCCTAGCAGCTTCTGAGGAGTTAACCTGCTGGGAGTGCTTGACTGGGAAATCCCACAACTGTTGCATTTGCCATCAAGAGCAACCGCCCTGCAGCTCTCCGCCTAGCTCACCGCTCAAGGAGGAAAAACAGTCGCTAATGGTGCCCTGCAGTCAGCCTGCTTGCGGCATTAAATTCCACCCCAGCTGCTGCAAGTACTGGCCCCAGGCCAGTATCAACAAATTAGCATCCCGCTGTCCCATGCATGTGTGTCACACCTGCGTCTCAGACGATCCCAGTGGCAAATACCAGCAGCTGGGCAACTCCAAACTCAGCAAATGCGTCAAGTGTCCGGCCACTTATCATCAGGATTCGCACTGCATTCCAGCTGGCAGCCGCATGCTCACCAGCACCCATCTCATTTGCCCACGTCACAACATTGCAAAGGCTGATGCTCACGTAAATGTGCTCTGGTGCTACATCTGTGTGCAGGGCGGTGAGCTGGTCTGCTGTGAGACCTGTCCCATAGCCGTGCATGCCCACTGCCGCAACATTCCCATCAAGACGAACGAGAGCTACATCTGCGAGGAGTGCGAAAGCGGACGACTGCCACTCTATGGCGAAATTGTGTGGGCCAAGTTCAACAATTTCCGCTGGTGGCCGGCCATTATATTGCCACCCACGGAGGTACCCAGCAATATACTTAAGAAGCAACACGGAGCGCATGATTTTGTGGTGCGCTTCTTTGGCACACACGATCATGGATGGATTTCGCGACGGCGTGTCTATTTGTACATCGAGGGTGACTCCTGCGACACCTACAACAAGAAGTCGCTGCTGTCGCACAACTACAGCATTGGAGTGGAGGAGGCTTCACGTTTCCTCAAAATCATCAAGGCCAAGCGCCAGGAGCTGGACATTGGCCGCATAAGTGGCAACAAGCTGTATCCACCGCCCTATGTCAAGATCAAGGCCAACAAACCGGTGCCGCCCGTGCGATTTGTCTGCAATCTAGAGGATTTAAGCGTCTGTGACTGCCAGCCTGGACTCAGGCATCCGTGTGGCCCCGAATCTGGTTGCCTCAATCGCATGCTCTACAACGAGTGTAATCCGGAGTACTGCCGTGCCGGCGATCGTTGCGAGAATCAAATGTTCGAGCTGCGCAAATCGCCACGCCTGGAAGTGGTCTACATGAACGAACGTGGCTTTGGCCTGGTCTGCCGTGAAGCCATTGCCGAGGGTGATTTTGTCATTGAATATGTGGGTGAGGTGATCAATCATGCCGAGTTCCAGCAGCGTCTGCGCCAAAAGCAACGCGATCGTGACGAGAACTATTATTTTCTGGGCGTGGAAAAGGAATTCATCATTGATGCTGGACCAAAGGGAAATTTGGCACGTTTCATGAATCATTCGTGCGAGCCGAATTGTGAGACTCAAAAGTGGACTGTGAATTGTACACATCGAGTGGGGTTGTTTGCCATCAAGGATATACCGGAGGTAAGTAGTGAGTAGAAAGCATTTTTGGCTTATTTCTGATTTTGTGTCTTTGTATGTTATAGAACACGGAGCTGACTTTCAATTATTTGTGGGATGACCTGATGAATAATGGCAAAAAGGCCTGCTTCTGTGGAGCCGAACGTTGTTCCGGCCAGATTGGTGGCAAAATCAAGGACCAAGCGGTTAAGGTAGGTTTTTTACCCTATTAAGTCCGTCATGCAGTAATTGTTACCATTTTCATCCATTGAAATCTGAACAAATATCCTCCATGGACCGCGAATTTATAAGAGTTACGATGACTTTAGATCAGCTGGCAGCATTAATTGCGCAGAAGATTTTTCTGGCTTTATTTTGTTGTAGACATTCGAGGATTTTATTGCGTATTGCTTTTAAGGCAGAAAAACGGGCTGGGACTGGGAGGACAGACGTGCTGAGCGTTGCCCATCATTGCTTTAGAGCAGCGATGTCCAAAATTTGAAAAGGCAGCCACGCGTGGTTGGCAAGTTTGGTGATTGTATGTGAGTTTGGACACCACTGCTTTAGAGCGACGGTGGCCATACGATTTGAGTTTGGAAGCAGTCCAACAACAACAACAACAGAAAAGACAACCCTTATTGTCGAGGCTCCATTCGGCGTGCCAGACACACACTGCATGTATTTGTTTTTGTAGTCGTCTCGATTGCGCCTGTTTTGCTGACTGCTTGTGTGACTTATAGGCACCGTGCGCTGATGCGCAATGGATTTGTAGTTTTAACTAGCTGCGAAGCAAGACAACTGTGTACGTCTGGCGCGACTGCGCGGCGCCAGTTGCCGTAAAATAACTCACAATGGGAGCAAGCGCTTGCCCATCGCTGCTTTAGATTAGAGGCAGGCACGTCGCCATGTTGTGTGCATACGAAAAATCTCAAAGCAGCGCCGCTCTCACACTCGCCAATCCAAAAATGTGAATGTATTTTTTCCTGCCTCTGCTTTAGATCAGGGTATGGTGGAACTAACAAAGTGAAGCCATACGAAATAGCGCTCTCCAACACTCACTGATGCACTACTTCGGCAAGCATTCGGTGTGAATTTCCGAGTGTATTTGGCCCCCCGGGGCATGGCTGGGGAACACTGCTTTGGATAGTCAGATAGACTTCCGCGGTTCAATGGTAAAAAATATTTTAAAGTTTCGTTTTTTTGATAAAAATAAAAACGGGAACGCTAAGCTAACTTCGTGTGTCGCGAAGTTTTAATACCCTTGCAATTGCTCGTTTTGATATACTGAGAACGTTTTCAAAAAATAAATTTGCTGTTCCCGATTCCGTGTTACGTTTTAATTTTTCGAACTCGGTTTCGAAAACAGCTGGCTGGCTGCCCAGCGCACATGTTTGTGTATATCGACAGCAGCCAGAGTTGTCATCATCTCTATAATTTAAATTTACAAAGCTCCATTTATTTTCACTTAAACCAGTATTTAAATATTACATTTGAATATGCTAAGCCATTGCCCACAAAACACTCTCCTTTTGACGTAAATCCGTACTTTGTGCCACAGAAGCGAGGCGAGAAATGCACCTGGACGTTAACTACATAATATCATAACATAATTAAAATTGTAACAGCAAAAAAAACTAGAACCAAACAAAACTTAAAACTACAACTTATTTTTCTTCTATCTAAATAACAAAAATAATAACAAAAGAAAACAATTTCACACATACACGCGCAAAAGACACCTCACCTTTAAGTGTCCAGGAGCGCTACATAAAGAACACCAGCCTCACGATTGACCACCGGTAAAAACAGGTTTAAAGTGTCTTTTAGTTCCGTTTTCAATTGTCCGCAACAGTCTTTTGGGACTTTCTGCAAAAGGGACCCGAGCTCTGGTCATATCAAATATGGTTAAACACAGCTTAATAAAATAGAAAAAGTGCTGTCCGATTACATTAATTATTATGAAGCAACCCTAGCACAACCATCGATTGAAGGTCGAAATCGACTAAAAACAACAGCTCGGTTTTGTCACGGCCGCTCGGAATTCCGGATTTATAATGGCCGAGTTACGGAACGCAGACATTGCAAAGATAAAAAGTATTTTTCACTAAGACCCATTTTTCGACCGACCGGTCCTATGGCAGCCATAAGATATAGTCATCCGATTTTCTCCAAGTTTGGCAAGATATTAAAAAGCATATAATATTAATATTCGCCGAGTTTATGAGCGCTTACATAAAAAACATAAAATTTTTTCACTAAGGCCTATTTTTCGACCGATCGTTCGTTCTTATGGAAACTTTTCGCGATCTTGATCAATGCGACGAGCTGAGTCGATTTAGCTTTGTACGTTCGACTGTCTGTCTGTTTCTACGAAAACTAGAGTCCCTGTTTTAAAGCAATCGAGCTAAGATTTCCCATAGGAAAGATCGGTCGGAAAACTACTTTAAGTGGAGAAAACCTTTTGTGTTTTTATTGGAAACGTCACCAAACTTCGTATTTATTGGTTTTCGATAGTTTTTCATAATTCTACTAAGTTTGATGAAAATCGGACAACTTTATAGGCCCCCATACAAAAGATAGGTCTGAAAAATAGACTTAGTAAGAAAAATTTTTTTGTTTTTGATGGTACCGACTAAAATTGGGTATTTCTGTGCTCTATATGCTTTCACATAATTCTACAAAGTTTTGTCAAAATCGAATGACTATAGCATATAGCTGTCATTGCTGTCACGATTGTTCAAAAAAATAGTTCTAATGAGAAAAACCTTTTTGTTCTTAATTGAAACGCATCCAAATTTCGTATTTATTAGGTTGATATGCATTTCCATGATTCCACTAAGTTTGGTCAAAATCGGAAATCTACGAGGTGTGTTCAAAGGAAATGGTGAATTTTGGATTTTTGCGGGCTGTGTACATTCGATTATCGATATTTGGTTTTTGTTATATTCGGTCACATATGTTTATCATATGTTTGCATTAGCATTAGTAGTTTGTTTTTGGCAACTGAATAGGTTAGTCTCTTTTTGGTGCTCTTCGATTTTTGACCAAAATTTGAGCAAGAGCAACGTCTCATTAGTATCGCATAGGAGTTGTTGAATGACGTCAAACGGGTCATAACTGGGTATATGGTTACGACATCGAAACCAAGGCCCAAACACCCCAACAGATGCGGTCAGATGAGCCTAGACCGAAAAAAGCACGCCAAGTTCGATCAAATGTGAATGTTTTTCTCACTGTTTTCTTTGATTAAAATGGTGTGGTGCATCTTGAGTTCCTGCCAAGAGGACGTCAGTTAATAAGGAATACTACAAGGAAGGAAGGTTTAAATGATCGGAATTGTGAAAAAACAAATCGTGGATATGATATAACTTTATTCAAAAGTCAAATTTTCGATCACCTTTTCCAGCAATTCTACCGATTTCCCGCGAATCACTCGATTAGTGTAAGCTTCCAGTATTGAATCGTAGCTGATTTATCGACGAAGACTTTTGATTTCACATAACCTTAAAGAAAAAAATCCCAATGTATAACGTTACCCGATCTAGGCGGCCAGCTGAAAGGTCCGAAACGCAATATTAGATGCTCACCAATATAATTTCTCAGTAAAGCTATTTTTTCTAGTGCTGTGTGAACAAATCAGTTATTTTCTGTTCGGCCGCATTTTTAAAGAAACACAGGCCGATAATTCCACCAGCCCATAAACCATACCAAACAGTGCATTCTAGTGGATGTGAAGGTAGTTCGAGCATCTATTTGGTTGCTTATCGCGGATCTTCATTGAACTGAAGCGTGTGAGGCTTTCCATGGTAAATTGTCAAACGGTACTATCACTTCTGATCAGGGCTGAAACCAAAATATACCAGTGTTCAAAACATTGACCTGCAAGGATTTTATTCGGCTTACGTTTTTCACAATTTTTATAGAAAGCCAATTAATTCGTAAAACACAAAATAAAATTCGGAATTTCTTCCTATTTGCATAAGGCTTGTCCAATATACACTTGAATCGATGATAATTTAGAATATACGAACACGCAGAGTTGTTCTTTAGTAAGCTGTAAAAGCATATTAAAGCATTTTATAGCCAATGTTTCCCCCTAGGTTCTTGTTTTTGACAATCTTTCAATAAACTTTAAAATCAAGAATCAAAAATGTAGGCTATTATGGGTACCGCCGAATTAGAATTAATCAATTAAATAACTAGGCAGTACCTCAGATTTTTTAATGTGTAATTTTTGTTGAACCGAACCTATATTTTGAGCAGGTTCATAGATATTAGTGTTTGATCTTTTGTTCAATGACATGATACACAATGCTATTAATAATAACAGCAATAGCAATTACAGTAAAGGCGGAGAAATAAAATATAATTCACTACCTCTCAAAGTTTGTATATATCTGATCAATTTTAATTTGGATTTTGGGCACAAAGTGTTAAGTGAGGTGCTGCCCAGCATAATTGTTTGATTTTTCTTTAATTCCAGTAAATTCGCGGTCCATGAGGTATTTATTTGTTACGGAATTTTTTGGGTAGGGGCAACTTTACTAAACTATCACCTGCACTACTTATATTTGCTTAAATGCCAGCATTAATCATCCATCTCGACTTACAGGAAACGAATGCTCAGACTAGCAAAGGCAAAACCAATGCCAAACTGAAGCCACTGCAGCGCAGTAAGGGCAGCTCCATTCGGATTAACATTCCCGCCGCCACCAAGAAGAGCAAAAAGCCGGCCATTAAGCACATCAATGCGGATGATGACCCCGCCGACCAATGACCCACATATATGTAGGCGTTATTCTATTTAATTTCTTTTAAGACGCATCCTCCACATCTTCGCTGCTTACATATTTATTTTCCTATTATGTTCGAAATAAGCATGTTAAGGGCCAATTTCTCAACTAAACAGCTACTATATTTTAGATAAACTTACAATTAAGGGCCGATTTCTCATCTTCTTCATGGCTTCTATTTATCAGATAAACTACTTATTTGCAGGGTTATGTGATAGATAGCGTACGGTAAAATATGTGAAATCGGCTCTTACTTCTTTTACTTGCTCTGTTATTTGCTAGTTTTTGCGACAGAAATCGGCCCTAAGAGCGACTTGTAGGCTTTCTTTTTTTTTCGAGTTTGCAAAAACCTTATAAACTTTTTTCATATCAAACAAATGCAGTTCGTTAATTTGTTATACAAAAATTGTATTTCTGTTTGGTTTGATTTGCTGCTTTCATTAGCTGCTGCGCGCATTTTGAATAGAAAAATATAATTTTATGTGTATTAAATATAAAATAAGAAGTATTTTGTTCATCTTTCGTGGGAGCGCACTTTGGTTTATGCGTGTAACACTAACAAAGCTAGACTTATTTTGTAATAGAAGGGGGCCTTAGATCTAGGAGTATACACTTTCAACTTAATGTACAACGAGAGATAAAGTGCAGCAGATATGTTTATGGTGTGGGAGCAAAGTAACCCGCATTAAATTTGGGCACCACAGCATCAAACTTCTTGATAATTGTATTCAGTGACTCTCTGGACATCTCGTACAGCGGGTTGAGTGAGATCAGGCGCATGCCACGTTGGTTGCACACCTCAATCACAGACCATTTCTCCAGTAGCTTCAGGCAATTGCGCACGGAGTCGGTGGAAATGCTTTCAGCTGATGGAAAATAAGAGATTAGCTTTAACTCAATATGGTAACAAAGAGGCAGTAACTTACCATATGAACAGCTAGTGCTGCTTTTGACTTTGTTGGACAGATCGTTAATGATAAAGTGTATGAATTCAGACTCTAGCATGGAGTTGCGATGTAAAATCTGCAGCGCCTGCGCCACAGTTAGGTAGGTCCAGGCAAATGGGGCCAATACCTCGCACATGTAGCGCTGTTGTGTTAAAGTCTCGCTGATAAATAAAAGGTCCTTGGTTTCAGGCTTCACAGGAGGCTCGTAGTCGTCAGCGTCCTCGTTCAAATATAAGTCCAGGTGACGTGCCAAGCGGCGTGTGTCCTCCGTATTATCAGTTTCGCGTATCTTTAAATAAGGAAGGAGTAAGAATACTGCTTATTGTTTTCTAGGAAGAGAGAATACCTCCACTGTGCGTAGATAACCACCGATTATTAGATCGTCCAGTTGCTTGACTAGCAGACTTTCCAATACTTGTGTGGGCTTGTTTAGGATGAACTCATAGCGATACACCTGACAGTTCTCCAGTGCGGTCTCAATTAGCTTCTGGCGTGAGACTCCAGCCTCTTCATTATGCTGCTGTGGAGGTGGCAGCAAGGCATGGAAGGTGGTCATCAATATGGAACCAAGTGCAAAGTGTGGTGTTAACATATTGGAGTAGTAGGCCAGCTCAATGTAACTCTCCACTGTATTTACAGCTCGTATAAAAGCGCGACCATTTTCATCTCTGGAACGTGTAACGAGTCCTGTCAAAATGATATGTAATTAATATAATGGTTTATCTTATACAGAGCTCTTAGCTACCTGGACCCAGTAGTTCGCAGGCATAGCTCAATATGTGTGAGGATTCGCCCGAAAATGCAATGTCCTTGCATCCAGACAATGAATTTCTTAGATCATCCAGAGCGGCGGCCAAAATCTGCTCCTCGGCACCACGCCGATAGCGCGTAAGCAGCAAAAAGGCCAAGGCATTGGTGGACATCACCGAGGTGGCCGCAGCACAGTCGAAAACTACCTGACGCGAGATGCTTTCAATGAGATTACGATGTTCCTCGCAGACCACATCTGTGCCATACAACGAAGACGAGGATTGATTGTGCTGCAGCGCTCTGTCGAGATACAAAAAATATAGATTAATTTCTGGGGAAATCAATTCTGGCAAAAGACACCACATAGTGGCTCTGATTAGAGATATTAGCCTTTTTCATGTCAACCCATGCTAAGTAAACGACTCCAAGAGGTCGGTCCGTAGAGATTTTACTCAAAAACTGTTTTATTTTAAATTCTAACCTGCTAACAATTGAAGATTTTTTAATGATTACATGTTAGAGAGATAAAAATATGAAAAAACGAGAAAGCAAAGCTGACTTCGTCTGTGCCAAAGTTTTAATACACTTGAAACAAAAAATTCCTATGGCAGCTACAAGAAGTAACCATATGATTCGCGCGGTTCCGACATATGTGCAGTGTGCAGCTTAAAGATGAGTCTGTGCAAAATTTCAGCTCGATAGTTTTAGAACTGAGGGAGTAGTTCGCATAGAAACAGACAGACGGACGGACAAAGCCCAATCGACTCAGCTCATCATGCTGACCAATAACACAGTGCACCACGAAATTTTGATACCAACGAGGCCCGCCAAATTTGAAAGCTACTAGCAGTTTGGTTTGATTGTTCTTTTGTTCAGGTCTATAGCTCATAAACTGTTTGGAATTTTACTATACTGTCTTCAGCTACATATTTTGCAGCGCTTAACCAAGCCTAAAAAACACTTCTTTCAAACAGCTCAAAAAAAAACCGTCTTCTTGCTCCAAATCACGATAATTAAAAATTATCGGCCCTGTTCCCAATTCCGAGTCGGTTTTCGTGTAAACGTTTGCATGTAGAGCTTAAACTTAACAATGTTATATGGAAGGTGACAAGAATTTCAAAGGCTACTAGAGTAGGTTTGACGAAAATCGGAATTGCCTAAGCAGCTGAAACCGATTGCTCAATGCCAAGTGAATTCAATTCGTCAAAAAAAGCGGACCTGATCTAGTAGCCACAGACATTTTGCTTACTTTTCATATAAAATTGTGAACTTTCTTAACTTTATCTTAAAAAAAGCAACGTTTACACGAAAACCGACTCGGAATTCGGAACAGGGCCGAATATTCACCTTTTGTCGTTTTTTTTTGGGAAAATTGTTAGTAAATTAATGTTTGAATGCTTGCGTTCAAATTTAACGGGCTTCAAGCTTTCTGACTAAGAACTTTAGCCTAAATGCTTAAGCACTCACTCAAAAAAGGAGACTAGATGCATTGGTTGTCTGTTTTGGCTTTAGTTGCCTTTTGCAGTTCCCAACTGCTTAAGGTTGGGATTGCATAGGAGTCATTAACTAATTTTACTGAGAGACTAAAGCCCAATTTACACGACCTGATCTCTCAGGTGAGTTTTGTATCTGAGTATATGTCAGCCCGTGTAAACAGGAGTCTGAGCCAACTCAGCTGAGCGCTCAGGTTTAATAGAACCATCTCAAATTAAACTGACCGCACAGCAGAACGCTCAATGAATTGGGTTTGCAACTGATTCAACTTAGCTTCTCAGCAATGCGTAAATGCTGAACTAAGTTGCTCAGCTGAGTTTTTTGACACTCAGGTCAGAAAAACTCAGGTCGTGTAAATTGAGCTTAACTAAGTTTACTGAGAGAATCGGGAGATTCTTGAAACAGTACTGTATAGGCAACCAGTAATTTTTTTGTCAGGAGTCCATTACAAAAAAACCTTAGCCAATCAAACGAAACCCAGCCTGGGTTTTTCTACTACCATAAGTACCTTTCAAATTTGGTGTGTCCCGTTGGTATCAAAAAAATGTTGTTCAAAAATGTTTCACAGTGTGATATATAGTCAAAGTGAATGTTAGCAGCCCCAAGGTCGAGCCATATTTATTTAATATATGGGCATTTCCATGATGTCGAACATGACCGTCGTACGCTTTGAAATTAAAGAAAAATACAATATAAATCGGATTTTACTTTTGACAAAGGGCTTAGCTTATAACTCTTTATTAGCCCTAATTTTGGTGCTAAGGCTTATTTTGGAAAACTGTTTGATTTCAAGAAAATTGCAAAAAACCAAGGCATTTGCACGGGACAAATACAGAAGTGCTTTTCGTAGGCAACAATTCAAACGTCGATGTAAGCGAACTCTGAAGCAGCATTTTAATGTGACAAGTTTTAGAATGTTGTGAATTGACGTCTCTTTAAAATGGATCTTATGTTACCCAAAAATGACCTATACTTTTTTCAAAATTTGATTTTAAGCACTTTGGCACGGAACATATTTTTCCAACAAGCTATTTAGGCAAGGCAAAAACTAACAGTTAATTGCAATCGCTTAGTTCATTATGGTTTCTTATGCAATCTTCATTAATTTTTGTACCCATAGAATGATTTTAGAGAGCAAAATTCAATGAAATCTAAAGGCACCTTTTTAGAAAAAATCGTGCAATAGAACGAAAAAAATGAGAAAATCTGTGCTTTCGCGGCTGTGCATTCGAAAATCTCGAATTGGTTTATGAAAAAATGTAAGATAAGCTTACATTAGTTCAATTTAAATGTTTCACCACGAAAATTTGAGAAAACATGGTGTTTTTAAGTACTATTAGTTTTTTGGTCTAGGTGGACCTTTCTGTGGAAATGCCCATATATACTAAAGTATGTGGTCGGAGATAATTCCTTCGATGCTTTCCAAACTTCTGGGCCAAACTATAATACACTTTTCAAGTGTATAAAAATTGGAAAAAAATTTATTTTTTCTTAAAAATTTTTTGTCTTAAGGCCCTCTTCTGGTCTAGAAACTTTTTTTAAAATTTTTTTCTTCATTTTTTAGCTTTGATGTTCAAAAATTTTATCCTAAAACGATTTTTCAAAATTCGAAGTACTTGCGGGTTGTTTAGGCCTGTTCTGAATTCCGAACGTTTTCAAAAAGTAAAAATGAAACGAAAAAGAACGTTTTACTATTTGGGTTTGGCACTTTCGAAAAATCAATTTTTTTTTGCTTATCTTATTGTTTAACATTTCAAGAATGTCAAAGTGCTCAAAGGGCTCAGGGTCGAGGATTGATTATAGTTCAATAATCAACCAGAAAATTCAACAGAGAATACATATGAACATGAACAGTAGCTGTGGCTGCGTAGACGGCCGTTTCGGCTGCCGCCATGGCAAAGCCTTCGTCAGTATACTTTCAGTTGCTGTCACAACAACAAGCCATTTGCAAATCCTATTTAAATAACCCAGGCGGCGAATAAAGAGTTGAGAATTCCAAGTTTATTTATGACTAAATATACAACAGAATTTCATCAATGGTCAATGATAATGTCTCCGCAGGCGGCCTGTACGACCTTCCGGATACATAAGCGAATCCTGTTGGTCAGTTATTTTATATTTTTGGCCTCCAGTTGTTTTTGTAAACTGCAGCACTCAGACTTCCAAACAAATCTTCTTTTGGACGACACTGCCGCAAGTTTGTTGGGTTCCGTTCTTTTGGTATAAAAGGGATATTGGCAAAAAGACGATATTGGTTGCACATCCACCGATATTGAGATTTAACAGTTTGTATTTGGTCAGTTGTGTAACTTGGTGCTCTTTGCTTACGTCGCAACAATATTATTATTTTTCAGCACTTTACTGATGTGATATTGGCTGCAAATAAATTTTCCAGTTGGATCTTGTTGACTTATGTTGTCTTTGTTGTTAAAAAGTTGAGTTAACTTCTCTTTTCCAACTTGCCCTCTTGGGTAAAATGGTTTACTGTAAACACTACCTTTGTCAGCGTGCATTCGTTCTTGCTCGGACGGCATGATGGCGACTACTTGTCAACATATTCGTCAGGGGGGCATGAAAACGTGTTGACAGGAAAACAGAGAGAAAGAAATGTCATCCCGAAAGCTTTTATGTAAAGCTCAGCTTTCAAAGTTTGTGCAGATTTTTAGTTGTCACCCGTTATACAGAGTATATTTAGTTTGTGCAAAAGTATGTAACAGCCAGAACGAAGCATTTCCGACCCTATAAAAAATATATATTCTTGATCAGCATCAACAGGCGAGGCGTTCTAGCCATGTCTGCTGTCTGTCCGTATGAACAAACAGATCTCAGAGATGGTAAGAGATAGAGGTTCGACGTGTATGGGACAAAAACTTCTTATACTGGCAGGCAGATCAAGTTTATTTTCAATTTTTGCCACGCCACCTACCGCCACCGCAATTTTGAAAAAAGGCATATATCCATCAGTTTTATAGATAGAAGGTTCTGGACGCCAAAAAGAATGCTAAAGATCGGATGAACGGTTGTCGAGTTATCAGGGAAGCAAACCATTATGGGCAGCACCGGTCGCAACGGTGATCACAAGGAAATTGCAATTACTTTTACTTCCGCTGACTCTACAGCGCACGTTTTGAAAACGAAAATTCTTGTCGATTTGCGGAATTCGGAATAGCAATCAACTCGATTTGCGGCAAATCCACTCGTTTTCGGAACAGGCCCGATTGTCCTTTTTGTGAAGCAATGTTTTTGCCTAAAGGCCTGTATCCAGATGCGATGTAAAGTAAAATTTTCATACAAATTTTTGGAACAAAATTTTATTTCTACTTTTCTTCTGTCATTTTTGTATGAAAATTTTAGTTTACATCGAATTGATTCACACCTGGATACAGGCCTTAATGATATATAAGGCATTCACAAATACTAAAAACTTTATGCGAGTTTTCTCGAATCGAAGTCGCACTTTACAATTTATTTTTAAAGATTTTTATGAAAATCGCCAATTTTGATCGAAAAATCAAAAGTTTAAGTTTACAGACCTAATTACGCCTTCCTTAGTAGGCTTAAGGCCTGTTACCAGGAACAATAAATGTTATTTTTGTCACAATGCTTCGTATGAATAGGACAGTTGATCAAAAAAATTTTAGTTTTGACAGCTGTGCAATGGTGTTCTATTCATATGAAGTACTGTGTCAAAAATAAAATTTATTGTTCCTGGGAATAGGCCTTTAACCTTAGGAACGTCAAAAAAATTAAGTGGAAAACTCAATTTGTTAAAAAGTTATGATTTATGCCACGTGATTTAAGAAAACGAGCCACTGTGCACCGTCACTTACCTGGCTGCTGGCTTGTACATCTTGGAGTTGCCATCCTCGCGTGCAATTTTATTATACGAGTTGACCAGCTCTCTAATGGAGTAGGGCTCATTGAAATCAATGCGCATCAGTCCGTAGTTGGAATTTAGAGTCTTCCAGATGCCCGAAATGGCTTTGGTGAAGGATTCGGGTATTTTCTTCTCACCCTTCTGCTCGCACACAAAGTTACCATCGACCAGACGCTCATAGTTAACTGAAACTGGCACTAGGAGGGCATCTGGAATGCTGCCGTCCATGAAGGCATTCACTATAACCGATAGAATGCCGCCCTTGGGCATGCAAGGCTTGCCCGTGCGTGTTCTTCCCCCCTCAATGAAGAACTCCACGTTGTGACCCTGCTTCAGAGCATGGGTTAGATACAGATGTAGAGCAGCACGATACAAAACATCCTTCTTGCCCTCCACGGGATCAATCTTACGCTTGATAAAAAATGCGCCCAGGCCACGCAACAGGGAGCCAAACACCGGAATCTGTAGATTATTGCCAGCGGCCACCAAGGGACTGCGTATATCGTTGTTAGTTAGTATAAATGTGACCATAATGTAGTCCAAATGGCTGCGATGCAAGGGCACAAAGATCAGAGGAGTACCCGGCGAACGATCCGAGGCAGTTTTAAGCATTTCAATTTGCTTGGTGTCCGTCACCACGCCAGACAGAAACCAGGGCAGTAGTTTGTACAGCAGCCACGAGGTAAGAGCCAACAGGGCATTGTTCAGAGTGGAGCCCATTTCCCTGAGTATGGTAATGGCACGTTTCTCCTGTTTGCGTAGGATTTTCTGGTACGAAATGCCCGCCCGTTCATCAGCCTCCTCCTCCTGATCGCCGCTGACGCTACGCGTGAGCAAACGATGACCGTTTTTGGCATAGCGCTGCTCCTTAAGCGTTTGCTCGGCGGCCTGTTTGATGGCATGCTTGAGCAAAGCATCACTGTGGACCATTTGGGTAACCTGTGCTGGGTCGAGTCGAGGTTAATTGGGGTAACATACAGATCACTTGTATTTCTCGTCTTACCTGACGATATTCAAATTTCTCGCTGCGCAACACCTGAGCCACATAGGGGAAAACAAGGCCCCAGTCAAAGAGGGTACTGTAAGGTTTTCGTCCGGCATGCGGGATTAGCTTGAGCATGTTCTCAGTGCCGATGCCATGGGCCACCGAATTGTGCGTCTTTGGTTCCTAAGAGCGAAAGGGAGAGACCAAGGGTGAGGACAACTGTGATGCAACTGTGATGCGAGTGTCACCTCAAACCATCCGCGTGCCTGGAACTCCTTCAATGTCATTATATGTTTAAGAGATTCTTGGAAGCTTATAATTATACGTATGTGCTCCTACAATCACAGCATTTGTTTGGTTTAATAAGATTTATCTATTTAAAGTGAGCCATGCGGCGTTTCGTTGCAAGAAGTGGCCGTACTGTAAATTTTACTCGGTGGCAACGCTCTTCAAGTGATAAGTTATCGATTGCCGTTGTCATCATTCGAATTTAAACTTGAGTTTGAGTTCCGTTATCATTAAATGTAAACTTACATGGGATGATCGCAGCGTGAACAGCAGATCGCTGCGAATAGTGTTGAACTTGCCCAGAGACGTGCGATAGCTTAGATTCAAATTGGGAAACAAGCTGGCGATAATGGCAGATGCCCTGCAAACAAAAGAAGTACACGATATTGCATTACAGACATGGCATGATTTGTAACCCAACCCCCGCCCCCCTATTTGCAGTCAATTAACAGCGATAAACGAACAATTGCTACCGGCAAAATCAGTAGCACGCAATAACAAAAAAAAATATGCTTGTTATAGTATATGACACCTCTTTCGATGTACGATTTGCTTGCGGTCTACAGTCCAACTTGACTTGTATATGGGGGAAGTTCAATAGCCTATACATATTTGCTTGTTGGTTTTAGCTGATAAGTTTTTAGTTGCTATTAAAAATAAAGCACAAAACTGAACTTTGAGCAAGCCTTTAATATCAGCATCAGTCGAAAATCAGCTGATGCATGTTCTTGAAATCAAATGCAACGGCTAAACAATGGCAGTGTAGCACAACAACGGTTTCATTGAGGCTTTGTCTCTCAATTCCGTTAGACGCAATTGGTGGTGCCACTTTCGACAATGTACGGTGGTACGTTTGAGGAAAACAGGTGGTGACGCTGTTGATAAAAAAATAATATATGTATGCACAGGCCCGTCGAAAGGGAATTCCGGGCCCGGGGGGTTTTCTCATGTTGTACATAGTTTAAGTTTTTGCCAAAAATACGGGCTCCGGGCCCCTTTCAGAAGTCCGGTCCCGTGGAGAAACACCTCGTCCCCACCCCCTGTCGACGGGCCTGTATAAGAATCGATTGTTATATTAATAGATGCGGCCGTAGAAATATTTATATGTGCAAATCATTTCTAGCTGATCGTTTTTGTAATTTAATTTCACATATTCAATGTGTTCTTAATTGTTTATAAATTCTAAACATTTTACAATTGGTTAGATAAAATACCTCGTGAAACTAGATTGTTTGACTAGAAATTGTAAACAAAAAATGCATGAAACTCATTTGAAAGTCGCAGATACTGCATTTCAAATTCCTTAAAAAGTCCAAGTATATAATAATGGAACATCTTCACGAAGCGGTCGAAAGATACTTGCTGCAAACGCGGTTTGATTCCATGACAATACGACTCCTGTATGCTTCATCTCAACCAGAATGAATGCCAAATTGTAATCGAGTTTGGTGACATGACAAAACGCTCACGGACAAAAGGCCCATATCAAAATTAATCGTAGTAAGCATCGAAATTAAACTCAAAAATTGTATGGGCCTTATCGCCATACTAAATTCGGACATATTGCCCACATTTCATTTTCGCCCAGGTTAATTTGCAAAATGATATATGTGCCTCTTGCATATCAAAAAACAGGAGCAACTTTATAAGTTCAAAACTTCTTCATGAGGATTGGGGCGACTTTTATGAGAATGTGCTAGCCAAACGATGTATATTTCATGTACAGTCTCTGGTAACCTCGCCGACTGTTTTATTTTTTGATGGGAAATAAATTGTATATTCTTAGAAGTTATATCATGGTGGTTATTAAATCAATATCAATAATTATTATTTAATACTATTAAGTAATATATATTTTTATTAAATTATGATTTTAGAAGAACGTAAAATACTGTACAGCAATATCAATCCGAGACCTGTCCGATAATCTTAGGCTAAGAAATCAATTTTAAATGAAACCCTTTTTCCACATTTTTGTTTGTTCAGATTTATAAAATTGTTTCTAAGACTAACAAAAAAAATTTTGTGCAAGACCGCAAATTGCGTTTTGGTGGGTATGTCGAGATCTAGTTTCAAAAAAAAAATTTGGTTCAAATTAAAAATGGTGAGTCCGGAAACTGTTTGGGTTGAAGAAGAATGACACATATAAAAGAAACATCATTTAAATCATCAGCGGGCGCGATGTTTGATATTCAGAGCAGTCCAACAACAACAGGAAAAAATCAACCCTTTTTGGCGAGGATCTGTAGCCGCCGGGGCATGGCTGGGGAACACTGATTTAAGTCATTTTTTAATTTGAATTGAGTTTGGTATGCAGCTATGTTAAAAAGTTTACAGGGTTATACAAATTTCGAAAGACCAAAGTTAGCTTTCCGATTTGATCATATTTTTTAAGGAAACAAATTTTTAACTCAAAAATTAGCGCTCCAGCAATTTCATTTTGTATTGGGAAAAATTAACTTCAAAACGGAAAAAATCTGATTGTTGGCTATTAACGCAAACCACACTCCTAGTAAAAATCAGCAAAAAATTAAGAATGAGCCACGGTGAAAAAATTATCCACTAAAATTCACGAAAAAAATGATATTTTTTTAACAACGTGTGGCTACTTGGGATTCCCCAAGAAGAGAGGCTATCTGTCTCTCGCTAACACCCTCGCTGATGCATTACTTTGGCAGGCGTGCGGTGGCAATTGCCGAGTTTGTTTGGCCCCCAGGGGTTATGGCTAGGGCTTGCAAAGATTGGTTCCTTGCGCTTAAGCTTAGTACTCAGGCAAATTAAATTTAGAGCTGGCTAAAAAGACAACATATTCCGCTGGGGCTCGGCTAAGAATACAGTGTGACTGTTGAACGCCAAAATACCACCATTCAACAGAAAGATACCACCAAATCGGTCATACTGCACTGCATTGGGTATTTTGATTACAATTAAATTGATTTGAAAGTGTCTAGTGAAAATGTAGATTTTGCCTGATTGGAAAACATTTGTCAAGTTGTTTTTTCCGAGACCTGTCTCGAAATTTACATAAACCTGCACAACAACGTTTTACACTTGTGGAAATTTGCGCTTAAAATGCCCTTTTTGATCTTATTTTTGCGAAGTCTCTATTTCCCATACTGACTTTTCTCTGTTTGGGTTGAAAAATGCTCGACAAGTTTTACGCTTCGATGTCTTGCCGCTTAGGATGTGACAGTCAGTCAGTCTAGATCAGGGTGAATTTACTTATAAGGTGATCTCTTTTGAATTAAGGCACCTAACCACTGCGTAGTACGTCACCTTTTAAGTAAATTCATCATGGTCTAGATGTTTCCCAAAGGAGTATTTGGATGATATGTGGAGAGCAGACGTCATTGGCAACCCCTTAGTTATGGGGATGGCTCAAATTGCGGTAATCGGGCTTTTCTTTGTTTTTATACTCTGTACCAGGGGTACACAGAGTATATTAAGTTTGTGCAAAAGTGTCCTTCCGTCTGTCTGTCTGTCCGTATGAACAAACAGATCTCAGAGATGGTAAGAGATAGAGGTTTGACATGTATGGAACATATGTTTGTTATACTTGCAGGCAGATCAAGTATATTTACAATTTTGGCCACGCCCCCTCCCGCCCACGCAATATCGAAAAAACGACATATCTCCCACAGTTTTATAGATAGAAGGTTTGATACTTCTGGACATATTTAGTACTCGGGATTCTTTATCGATCCGCTGAAGGAATCTTAAAGATCGGATGAACGATATTCTAGTTATAAGAAAAACAAACAATTATGGGCAGCACCGGTCGCAACGGTGTTGGGCAGCAGTTCACAGGTACAGAGTATGCTATAGTCGGGCTTGACCGACTATCTTTCTTTTTTTTATGGCAGCCATTGTTGAATCCATTTAGCTGGGGTAGGTTGCGGAAAAATTGCAAGCCACGAATTGTACGCTGGGAATGAGCGAAATCATTTAGTTAGTCTGAGAACTGTACCAGCTAAGAGACCAGTCACCAGTAGTACCAACCCTTTAGCTTTCCTTTTTATACTCTATACTCACAGAGTATATAATGTTTGTGCAGAAGTATGTAACAGGCAGAAGAAAGCATCTCCGACCCTAGTATATATATTCTTGATCAGCATCAACAGTCGAGTCGATTTAGCCATGTCCGTCTACCCGTCCGTCTATCTGTCCGTCTGTCTGTCCGCATAAACAAACAGATCTCAGAGACGGTAAGAGATAGAGGTTTGACATGTATGGGAGATTTTAATTTTTGCCACGCTCCCTGTCGCCACCGCAAATAAGGAAAAACGTTATATCTCCCACAGTTTTATAGATCAACGGTTCACTTCTTTTGGACATATTTGGTAATCAGGATTATTTATCGATCCGCCAAAGGAATGTTAACGATCGGATGAATGATAGTCGAGTTATAAGGAAAACAAACAAAATAAGGAAAACAAACACCACCGGTCGCAACGGTCAGCACTTCACAGGTAAGAGTATGTTATACTCGGGCTTGACCGACTTTCTCTATTGAAAAGCGCATAATTATTTTGCCCACAAGTTTGGAACCAATAGAAGGAATTATCTGCGACCACATAAAGTATACATATTCTTGATCAGGATGACGAGCTGAGTCGATTGAGCTTTGTCCGTCCGTCTGTCCGTCCGTCCGACTGACCGTTTGTCTGTATGTTTCTACGCAAACTAGTCCCTCAGTTTTGAAGCTATCGAGCTGAAATTTTGCACAGAGTCATCTTTTAGCTGTACACTGCACATACTACTGTGGGCAAAAAGTAGTCGGAATTTGTCGATTTAAATCACGCGGGCTAATATTTTCGCCCGAATATTTTTTTTTTCGCTGGCAGCACTGCCACTGACTTACATGTCAAATTTCATGTCAAAATATTCATTATTGTTTGAGTTACGCTTGGTTTTGTGACACGCAAAAAGTGGTTTCGGCGATTTTTGAAATGTCTGAAATTATTCAACAAAGAAGTGCGATTAAATTTTGCTTCCTGAATGGAATTACCGCTGCGGAAATGTTGCAGAAGGCTTACGGCGACCAAGCTCTGCCAAAATCAACAACATTTGACTGGTACAAATGGTTTAAAGAAGGCCGAAAACACGTCGAAAAAATCACGCCAAAGTCGCTCAAAAATCAAGGTCATGCTAACTGTTTTCTTCGATTATCGTGGTGTCGTGCATTATGAGTTCCTTCCGCCGGGCCAAATTGTCAACAAGATTTTTTAAGTGTTATGGTGGTTTGCGTGAAGCTATTCGCAAAAAGTTTATGGGCCGAACTCTTGGTTGTGCCAGATAATGCGCCATCTCACACTGCGCACGTTATTCGCGAGCATTTGGCCAAAAACAACATCATCGTCGTTCCGTAACCACCGTAATCGCCTGATTTAGCTCCGTGTGACTTCTGGCTATTCTCCAAACTCAAAAGACCACGTGAATCGGCACGCGCTCTGAAGGCCATACCTGAAAGTGACTTTTTGGCATGCATCGAGGACTGGAAAAAACGTTGGCATAAGTGCATTGCATCGGGAGGGGATTACTTTGAAGGCGATGAAATTGATTTGGAAGAATAAATAAAGATTTTTTGATTTATAAACAAATTCCGACTACTTTTTGCCCACAGTAGTATGTCGGAACCGCGAAAATTGGATGGTCGCTTCTGGTAGCTGCGATCCTAAATTTTTTAATTTTTTATTTAATATTCCAATGACACAAGACTTTAAGCTTATAAATTAAGTCATTGGTCACAAAATTAAGTCAGCGTTCACAAAAGTTTCAAGTGTATTTAAACTTCGGCACAGACGAAGCTAGCTTTTCTTTCTCGTTTTTTATATGGAGTTGACACCCAGCTAAATCGATTGCCATGCGCTCATTTCAAATCCTGTTGTATTTGTATAATCACTCAGTGGACACTTAGCCACTAAGCAGTCAAGCAGCCAATGTAGAATTTGCCATTGAAGAGTTTTCAAGAAAGAGACTCTCTGGTCTTTCTCTGGTTAATTATGCAGAGAAATCAAAGTAAGCTACACGCCACATGTAGAAACGACAGTCCTAAACGAAACGCAGTTCACCTTGCAAAATTTCCCACGAAAATGTAGAAAACAGAAAGCTACACGTGGCGTTTAGAAAAACTACACGAACGTGTAGAAATAAAAAAAGTACAGTAAAATTACATTATTTGTCTAAAGAACTGTTTTCCACACGTGCCGTGTAGGTTTTCTAAACAAACGTTTAGGATTTCAAATGCTTAATGCTACATTAAGAAAATCTACACGAATCGTGTAGCTCATCGTAGCTTGTCGCTTTCCTTTATAACTGTGATTTGCGGCATTGCCGCGCGAGTGCTTATAAGGTAGTATGGGCTAAGCTGCCGGCAATTGTTTGTAAGTTCCCGAGACAAGGTAAGTATGTTGTGAGTTCGAATCCCAGACAAGGTAAGTAAAAAATAAAAAAAAAATTAATTGTAAGTTTTTCGGAAGTAAGACCTTACCCTCTTTGTGCCCCTTTCTCCCATTCCTCCCTACAGGGTCCACACATTCCCTTGTGTAAATAGTATAGTTGAAAGTGTTACTTGTTTTTATTTTTTATATGTGCTAAACGTGGCGTGTAGAAAAGCTACATGCCGCATATAGAAATAAAAATCCTAAACGTTCATGTAGAAAAGCTACACGCCGCATTTAGAAATGGGAAAGCTAAACGTGGCGTTTAGAAAAGCTACACGCCGCATGTAGAAATGAGAAAGCTAAGTGTGGCATGCAGAAAAGGTACACAAACGTAGTGGGTTGAAAATCCCTGTGAATCGTGTAGAAAAACTACATTTCGTGTAGTTTTTACATATTTTTTTTCTCTGTGTATGGTCTCTGGTCAAATTATGCGATTCACATCCTAGGGCAGCCGCTTATGCATGGGCATATTTATATTTTCTTACATGTGGTCAATGTACAGTAATTCAAAGTAGATGCCAACTATAAAATTTGTTTACGAATTTCTGCAGCAAATATCCGCGTGCTTAGAGCTATCTCTAAAGCTACTTGTCCCGAGATATTGAGGATCCCTCCCAATTCCTGGAGATGTTCAAGACTACGTTTCAACGCGATCGGAATACAGGAGATAATGTTCACTACTGGATGCAGAGTTGGAGCCTACCGAATTTGAAGGGTATACCGAAAATTGTATGCTCAGCTCTGCCAGGATTTTATGAACGACGAGGAGACCCTTGCCAAACTCAAGCGGCGAGGTAAGTTAATCAAGGAGGATGTGGACAAAATTCTACGAAAACTTGAAATAGAGAATTTCAGATGCTAGGAGCTTTCTAAAGATTGAAAATATTGTAAACAGAAGATTCCAACAAAAAATACTCTTTCCTCTTTGAGATTATTTAGTTCTTTATAAAGCCTACTAAGTATGTTATGTAATTACTGCACTATAAATCCTATAATTGCTTTCCAAGCACTTGTGAAGCACTTGGTTATTTATAATGTTAGATCCACCAAGTAGACACTAAGTAGAGTTAGTTCATATCACTTTACAATTGATCTTATTACCTAAAAATAGAATAAAGAATTTAAATTTAAGTTTTGGTACTTGAATGGAACAAAAGACATAGAATAAGACCATTATAATCCAACTTCAGTTAATCCTAAAGTACAATTATCTTTATGTTATTGTACCTATGGAAATACTTGTACTTAATTTCGTTCACCCACTCAAGTCGTGGAAAATTTCTGTGGGGTATAAGCAAATTATATGTGGGGTCTACTCGATTTCAAATATTTATGGCTATGCTATTTTGGCAACACTATCAGCTCCCGAGCCCACTTTCTTTATGACTCAAAGCGAGCTTTGACTTTGGCCACCGATTAACAAACCAGATAACTTTATTGCCCGATTAAATATTGTGGTAAATAATAAATTCTAAAGCGTTTAATCAGTTAATGAGGTGCTAATTTAATGGTCACCATCAATACTCGATTGAAGGCGGCTACTTTTTAATTACGATAATTGTTGCCAAGAATACTTCGCCAGAAAAAAAAGAAAACGAAAAAGAAAATTCCAACTTGCGTCATTTGTAACTACAAACGACCTTTAGGCTGACGCCCACTTTGAATGTAAATGACTATGATAAGGCGGAACATTACACGGGTTAAGGAGCAGCAGGGCCAAGGGCCAGGGTTTCGAGTGAATCACAGCCCATAGTCAATCATAAGAGCTGGTGGTGGCCAACCACCTGCAGCACCACAAAAATTCAACAACAATAAACAAATAACAAAATAAAAAGAACTCATTTCGTATGCATTGTATAACTTAAAATGAACGTGTCTAAATATAACACCCACCACAGTGGGCATAGAGCAGACGAAAATGTTAGACCCAAATATACTTTGTGCTTTAAATGTATTTAAACTATTTTATGCCTGGCCATTCTTCAACCAAAAAGAACAAGTATCAATATCTTTACAACTGCAGTAAACTTACTTTAGTTAGATTATTATACTCTGTACCAGAGGTACACACAGTAGATTAAACTTGGGCAAAAGTATGTAACAGTCAGAAGGAAGCTTCTCCGACCCTATAAATTATATATACCATATATCCCTGATCAGCATTAACAGCCGAGTCGATATAGCCATGTCCGTCTGTCCGTAAGAACAAATAGATCTCAGAGATGGTAAGAGATAGAGGTTCGACATGTATGGGACAAAATCTTCTTATACTTGCAGACAGATCAAGTTTATTTTCAATTTTGGCCCCTCCTCCCTTAGCCCCCGCAAATTGGAAAAAACATCATAACTTCCACAGTTTTATAGATAGAAGGTTCGTACCTTTTGGAAATATTTAGTTAGCAAATACTTTTGGGCAGCACCGGTCGCAACGGTGATGGTCAGCACTTCACAGGTACAGAGTATATTATGGTCTGGTTTGACCGACTTTCTTACTTGCTTGCTGCTATAAAATAAGTGATACTGGCATTAACTAAATGGTTTAATTCCGAAAAATTCGTATAACTAGAGCATATGTTGGGCTACAAGCCAAATGATAAATTTAAAAAAAGCCCTAAATCGAGAAAAGGTGTTCTTCAAAGGCCAATTTAGACCCTTTGTTCTATACCCATACGACTGGGGTCGAAAATACTACAAATCCATTTCCTTATCTTGCAAGCAACAACTGATAGACCAGAACCAATTGAAATAATCAGATCCAAACACTGTTGAGCTGTGTTATATTTTAATATATGTTTATTCAAAGTGGAATGATACCTGATAAGCGCTGAAAGACAGCCACCAAAGTGGCATCTGGAAAGCGGTTTAAGACGTGTTTCACCTAATATGGCAGAAACTAGTATTGTGGTTTCGCCTCGAGTGGACATCGGCCTTTACACTATAAAATCTCATCCGATAAGCATTATGTAATCCGTTTTAACCTGAATCGCTCACAACCCAGAAATTCATTCTGTCGGATCTAAGGTAGAATTTAGAATAATAAACTTGAACTAAATAATATGTGAAACACTTTAAAATGTTGATTATCCAATTAACGTTAACAATTTTTCAATTAAGAAATATATGTGCATTTTAGATAAGTTTGATCTTATAAAACCCGATCCCGGTTTCTCAATTTGAAAGGCATCCGTTTTAGAGCCCGCCTCTAAACATTAGTCGGAAACCAAGCGCTCTTTTCCGACCTTCACCCGTCTATATACATAGTTTAATATGTATATAAATGTTACGTCAATTTATCCATCTTTTGCACGCCCCTTTAGAAAAGCTTTCGATGAACTAACGCCAAAAATCGATCTTTGTCTAACTTTGCGACAGCTGCTAATGAAAATACTCAAGTTATTATCCGCCTAAGTAATACAGAAACCAGGTTCAAGTTCAAATCCTTTGCTCCTGCTCTTAAAAATCGATCCAGGAACTGGACATTAAGCTTTTCAACGTATTGGTACCTTTGAACTGAACTCCCGAAGGAAAGGTTTCGTTAGGTGGAATGCACTCATTTCCCACCAGATAGATATTGTTGTTTTAGAATATCCTTATCTTCTTTGCAAAATCCACCTCTATGAAAGCGTCGAATGCAAAATTGGCAGACTGATACTGAATAAGATTATTCTGCTGATGGAGTACATACTGTGCCAGTGCCCAAATGCTAACAGAACGGGCACCATCTTCACCAGAGATAACATGCTTATTGCATATGTCGATGATATTGATATCATCGGCAAAAACGAATCTGCGGTAAAACGAGCGTTCTCAGAGATAGAGAAGCAGTCAAAACTTATAGCCTTAGCGGTAAATGAGGATAAGACTAAGTACCTACTATCAACGTGCAGTGAGTCTACGCTTGGACAATCTGTTGCAATGGGAGAATACTACTTCAAGGTTGTTAAGGAACTTGTCTACCGCGGAACGACGATAACCAGCGACAACAAAACCAGTCTGGAAATCCGAAGAAGAATTACTCTTGCAAACCGTTGTTACTACGGGCTCAGTAAGGAGTTCAAGAGCAGAGCCCTCTCTCGGAAAACGATAACTGCGCTATACAAGTTGCTTATCATCCCAGTCCTGCTATACGGCGCAGAAGCATAGACAATGTCATCAAAGGATGAAGCGGCCGAATGAATCACGAACTGTACGAGCTCTATGGGAACACTAAGCTTGTCCAGCGCATAAAACAACACCGGCTGCGCTGGATAGGACATGTTACCCGTATGGATGATAACGCTCCAGTAAAACGGATGTACAGTCGGCATGTGAACGAGTTAGGAGGCCCGGGCCGGGTCGACCGAAGCGGAGATGGCGCGACCAGGTGCAAGGAGATATTGCGGAGCTGGGTGTGTCCTCCTGGTGAGATGTCGCTCGGGACAGAGGCGAGTGGCGGGCACTAGTGGCAGCGGCCGTGACCGTAAAACGGTTGTGATGATTTTATTACCATCAAGTGGCCAAAGAAGAAGAAGAATATACTGATTGAGAATCACTCGTATATACTCTCAGCGGCAGTTTTCTTCAAAGAAAAGCGCAACAATAAAGAAAGTCGTTATTTATTGGCTCAAACACATGCTCTTCTAACAAATTTCAGATAGAAGGAAAAACAGTTCAGAAAATAAGTTGGTTTAAACTCAAAATAAGAACAAAACCTTCTTTGAAAGTATAGCTACCTGGTGCAGTGCAGCTTTATATTTGTGGTCGATCAGTGCAAATGGGTTGCGAAACATAAAAACGTCTGATAATGAGCCTTGTTCCCAATTGCACTTCCACAAAAATTGTGTGATTTAAAACCGGGCTTTGTGCCTTTAGCACCAAATTAAGACCAAGGCTGAATAAGTTTTTTCTTTGTTTTTCAGAGACTTAAATGAACCAAGTCAGGTGGCGTGGTGGGTCGTTGAAGTTGTTGTGTTAACGATGTTTTTTGATTCCTATGGATTATGTAGAAGGAGCATATCAGCGCTTTTAAATATCATTCTTAATGATGTTAAATAGATAAAACATCAGCTTGTAACCCGATCGATGATGATTGAAAATAAATCGAATTCTTTTCCAGCTTAAAATGTTCCTTAAAACAGAACAATATGAACTTAAAACCAATTTTTTAGTACTCAATTTTTTTTAAGTGAGTGCATTATACTAGAGGTGCACTCGTGACGTGAGCATGTTACGTGACTGAATTAAGGTCAAACATCATAAATATAAGCTATGCAATACTCAAGAAATTTTTTAAAATTTATGTTTGATGAGTATCATTACTAAAAAATGTGTATAATGTTTTAAGGTATATATCTGACAAAATGGTGCGGGCACACTCAAATGGAATCAAAACCACTTTTGCTATATAGTAATTCCAAGAACCTGGAGAATGCTGCATTTGCCAATTGCAGCAAATAAGCTTTAAGTTTTAATTATGTGTGACAGACAAAAAAAGGCGAAATAAAAGAAACCTTTTGAATGGAAATAAAAACTATAAATTGGTGAAACCGCAAAAAAAAAAGGATGTGTGTGATGTGTTGGAAAATTTCCCAGTTCTGAAAATTAACGACAAGGTGTAAAATTTTGCGTATTGCAATTTATCAAAAAAGCGTTGTAATTTTCCTCTCAGCGTGACACAGGTGCGTTATTGCGACACCGGTATATTCAACTAGGACCAAAGGAAATCGGACTTACATAAAAAGCGCGAGCACGATTTTTCTGATGCTAGCAAATTATTAAGTAGAGCTGCGTTGTATTTTGTTAAATCAATTTTTGTTAACATGCATTTTTATCGAGTGTGAGCATTCGTGAGGGGTAATTGAGTAAGGTAATTTTTATATCGTGAATCATTCGTGATGTGAAAGAAAATTTGCTCACGAGTACAGCTCTACATTATACAACATATGAGAAAAACGTTCGTGCTTATCTTGAGTTCAATGTTCTTGGTATTTTTCCTCTGTGTACATTTTTTGAGCAAAGTATTTTGTTAAATATAATACCATCTTAGAAAGTTCAATGATAGCATTAGCAGGAGAGTTTCTATATATGATACTTGTGCTCGAACCTAATATAACCTTTAACTCTGGGAGAAGCGTTAATCAAAATATAAATACACTTGCAAAAACAATCAGGAGTTCTTCAGCATAATAGTGAGTGAGCGACTGCAGAAAGCGGAACACCGTGGAACTTTTGCTACGACATTTGCTCCGATAGTACATCCTTAACTCTCGGAACTAGTTTCTTGAAACCAATCCGTGTCAAAACCATACCATTTCAACATAAAGACACGAGTGGTATTCCTGAAAGTGATTTAGATTTGATTTAGATTTCGTGAAAGCAAATCTAAATCAGTTGACAGATCGACCCTTTTAGCGCACTGATTTGATTTAGATTTCGTGAGCAACTGGCAGTGTGACGAAACTGCTGATTGACCAGTGGCGCGAAAGCATAAAATGATTAAAAAGTGTAAAAACTGTTCTTCTCAGCATCTTTAATATTAGTTTCTTGACAAATTATCTAGTTCGAGAATGTACACAATATTACAAAGGTTAATTCAAGTAATTTTAATTTTGTTTACGGTGAATTGAAGTTACCTATGCAATTAGGCAGATCTCAAGTGGAAGGAGAGCTGTGCAAGTATGGAATCCATCTTTGACTTAATCAAGCACAAGCTCTAAAAACTGGAGCACTTTTGACTCCGTCCACCTTAGGCCACTGGCTTTTTTCCCTTCAAAGAGATTCGTAAATATCACCATTGCGGCCGGTGCTGTCCATAATTGTTTGTTTTCCTAATAACTCGAATGTCGTTCATGCGATCTTTGAAATTCTTTCAGCGGATCGATAAGGAATCCCGAATACTAAATATTTCCAGAAGGACATATTCGAACCTCCTATCTATAAAACTGTGGATGATATGACGTTTTTTTCGATATTGCGGGGGCTGGAGGGGGCGTGGCCAAAATTGAAAATAAACTTGATCTGCCTGCAAGTATAATGCCATACATGTCAAGCCTCTATCTCTTACCATCTCTGAGATTTGTTTGTTCATACGGACAGACAGACGGACACTTTTCCACAAACTTAATATACTCTGTGTACCTCTGCTACAGAGTATAAAAAATTATTTAGTTATTAAAACTTGAAATGCAAAAACTTGCAACGTTCTCAATGATTTCAACACAGCAAAATTCAAACCAACAACTGTCAAACGGTCACACCAAAACGAAATCAAATTTAATCCAAATCTAAATGTTGTATTACACTAGGACTGCGTTATGCGTTAATAGCCAACATTTGCCTTCTTTTGTATGGGAAAAAAGCTGTAACGCATAACGCACTCCTAGTGTAAATAGCCTATAAATCAGTCTCAAAGTTGATTATTTGAAAACAATTAGTATGGCCCTCAATTCCTGACTTACTCTGGGCACACTTCACAAATTGTATGGAGCAGCCGTGAACAGCTGATCGACGAAATCAAAATCACATCTAAATCATTTTTAGGAATGCCACTTATATGTATTAAAAAATGTATAAAACAATTTTAAAAGTAAAAAAAAAGTTTTAGGAAATTTTGTTATTCCATAGATGGCTTTTTTTTAACGAGAAAACATGTAAATAAATTAATATAGCGTAATTATAAGTGGAACCAAACATACCGAGGACCAAAATTAGTAAGAAATTTACCTTTCCCATTTAAACACATTACAAATACGGTAAAATTGTTTTTATGTCGATTTGAAGGCATCACTTATGAACACTAATGTAGTTTGAGTGAGCAAGGTAATCAAAAAAGTTAGACTTGGCTAGGAACTACTTGGGCACACTCTGGTTAAAGAGTAAAATAAACAATTTTTACCTCAATTAAGCTCGCGCTCTGGCGAATTTTTAAAATGAAGTGTTAATAAAAATATTTAACGAGCCTGCTAAAAATCTTATGAAAATGATAATTGAAAAAAATGAGATTCCCATATTTTCTACAATTGGCTTCCAACACAAATACGACACAATTTTAAGTCATTCCCATGTGTTCGACAAAAAGCGAAACACAGCAAGCAGTCTCTGGAGCTATTTGTAGAATACATGGTATTATTATTATTTAGTATCTTTCCCGTTTTAGTAAAAAAAAACTTATTCCTTGTCCAATTTCAAGGAACCAGACACTCTTTAAAAGTAATCAATCTAAAATTTGGGATGACTGCACTATGGAAATATGCAAAATATTTGTACAGGTATGACGAATATAAGTTGAATAGTCCGATTTGATGATATATTGTTTGTTCTGTGTTGGTGTATAATAATGGCAAAAATGTAACAAAAGTAATCGAGTCTTCTTCCCGTTCTACCCAATTTCGAATAAATCTCAAGCATAAATTGTTTAAAAAACAAAGAAAGATTCTGATTTGCGTGTCGATTTTGATCCTTCGGCTTTTTTAGGAAGAAATTGAGTAAAACCAATTTGTTTGTTTGAATTAAAAATATAGTATCTTCTGTGTCATATCAAGTAATAAAAAAACTGGAAATTTAAGACGTATTTATGACAAGTATAAAGATGCACTTTAAAAATCGGATTATGTCCTATCTTATGCTGAAAAATATATATTCGGAACATTACAGCGCTTAAGCTTGAAAAATAAAAGTATTAAAAATGGACTCTATGCCACACTTTCAGGTTTTTTGACCAATTTTTTGACCAATTGTTTAAAATTTTTGAGGTTCAACCTTTCAAATCGTCGTCTGAGTGCCATTATCAGAATTAAAGCTTGCAAAATCAAATCATTTTACAAATTAAAATTAATTTTTGCCCCACTGTAATTTTTTTATTATAGCTGACTGTGCGTCTGTGATTGCTGAACTTGTACAGGGGGCATAGGTGGATATGTTTGGGGACTTATGTGGCTTCCACTCACCTCGTCTTGGCAAATATGTAATAGACAATAAGAGCAACTGATGCAATCTCAATCCCGCCAAGCAAAGAAATCTCAGCCACGCACTGGACAAAGTTCAAGACAGTCGATAGCATGATGGATGTGGGTGCTTTATGCTGTGTGGTGGTTTAATCGGCTTGGCGCTGCTCTGGATGCTGCTGCTGCTGGTGATGATGATCAGAATCAGACGCTGACCAAGTGATCGGGCACGTTTTCGTTTGGTGGCTCCAAATGCGATTATTGATGCTGCGGAAAATAACCGCTCGCACTCTTCAACCTCGGCAAAGCTCTCTGCTTTAGTTGTGGTGGTGGTGGGAATTATTGCGTTCTACTCAATCTCAATATAACCAGACGACACATCGCCCTACCCGCCGTGTCGCGACCCGTGAATTAAAAAATAAAATGTCGTATGATTCTGCGCGAATTGTTTATTATTTAAGTTCACTTTTTTGTTTAAAGATAACGTTAAGTTTGTAGTTAATTAAAATGCGACACCATAAAATTTGGATGTTTTCCTTTTGGGAACCGGTTGTATTTTTTAGTCTCAATTGAAGAAAATTTGCGTCCTTTGTGTGTTTGGGAATTAGTTATTATTATGCGCATTGTCGGCATCCGCGCGGTCTGAGCGTGCACAGCGGAATAAGCAAGCCGAATGTGGCCGTTTAATTAAATGCCAATTAACGTGTGACAATAAATATGTATGAAATTACTGCTGCACTCTACATACATATGTAAGTATTTTCAATACGTACGTAGGTATTGTAGGTCTACGACAACCAACGAAGATCAGAGCACTGCACGAAGAATAACAGCAAACACAATTCTCGAGCATCCCCCCGATAGGCAGCAGCTGCTGCTCTTATCAGCAGAGAGAGTGAGAGAGAGGGAGAGTGCTAAAGGGAGAGAGCCCTGATAACACTTGAAACGTGAGAGAGAGAGAGTGCGCGGGCATTTACCTGAATTTCTTCATGTATGAGGAAATGTTTAGGCCTTTCCAAACTCAAATTTATTCGTTAGGAAAACAAAGAACTTTTACACTGTCGCACCTCACCATATTTTTATTCTCTTGCAGAGGGTATTATAAAATTGTGCGGATGTTTGTAACGCATTGAAGGAAGCATCTCCGACTACATAAAGTATATATATTCTTGATCAGCATGACGAGCTGAGTTCATTTAGCCTTGACCATCTGTCTGTTTCTATGCTATCTCCACCGTCAGTTTTAAAGCTATTCTCACCAAACTTTGCACGAAGTATTTTGGTACAAATACGCTGCACAATTGTCGGAACCGGTCGGATCGGATGACTATAGCATATAGCTGCCATTGGAACGATCGGTCAAAAAACTAGTTTTAGAGAGAAAAACTTTTTTGTTTTTAATGAAAACGGCCTTATCATTGGCATACACTTATTTTATATACTTGTACACAATTTTACAAAGTTTGGTCGAAATCGGATGACTATAGCATATAGCTGCAGTATGAATGATCGGTCGAAAAAGAAGTTCTAGTGAGAAAAACCTTTTTTGTTTTAAATGAGATCGCCTCCAAATTTCGTAATTAACAGTGTATTATGCTTTTCCATGATTTCACCAAGTTTGGTCGAAATCAGACATCTATATAGTATAGATCCCATAGAAAAGTAAGATCCAAAAAGTATTCTCAGTTAGAAAAACTTTTTCTGTTTTCAATGGAAGCTGCAAGGGTATACAAAACTTCGGCCGAGCCGAAGTTAACTTTCCCCTGTTTTTTTATTAATGTGAAACTTCTTTAATTTCGTTACGGAGGATTTTAGTAGGGGTAGAATTTGATTTCAGCGTCACGCGTCACGTTGGGCGGAGGGGGGTGGGCAATATCAGTTGGTTAGCCAGGCACACCCACCCGAACACAAAGAAATAAACAAAGACAAAAAACAAAGACAAAAACAAACACAGTAGCAAACACAAAATCAAACACAAAAACAAAGACAAAAGCAAAGACAATAACAAAAGACAAAAACAAACACACAGAATACTGAGTATCTAAAATTCATCATCGAATATTTGGAATCGAGTACTAAGTATCGGATACTTAGTCTCTAATACTTAGTATCGAATACTGAGAAGCGTGTACGGAGCATAGAGTACTTGGTATCGAATAATAAGTATCGAGTACTAAGTAGCGAATACTTAGAATCGGGTACTGAATATCGAGTGCTTAGTATTGAGTAATACAAATCGAGTACTTCGAATCGAGTACTGAGTATCAAGTACTGAGTATCGACTACTTAATATCGAGTACTGAGTATCGATTACTTAGAATCGAGAACTGAGTATGGAGAACTTGGTATCGAGTACCTAATATTGAGTTACAAACACTGAGTATCGAGTACTTATATCGAGAACGTAGTACCAAATACTTAGAATCGAGTACTTTACACATGCGGACTAAAAAGCAAAATTTTTTAAAATTAAAGTGTTCTATGCAATCTTACCTTTCCAAAACGGGGCTTAACATTTCTGTAGACTTATATTAATGGGTTTCTTGCAAATAAAAGGAATTAATCTCTTTAAAAGTTTTTATACGCTGTACCAAACGCTCTAATAGTTTTCAAAAGTTGCCTCGAAATCACGAACATTAAAAAATCAAATTTTCATGATTTATAGCATGAAGAAGTTATTTTATAAAGCTGGTCGAAAGAAGTATTTTGTAGGCCTGGTTAAGAGCTACAAAATAGCTAGGGACAGTAAAGTAAAATTACAAATAGTTTTTGAGATATAGACCTGACTTGTTCAAAAATGTCAATTTTCCTATGAAAACTTAAAACAATAAAGTTCACTAGAACTTATTATCTCCAAAGTACAAGCGACCTTAACTAGCTCTCTCTCAATTGGAACTGAAATTACATGATTGGACTAGACTGAACGTGATTAATATCAGGGATGCAACCGGCTTCCTTTCAGAAACGCTGAACCAAACTGTAAATCACAAAAAAAAACCGTTCGATTCTTTGACGAGTTCTAAGACGTTAAACGCTTTCTTCTAGCCAATGATACTTATTAGTTAGAAAATTTGTATCGTTTCCCTATGATAATTTTTGTATGGCATTCCGTTCGACCCTCTACAAGAGAGATCACTGATAGACCGAATAGATCCTTTGCGATTTCGGATCGATTTAGCCTTTAACGATGACTTGGCACACACCGATATCTTAATACACCTGTCATCAATCTGCATTCTTCTTTTGAAAGTTGATAATTGATTTGTCGTCCTCTAGTGGACAATGTTCTAAATTTTCTGCTCCAACAACCATGTAATGAACCGAACCTGCGGTTCAGAAACTGTGTGAGCCACTGAACCAAACCAGTATTCATTTTCGAGTGGTTTGCATACCTGATTAATTCATAGTTCTCCAAACAACAACAGTTTTTATACAATTTACTTTACGGAATAAGACGGAAGCTTTGCAGAACTAGAAGCAAACTGCGGGATCTTTGGCCTTCAAGAACTTCCACGGGAATGGGGGTCCAAACAACGAGGAGTGACGTTGAATCGTCGATGCGTTCACTTCAAATATTCCAACGTCTGAACAAGGAGCAACAACAAGTATGGGCCTAAGTCTAAAGTTGGTATTTAATAAGTAATTACTTTCGCACTGTATTATGAATAGAAATTCATACAACTGTTTGTAGTTTATTATATAAAAGAGTTGTTTGTGTCTCTGTGAATTACTCCGTTTACTTCTTGGCCGCTGGCTTCTTGGCAGCCACCTTCTTCTTGCGGGCAGCCAGCTGCTTGGCGCGATTGGCCGCTGCCTTGGTGGCCACATTGGCAAAGTGCGATTTGGCCACCTCCACATTCTGTTTCTTGGCCTTGGCCAGAACCTTGGCCACGGTACGCTTCTCGGCGGCCAGAGCAGCACGACGCTTCAACACCTCGGCATAGGGATTCAGCTTGATCAGCTGACGCACATTGACCAATGGGTTCAGACGGCGGACGCTGCGGAACACACGCTTGCGAGGATCGCGGAGAACCTTGCGGATCTCCTCGGACTTCAGCAGACGCGTCAAGTCTGTGTTGGCCATCTTGGGCTGGGGCAGATTGTAGCCCTTCTTCAAGGTGGCTGGCTTCTTCCAGGTGCCGAACAGATCGTTGAGGCGGGCGAAAGCCGACTCGGTCCAAATGACAAAGCGACCAACATGACCACCAGGGGCCAGCTTCAGCAGGTTTAGCTTGTCCACATTGATGGTCTCAATGCCGGGGATGTTGCGGAAGGCCTTGCGCAGACCCTCATCCTTGTGGAAGACCACCAGAGGGCCACGGCGGGCAATGCGACGACGATCGCGCATGGTACCACGGCCAGCACGGAAGCGCTGCGACTTGTACACCTGCAAAGGAAGCACATTAGACGGGCTTAGCCAGATCCAATATGGAGCCACTGTGGCTCTCCACTGCAAACGACTGTGACTTTGAGTCAGGTCACAAACGTAACGCCTAGGAGAGCAGCAGTTGATATAGCAATGCCTTCAAAGCTCCCAGTGGGAGCAGGCAAACAGGCTGGGCGTCAACAGTTAGCCGCCAGCCTGTTTACACATTGCTGGCTGGGATTCTCCCCAACTTGGATAGAAAACATACCTTTTGGATGTCAGCCCAGATCTTCATGCGGCGCAAGAAGACAACAGCTTGCTTGGTCTTCTGCAACTTCTGCACATCATCGGACACCACCAGTGGGAACTCGGATACACCGTCGATGACATGACCCTTGGACTGGACGAGGGCGGGCACGCCGGAAGCGGCGATGGCTGACACCAAAGCATAACGACGCTGGTTCACATTCACCTTGCGGTGCCAGCGGCGGAAGGTCTTGGTGGGAGCGAACATGCGGCCACCACGGCACATGTTGCCGAAGGCACCCTGGCCAGAGCGGTGAGTACCACCACCACGGACACGGGGAATACGTGCCACGGCACGACCAGTACCCCAGGACTCGGCCGAGGTTTGGTGACCTAGAGAGCGGGGGGAGACAAAGCATTAGTAAGATTTGAACTAAAAGTCGTCATTTCATTTCCACGACTTACCAGCAAGCTCGCTCACGGCATAGGGCTGGCGGTTGTTGCGGCGCATCAGCTGGTGCACCTCGTTAACCACATCCGGACGGATGGGCGCCTTGAACACCGCAGGCAGGCAGATGTTCTTCTCCTTGACAGCCTCATTCTTGTCCGTGTACACGGAGACCAATGGCCTGGCGTTGCCTAAGCTCTGCAAAGCGAAATAAAAAGCATTGTCCAGTTAAACAACAACAACAACAACCTCAACCACAACATGGCCGTTCAGAGCCGCCGCCGACGCACACTGCCAACACGTGGAGGTTACACTGAATTGCATTTCACAATTTTGCCTATTTTCACGGGTAAAACTCTTGTTTTTGTTGTTGGCAACGGCTCTAGCCTGCATTGCGCACACTTTCTCACCATTTTCGTTGATTTTTAAGCCCAACAAATGGTGTTGAATTTTCTGCAAACGCAGATACCGTCCTCTTTTTATTAAGAAGAACGAAGAAAGAAAGAGAGCTGCCGGAAATGGCCTAAAGGTGCTGCCAACTCGATTTTGCGCCACAGGGCTGCAATTACAGTAACATAGCCAACTGTCAAACATCAGGGTTGATCACGATAAGTGACGCTGTTAAACTAACAGAGACGGTGTGACCAACACAAATGTGACTAGAATTTTGTTACAAAAACTCGTAAATGTAACCAATTTTCGTTAATTTTGGTTTTTAACAACCACTTTTAAAATTGTCGGTAATTGTCCAGCATACCAGCCTTCTTTCAGATAATAATAAAACGCGAGCTTTAGTCTAAGTCGGCCCTGCGCAACTTCAATATACCCGTTACTCAGTGGAAGAAATATTTAGTATTAAATAAGATTCTTATTTATTCAGTAAACGCACTTAGTTCAAACTTCAAATCCAGAAGCATTTTTCCAAAGGTTTAAATAGCTTAAGTTCAAGTTTGTATAAATTTGTGTCATTGGGAACGGCCGCCATATTTAAAAACGCAAATTACTTTGTATCTTGGAAACGATTGACTTTAAAGAAAAATTGTCTAAGACAAGGTTATAGATAATAACATATCCTTTCTGTTTGATCAAATCAAAATTTCTGTGCTGGCAACAGTTTTCAGGTTATGTACTATGAAAACTTTTATTTATCAATTTTTCCCCATTTTTCTTGTTTTCGGTGGGACCTACGCACAATTGTATCATAATATACATTAAAGTGCATAAAATTTGCAATAGCTTTCAAAAATAACATTTAGCTGTGCAACAAAGCGTTACTAAACACTGTAGTTTCACAAAACATTGAATCTTCTCGTTTTTTGCCTGTAATCATACGAATTTAAGCAGATGAAACCAAGCTGTGCAGTAAATCATATAACAAATGAGAATATTGCGACCCCCCTCCCCTCGATTCGGGCTTTATCTTCTAACTCGCTTTTTAAAAAAGACGAATTTTTTAGACCATGAGACCTTGAAGAGTGCCACTTTTAAAAATAGGCGGAACCCTACTGTACAGAAACCAACCTTTATTAATTTCATTGTACAAATCGAAATCTTAAACAGTAGAATAATAATCGAACTTAACAAAGTTGCAATTAATTAATGATTTTTTATAGATAAAAATAAAGTATTACGAATGCTCGAGAGCAGTAAAATGAATAGAAATACGGGTTGGACCGGCTCGACCGTCAGAATGAACAATTTATTTAAGCTATGAAAAGAACATATGTAGAGACCTGTAGAGACTCAAAATGAATGAGAGCTGCTGAATAACAATAAAGACACAAAAAATAAAACAATAATTAAAAAGAAAACTGTATTGAAGTCCAACTTAGTTCCCATAAACTTTATATTTGGTTTGATGATTTTATTTTTGGATTATTTATATATAGCAAACTTTGGCGAACTGTATAATTATTTAACAAATTTTCATTTATGGCTTCTGTCGGCTTAAATTAATTGGATTATATTCAGAGGTCTCCACCGCTCCCACCATTTTTTCGATCTTGGAAAACTACAGTTTTGTCGCCGGAAGTGGCTGACTTCCATGTATATGAACATGGTACATATACATTTGTGTTGCTTACAAAAAATATTATTTTATTGAATAAGTATTGAAAAAGAATTTTTAATTACCGACAATTGCGCCTATTGAATTATGAATTTGAGATGAATTTTCAAAGCTCGCAGATATCCTTAAATATTCCCCCAATTTCTGAAAAAATATTAAGCTGTTTGTTAATTTGCAAAATGGCCACAGTGCTTTCGTGCACATCAAATACATCTCGAATTACTCTGTACTTTGCACAGGAAGCTGGCATGTGTGGAGACAGAAGTTCACAAAGTTAAAAATAAACTAATTTTTACTCATTCGAAAAATTAAAAAAAAATAACAACTGTTGATAACCCAAAATTTTAAACTTCCTAATGCTGGGTTTATACTGCGTCACAAAGTGTCACATTTCAGTGCCACAGTGTCAAATTCATATTGAGCTGTGACACTGTGACGCAGTATAAGCCCAGCATAACAAACCTAACCGTACTGTTAATATTGGTGTTACCGTATACCACATTTGGAAAAATCTCTAGTGCCACTCACGGGCAGTGTAACCTTAGCTTAAAAACCCAATACGACACACGCCAACTTCACCCATCCCTAACAGAGCACGATAACTTTTAACAAAACATTTAATAATAAAAGAGCGCAAACAAATGGCTGGCGAAGTTATAGTAGATGCTCTACCCTATATAGACCATGGCTATGACGATGTGGGTGTGCGGGAATCTGCACTGGCCATGGTTGAGGAAGAGTGCCGGAGATATCGTCCCACAAAGAATTATTTGGATCACCTTCCGCTGCCGGCGAACTCGCCATTCGAGACCCCACTGATGATCAATGAATTTGAGCGCATACAGAATCGCCTGCCCATGGAGACACTTTCAATGAAACGCTACGAACTTCCGCCGCCTGCTTCGAGCAAACTGTCCGAAGTCTCCGCCTGGCAAGAGTCCATTGAGAACTCCCTGGCCCAACTGGAACATCAATGGGTACGCTCGCTAAATCTTGAACTGATGCTGGAATATGGCACAGAGGCTTGGAAATCCTATCTGGAGGTGTTCACTGCCATGCAGGCCAAGGCGCAATTGCAGCTGCAGCAACTGAAGAAGGACATGCAAGACGTCAACTGGCAGCGTAAGCAGGCACAGACGCAGGCTGGCGAGAAACTGCGCTCGTTGGAGGCACATTGGGTGCTGCTGGTGTCCAAGAACTATGAGATTGAGAACGAGTGTGTGGAACTGGAGAAACTGGTGAAGGCAGCGCGAGAGAAATTGGATAATTGGAGTGGTTCGGAGCAGACCAATGGACATACAACAGCGGAGCAAACAGAGCAGGAAGATGAGGAGCCGAAAGACGAAGCCTCCCCCAAAGAGATGTCGCCATAGATAAACTCTAGTTGGACCAATTTGAAATAGTAGAGTAGTAGTAGAACATAATTGGGCATAGCGATTTGCTGTTAGCCTCAAGCTGATTCGATATAGTTTTTTTGCACTTATTAATAGTAGTTATACATATAACTAGACCCCGGATTTTATGTTTTTCTTTATTTCTGCACTGAAGAAGCTCAAGTTTTGCATTTGGGGTTTGATAGCAAATTGAGGAACGAATAAACATAATACATCAGAAATATGCATATGGGTCAAAGTGAAAAAAAATCCTTTTTGAGCACTATCAACCAAATTCCAACCCAAAACCAATTCTCGGTATCCTAGAATCCTCTATCGATTGGTTTTAAGTCTATCGTATTTTGTTGGAGATTTTGGAAAACCAACCAATACACAAACCAACCAAAAGCCACTTCACGAACCTACGCAGTTTAGTACTGATTTTGTAGTAGGACTATAATCTTATACACAAACCTTTTTAACTAGAATTTCGGAGAAAACGAAATCTCGAAGTTCTGGGTCACTGACGGGTCTCGAGCGATGTGCAAACCCACCGAAGTCAAAATCTCTGAGATTTCCAGGACACCCCCTTATAAGTCCGATTCGTGACAGTGGAGAGAGACCTTATGCTTAGAAAAGCTTGCAAAAAAGTTTTGAGCTTGATCGGAGATCCTTTGTAGGGAGGGGGAAAATCGGGTTTTTTCAAAGTCAAAAATTTTGAAAACGGTAAAAGCTATAAATATGGTTTTTTTTCAATATTTGGGACTTAAATCTCTCATATCCGAATCGGAGATATACGGGCATGTCCTGGAAATCTTTAGAGATTTTGGTTTCAATTGGGTTGCAAATCTGGGACACCGCCGAATGTGCTCAAAAAGTCTTTTTCACTTGGACTGCCCCATATGTGGAAAATATGTCGAGAAAATTCAGCGCAGTACAAGTCCACTCGAAGTGCCCTCTGAATCAACTCAGAAAATGTTTTCGATTCAAGAAGCTTAGAATAACAGCTTGGGCTCCAAGTAACGAGTTGATTTACGAAATCTCATTTTTTAAGCAATTTTATATTAAGCAAAGCAATCGATTTCATTTCCTGTATATTTAATTAAACATCACGGGTTAGACATTTCCTCATCGGCCTTCCTCATCAAAAATTCGTAGATGGAACGCGAATTATGAAGAATTATCATGCAAAAAACTTGTGGCGGTCATATTAATATGGTTTGATATAAGTTTTCAAAGACTTTTCTCTAAAATAAAAAACAAAACCTCTGAAAATTTCAAGTAAAAAAATGGTATTTTTTGTAGAGGCAGATTGCATTTCGAAAAAAATTTGTCAATATTTTTTTTCAATTCAACTGTTGTTTCCGAAAAAACAATTAGGTAATGGATTAGTAGAGCTACCCCACACCGAAAATTCTGAAAAAAATCTCATCGATGACCGCGAATTTACAAGCATTATGATGTCTTCAGATCGCGGGGGACTTCAAAGTTGCATATATTGTTCCTAGCCGTAACTGTCATTTATTACATAAAAAAATATTTTATATAGCAGAAGCTGACCCGGCAAACGTTGTTCTGCCATATACGGGTGTGTCCCAAAATCTCTTCCGACTTGAAAAAATTGTCAGACGCGCGAGTAGCACTGAAATGAAAAACCTCTATACAATTTGAAATACATACATATTTATATTAAGAGTTCCATTATAACAAGCAAAATGCGGATACATTGTATAAATATAGGATTCCCGTGTATGCGTAGTGAGTAACTAGTTCTATTGCAGTTGCTGGTGGCACCAAAAAGGAACTCGACAAAAAATCCCCCCCTCTAGTTCTGCCCTCGATTAGTATATATGTATATATATGTTTGATTCGTCGCATGGCACATTCGTGATACTCTCTTCTAGCCCATGACTGCGGCTGGAGCGTTTGCGGAAATGATTTATTAGCGGGATATGTGAAAGGCAAGCTACGCTCCAACTCGGGGCTGCTTCTCTACAGCGTTGTCTCAGGAACAAAATGGTTATGTGTAGGTCGTAGCTCCACCAACTTCTGCTCCAGCTTTCTTAAGCGCAGCTGATACTTGCGCTTGTTGTGATCCATTAACTGCTCCAGATTGCTGCAAGACCAGATTTGTAGAAAACCTCCTTGAGAAAGGATTTTGCATGTATACTCACTAGTTCGACTTTTGCAATTCGCTTACATTTTGCTGCAATTGCTCGTACTTCTCTTCGGATGCCTTTTGAGTGGCCGTTACCTTGGCCAGCAGCGTTTGTATGCGACTCTTTAGTTCTGTTTCGCGGGTCAATGCCTCCACCAACTGCTGTTCGGTTAGGGCCGCATGTTCAGCCTCCGAGTAGGAGACCCTTTTGGTGGCCTGCAGCTGTTTGAGGGCCTCATGCAGTATGCCCACGCGCTCATTGGCATTTTGTCGTTCTAGCTCAGCTTCATCGAATTGGGTTCTTAGCTTTAAATTTTGATCGCGCAGTTCCAGCAGCTCCTGCATATTTACTGCCGTTTCCAGATCCAGGGGCGACTGCTTCTCTACTTGGTCGTGTTCTTTCTTTTCCAAGGCCAGACGCTTCTTCTCGTAAACATCGCTAAAGGGTGATTCCAGATTGACTGTGGTATGCTGTACGCTGGAGCGTCTTCCCTTCAGTTTGGAGACATGATAGCGCAGGCGATTGTCGTCATCCGTGCTCCACAAACGTAAGCCTTTGGGAGCTGCATCAGTTTCCAGATTGATGTTGTGCTGCCAGGGACCCAGACTATTCTCGCACACATTCCTCTCGCTCTCCAGGCGCAATAACAAATGCCTGGCCACAGATTCAACGGCTCGACGACTCTCCTCGGCTGCCGTGGATTTGTCATTGATTAGGGCCAGTCTGCAAAATGAAGGGAAGCTTAATTATTAGTGCTTCCATAAATGCCACATAACTCACTTGCTCTCCAGCAGTGCCAGCATCACATCATAAGCCTCGATAGCACGATCACTGCAATTGAGCGCCAGCTGTAGGGCCACCGCATTGGACTCATATTTGCCACACAGCAGGTAAAGGTGTTCAGTGTGTTCCCTGGACTCGTCCAGGGTGAGCGTCAGCATGGTGTTGCGTATTTTCATATGCTCCATTTGACGCTGCAGACGCTCTAGCTCCAGAAAGCTGTCCATTAGCGAGTTTTGTTCTTTCAGTTCACACACCAAATGTTCGACTAGATTGAGTTCCTCATGGGGAGCCTCCTTGCTGGCGCAATGTAACTTGACTCGTTCCGCCACTCGCACTGCAGGCACACGCTTTTGCGGACTGCTTAGTCCAGCTAGTAAAAGAGACAGAGACTTGCCTTGAGAGCTTAACACAAAATAAAATCAGCTTACCATTTAGATCATTAAGTTGGTCGTTGGTCTCCAGCTCGCTGGCAAAGTAGGCCACATTGGTATGCTCCTCTACCACAGCAGAGTCGGCATCCTTATCCTTGTTGGCCATTTCCGCCTGAAGTAGGGCTATCTGAGCCCTTAAATGCAAAACCTCCTCCTGCAAAGCCTCCAGTTGTCCCTTCTGGCTTAGTTCCTGAGGCTTGATGCAAATATTCTCCGCACTGGAGACCAGCTCCAATTCCTCTAGTGGCTCCGTTTGACACTCAGCATCGGGATTGGAGAGATTAAGTTCGGAATTGTACACCGAACCCTCTTGATAGCTAAGCTCTGCGCGGATTGAAGAGAGTTAAAAAATTATTCTTAAAATTGTAAAAAATCAGGGATGTATACCGGTTCTGTTGTTTGGTATGAAAAAGCTTTCTATGACTAAAAAAAACCTGGGGTTCAATACCTCTTAAAACCATAGCAATAAAACTATCAAATTTGGTTCGAACCCGCGAAGGGGGTCTCCGAGATAAAATTTTGGGTTTCAGCCTGCTCTAAACATGTAATCTTTTTATATGGGACGGAAAAGCATTGTTACCATTTGATCGTACACTAGTGTTGGGTTGTTCATGAGTGATTGAGTTGTTCACTAAACTGAGCAAGTGAACATGTTCTTCATTAATTGTTAATTTTTGCTCAGTTAGTTGTTTAGTTGTTCTTGTTCAGTTGTTAAGTTGTTCTTGTTCACTCGCTCTTGTTCAGTGAGTTGATCAGTCAGAGTTGTTCACTTCCTCTTGTTCAGCTGCTCTTGTTCTGTAAGTTGTTCAGTCAGCGTTGGTGAGAATTGGTAAAAATTTGGTGACTGTTCAGCTGTTTTTTGTCCGCGTGTCTGATTGTTCAATGTAACAACAATCTGGCGTGGCAACCATTTTAGAGATGGCTTACAAATAGCCAACATTTCGCAGTGTGACCAGCTACGAACTATTAAAATTAGTTTGAATGATCGTTAATCGTCACAAAGCCCAGGTGAAGAACTGGTGAACAATTGGAACAGCACAGATCCAACGAAACGGCCTACGACCTACCGACACTGAACAGCTGAACAACTGAAAAGCTGAACAACTGAACAGTTGAACAAGAACAAGTGAACCAGAACAACAGAACAAGTGAACAACTGAATAAGAACTGAACATGAACAACTTGAGTGAGTTGACTCACTTTGAAAAAAAACAAGTGAACATGTTCAGTGAAAAGAACAACATTTACCCAACACTATAGTACACTAAAAGATTTAAGAGGAAATCAACAGCTCTCCGGTGGTTCACTCATTGTCTGGTGATTTTCGACAAATTCTACTAGTGATACCACGTTCAGCACCATCTGAACAGCGCAATGCATGTCTTAAATCAACAGCTATATGGTAATAAAACATAAAATAAACTTGAAGACTTATAAGCGTCTACAATAACAAAATGATGCGTTCGCTGATCGTTTCGCAAAACAATTGTTGGACATTGGGAATTATTATTATGTATTTAATCACTAAAAGTAACTATGAAACGAACTAGTTCTTATTTCAGATCAGCTTGCATCCCTTCAATAAAATGAAAAAACTTACCACTACCCTCCGGTTCCTGTTCCTCCACTATGATATGCTCTTGTTTGCTACGCAATTTCTTGCTTAGCTCCGCTATGACGCAGTGCATCTCTGTAATGCGACACTCGTGAGCCTGACTGATTACCTCCAGGCGTTTGTGACATATTTCCCTTTCATTGTTGCTTTCCACCAGTTGCCGTTCAGCCTGTTGCAGGCGCTGGGAGAGCTCTCGCACACGATTCTCCAGTTGTTGCACCGACAACTGCTCCACCTGAGAAAGAAGAGACAATTAAAATAAAAAAAAATTAATTAAAATTCATGTTATAGGCTGGTGGAGGTCATCACGTTAATGGGCCTACGCCTGGCCATTGGCTGAGACATGAGCGTGTACTCCCAGCTGCGTCGCTTATCCCCCGTTACTGGAGGCGTCTCACTGCAGCATAGACATCTCAGGCTGCGCGCCATCAGCTGCTCCGCAATCATCTTAGCCAGAGTGGAAAATTTTTGACTGGCGATTACGTCGTCATTTGCCTCAGATGCACTCTCCACTTGCAGCTTGACCCTGGCTGGCACGCACCTGCGCAGTGCGTCGCTCTTTACATTTACACTTACTTTGTTGACAATGTCCAATGTCGAGCAGCTGGAGATGTTGTTATCACTCTCCGTCGTATCTCGCTGGGTATGCTCCGGCGAGTCCAGCTCCAGTTCGTGCGTACCCACTAGGTGTTTGGCTCCACCGCGCGGCGAGATGCTGCCAAAGACATAGTCCAGTTCCTCGCTTGGATTTTTGGAGATGCCTATAATGTCCCGCTCCCTCTCCCGCGGCTGCTGCTTGCCCTGACCATGCCGTGCAATCTTGGCCACACGAGCCATTTGCACGTCGTTGGACATCATGGCTGTTATACAGAATTTTTACAAATTTTCAACATTTGAGAAACATTTCTCAGACGGGTTAGAGCGAATTAATTTAAATTATTTAATTTAACTGCTTTTGCTTATTATTTTGCCCCAAAATGTAGGCAACGGTTTTCGTCTGGAGTTGTGCTGCTAGTTGCTGTTGTTGCTGTAGACTTTGGCTGAATTTTGATTCGGGATCTCTGCTCCTCGCACATCCTGGCACTTATTTAACTTTTTATGACATTTTGTTGATAACTTTTAAGCCATTTTTCATTCATTAAATGGCCATTATTTGTTGTTTATGTGCTCTAGTCAGAAAATGTATACCCAGACTCATCGATAACGATAAGATAACTCTCGAGTTATCGTAAACGATAAAAATGAGAATCATTCCTAATTTTAGGCCGTTAAGAAAATCAAAATACTTCACCAGTTCTGTTTTCTGCCTATTTTCTGCCTACCTATTTTGAAAACTAAAATTAAACGTAAATATCTTTAGAACCGGGTAGTATAAAGTAAAATTAGCTTGTCAAGATGACAAAGCCGAACCTCTCTCAATCTCTTGGCTTGTGCGCTTCTAATTTAAGCACAAGAGAAAGGGACCTACAGTTTATCGCCGAATCCGAACGGCAGTTCGAGAAGTTTTTCATGGCTAATTACTACAAAGCTGGCGCCAACAGCAAAGCAAAGACAGCAAAGAAAAAAACTTTTCATTAGATGTTCCGAGGCGGGATCGAACCCAAGACCTTATGCACAGCGGTCGCGCACACTAGCCGCTGAGCCACCCGGGCACAACCGGGTAGTATATCATGAGAAATTAAAAACATTCATGATGTGAGGCTCAATACCTCTCATATGCTATAACATTAAGGATCCTTAAAGGGGTATTGCTGCTTGGAAGGCTGTTTTTGGACCTTTCTTAAAAAAAATCTTATTTGAAAATGGAAATTCTGTTTATTTTCGTGTATTAAGAACATATTGAAGTAAATACAAAATTTTTTGTTCAAAAAGTTGTCGGCCTTCAAAGTTTGACGTCGAAAAAAAGGTATGCTGCTGGCGGCACGGATAACTCCACTTCGGATCAACTGAAATGGAAAAAGTAAACGACGTTAGATTCAGTATATATGTAATTCGGGCCCCTATTTCAATCATAATATAGCGACTTTTTTAACAACATGGCGGCCATTGAAAAATGAAAAATCGAAGCAGCGCTGCTCAAACACACATAGTATAATCTGTACAAGCGCCGCTGCGTTGCTTGCTTTCCTACGCCGCGACGCAGTCGTTGCTACTGAAATTGAGAGCAATTTTTGAGCTGCTCTCACACACACCAATGCAAAAATGTAAATGTATTTTTTGCCTCCCTCTGGTTTAAAGTTTGCAGTTGCTAGGCAAATCGGGTCACTTTTGGTCATTAAAAGGGCTATATCTTCTAAAGTATTTCGTATTTCAAAAAATCCTTTTAGGACGATATTCTCAAATATCCAAGCTATAAAAATATGCAAAAAAAACCGAAAAAAATTTTTGGCCAAGCAGCAATACCCCTTAAGGTATGACTTCAGGTAAGTAAACCGGGTGATGTATTTCGAAAAGTGACATTTTACGACCCTTCAAAAGAGTCTTCTGATAGTCGCGGGAAAGATTGCTAGAAAATTTAATATTCCAAGCGGTCGTTTGCCTATGTTAAGCGTTATTTAAAAAACCTGAACTATTGTGCACACTCATCTTCTTCTTTTTCATAAAAAATTTCATCAACCAATTTGGTATTTAGCAGATGGCCAGTACGAACCATGTTGGCTGCATTGTTGTATAAATTCGATCCAAGGACACTTCGTTTGACTGCAGAATTTCCAAAATGGTGTTCGTTAAGTTAATGCTGGAATGTTGGATGTGAACTTCCTTCAAGGCCAGAGTGACCACCTTTATATTGTCCTCTTCCCAGTATTGGGCGTTAATGCCAATAATAGACCTATCGAGTCTGCTCACGCAATCAACTTTAATAACGAAGATTCGAAAATAAATCAATCCAAATACATATGAATAAAGATTTTCAACTCAAGTATACATACATAAATGAATTTTCTTATACGCATCTCGGAAACATATATATTGTACTTGCATGTACATTGTATGTACATACACGTATATAACATTTGCATTCAAACATTTGTATGTACATATGTACTTTGTACAATGTATGTTTTGCATGTTCGTTCCTGCGTAAGCTTGAATACATTTTTTTCTACTCACCGATTTCTGAAGTCACTTTTTATACCAGATCGCAACTGTGATGCTCTTTGCACAATTTCGTCCCGTATATTTTGTCTGTTGACCTTTACACCGAGTACTTGACATATAGGATCTTTTTTAAAACCACTGTCCTCCAGGGCTTTAAGTGGCCCTCCATTCTTGGTCACCATTTCCACGCCGGCATCCATCAAATTTTTTTGTTCATTTGCACTTGAGCTTGTTTATTTGCCAGAGACGGTTGGTCAAACTTTGTCATCAAATGCTGGCTGTTTTTGTGATCGTTTTCTTTTTTTCCAATTCCAGGAATTCACTTTCATGTTTTCGTTTCAAATGCCGCAATAAGTTCTCTGAATGTTTGTCGGTCATTTTCTCGTTATATGATTTGCACGAGCTTGTTTTATTTTGTTTATCAAAATCAAAAAAAGAATTTTCGGGATGTTTCGACATTGCACATTTGTCTGAATTTATTTTGAGTTTAATATGAGTTTTGTTTCAGTTTTTTTTTGTGAAATTGCTGGCAAATTCTGGCTCGTCCAGAGTTGCAAAAAAAAGTACTGTAAAACGTCAAACTCTGAAATCTACATTCTTATGAAGGGTTTTTAAAAACACCAATCACATGTAGATAAAATGTAACTAAAAATTAATTATACACACTCGCACTCGGAGTGCGTTATGCGTTAATAGCCAACTGAGATTTGACTCACTCAAGTAACTCAGTCCGTAGGCGAATTGAACCGAACCGAACCATAATTTTTGGTTCGGTTCAGCATTTTCAAAAACACACCGGTTCGGTTTACGGTTCGGTTCACGAGTTAAAAAAACCGGTTTGGTTCCATGAGGTCTCCATGATTTTGACACAGCAAAATTTTAACCAAACACGAAGCGCGCCATGAAAGAACGGTCACACCAAAACGAAATGAAATTTTAGCCAAATCTTATACAACATTTACACTAGAACTGCGTTAAGCGTTAATAGCCAACAAACAGCTATTTTTGTATGGAAAAACAAGATAGATAGCGGATCGATAAAGAATTCCGAATACCAAATATTTCCAGAAGGTTCGAACCTTCTATCTACAAAACTGCGTTAGATATGACATTTTTACTATATTGAGTGGGCGGGAGGGGGCGTGCCCAAAATTGAAAATAAACTTGATCTGCCTGCAAGTATAAGAAACCTATGTTCCATACATGTCAAACCTCTATCTCTTACCATCTCTGAGATCCGTTTGTTCATACGGACAGACGGACAAACAGACAGACGAACGGACAGACGGACACTGTTGCACAAACTTGATATACTCTGTGTGCCTCTGGTACAGAGTATAAAAAGCTAGTTTTTAGCTATTAACGCATAACGCTGTCCTAGTGTAAATTTTGTATAAATGGCCTATAAATCAGCCTCAAAGTTGATTATTTGAAATCAATTAGTATGACCCTCAACTATTTTTGACTTACTCTGGGCACACTGCATAATTTGTATGGAGCAGAGCTCGGACCGTTTATCCTTTGCGGTCTGCTCAGTAACATAACCAAAATAACCAAGCCGTCTTTAAGTCACGCTCTCGTTTTTTCTTTATTGGTTTTTTTTTCCAAGTGTGTGTGTGGCTTGTATGAGTGACAAGCCCAAACAGACACAAACACACATGACTTTTATTTTCTTCGTTAGCGACCAATCGGTCAGCGAATGTACAGAGCAAAAGGGAAACAAATCCATTGGTTGTTCGTTGCTCAGAGACCGAAATGTTCAAGAGCCGATGTGAACGGTTCATCTCTGACTTTTTGCTCAAAGGGTCCGTAAGTAAGAGTTATTTTTGGACAACGATAAATGATCAATTGTATTTTACGAGTTCTGGTATGGAGCAGCTGTTAACAGCTGATCGACGAAATCACAATCAAATCTAAATCACTTTGAACAAAAATCATTACCTTAGCTTTAATAAAATGGATTGCAGGAGCGTTGAAAGAAACTTTCTTTTACCAAATGTTGACTTTGGCGGAACTGCTCACTCAATTTTACTAATTTTCATTTCCTAATCAAACAAAAAAACAAATGAACTCAAAATATTGAACGGTTCAAAAGTTACAGAATTTAGTTCAAGGCAAAACACGTTGCATCCCAGAACACATTGCGTCCCATCTTGGCTTTGAGACTCTGGGAAAATCGCAAGGACTGCGCCTGGCAGCTCAACCTGAAAGGCTACTTCAATTGCTATCGGGTTCGCTATGGATAAATTCGATCTTTAAGTGGGTATATTGGCGAAACTTCATTTAACCTAAAGGCGGTTAAACCTTATCTTCGATCTTCGATTAAAATTCCCAAAACTAACAAGTATCTGTGTCTGAAATTAAGGGGGTAGAACAAGTTGCGCGTGCATGAAAAATTTTTTTTTGTATATATTTTTGTAGTCTAATGTAAGAAAAAAATACTAAAAATTGTTGTATCTAAAAGTTGGAGGTTCAGGCCAGAATGACGACAATTCTGCGTCGTTTGACACCTCATTGAGCAAAATCGGTCCAGTAGTTTTGGCTGAATCGCGGCCGCCATTTTGAAAAACGTGGTTTCGAGAAAAGCGCGTTTAAAGCTTGCAGTTGCTAGGACATTTGGGTCACCTTGAGTCACTCTAAAAACTAAAACCTATATCTCCTAAACTAATTCGAGTTTTCGAAAATTCTTTTGGGAAAACATTTTTGAATATCTGAGCTTTGAAAAAAAGCAAAAAAACATTCGATTTTTTTTCCGGCCCAACTTGTACTACCCCCTTAAGCTGTTTACATCCCTCTATACTTTGCTTGGTCTCGTTTATAACCGCTACGGTCCCTGTTTTCCAGACAAGAAAACATCTCCATATACATAGCTAAAACTATATTGTACAGTGTACACGTATTAATATAACTTTATTCGATATGGTTTTAACGTAATATGGGAACTAGAGTTGAGACGTCTAAGATATATAAAGTTCGTACATAAAATCTTATAGAAGAATATGGACGATTCTAGACCTTAATTGTATTCTAAATAAGTGGATCTAGATTTATTTTTTGAGTTCTCATATCAGAACTTTATAAGACCTATACGGCCCAACTCTAATGTGGATTGTTGAAAAATATAAATATATTTGCAAATATTGGACTAGCTTCCACTCTGTCAATGCAACGCTGCAACATTTTCCGCTTGTATTGTTACCATAGCCTCATAGTCACGCATGTCCAGATCATGCAACGCCTTCTGCACTAAAGCGGCCAGGTGTGGCGGCAAATCCTTAAGATCTTCTATACGTTCCCGGGCCACAGCACTAGATATGCGCGGCGTTCCGTTGCAGCGAGTGCTAAAACCAAAGTTGCCCGAATCCGTGGTAGCCGTGGATGATTTGTACGCGTTCTTGGCACTCCCCGCAATATCAATGCCATATACCGAAGAGTCCGCCGATTCAGAGGAAAGCGATGACATGCCATCATCGGAGTGTGGAGTTACCTCACTTGGTTTTTCAGGTTCATTTGACTCGGACGCAATTGTGTCGCCCGCATCCTCAGCCACAATGGACGGTGTGGCGCTTGTGTCTATGTCATCCACCATTGCTGCACAATAGCCATTAAGCAGCAGTTGTGAGGGTGCATACCCATATTCCTCTCCATCCTCGTCCTCTCGTGCCGCCTCAGCATTATCTGAGTCACCAGAAAGTAACTGTTGCCAACGTTGCTCCAGTTCTGTCATCTTACTTGCTAGTATTCTGCGGGATCGAAAAAAGACTATATTAATGGCCAAATTGGGTAGAAAGTTATTCGGTTCACCTACTTGTTCGTCTTCTTTTGGTGTGTTAGAGCCAAGTTCTTGTCGTTTAGATTATCAAGCAGGGCCAAGCATAAAGATTTGAGGTCGTGAATGGTCTCAGTTTTCTTTGGTAAATCTATGCCGCTCTCTAGGATGGTTTTCACTGTAAAAATGGGAGAGTGTGGATCAATACGTGTACTGAGCAGTCTTTTTTAAGGCCTAGGATTGAAAAAGAAGAAAGTACTAGAAAGTACTAACGATAAAGCACTTGAAACTTTTGTGACGAATGACAACTTTGTGCCAATGATTTAATTTATAAGCTTTATGTCTTGTGTCATTGGGATGTTAAGAAAAACCAATTAATATATGATAATGCAGTTTGGTGGCCGGATGGCTCAGCGGCTAGTTTGCGCGACCGCTGTGCAAGAGGTCGTGTGTTCTAATGAAAAGTTTTTTCTTTGAATAAACTTTACTCCCGGCCACCCCTCTCTGCTGTTGGCGCCAGCTTTGTAGTAATTAGCCATGCAAAAGCTTCTCAAACTGCCGCTCGTGCGAGATCCGACATTGCGGTAGCAGTTGCTTTATCTGGAATAGCGGCCACATTGTTAGAAGGATGTCGTACAGCTCATTTGGCGTTAAACTTTTAAACTTTTGAACAACCGACATGCAACATTGCAAAACACTCGGCAATGGCCAAGATATTAGCATCGGCAAAAGTTATCATTTCGGACGAATGCACAATGGCGCACAAACGCGCATTGGAAGCAATTGACCGAACATTAAAAGATCTGCGCAATGATTTCAGATGTTTTGGATGGGCAAGGATTTTACTGTTTGGCGATTTGCACCAAACACTGCCAGTCATTCCAAGATCGACTCCCGCCGATTAAATAAACGCCTGCCTCAAATCATTCAATCTGTGAAGCTTTGTGACGAAACTTCAGTTGTCAGCTAACAAGAGAGTTACATTGCTAAACGATCCATTTCTCCAAGCAATTGCTGAATATCGGTAAGGGTCGTGTCCCTGTCGATGAATCGAGCGGATTGATTTCATTTCCTGCGAATTCTTTCAATGTCGTCTCATCGAAAGACAAGCTCATCAAAAAAGCATTCCCGAACATCATTGCTAACCACAAGAATATCGAATGGTTGAGTGAGTGAGCAATTTTAGAGGCTAAGAATAAAGATGTGGACGACTTAAGCTTTGTAGTTTAGAAGCAGATCATTGGTATTCTTCATTCTTTCAAATCTATCGACTGTGTAACAATCGAGGACGATGCCACCAACTGAGCCTTGGATGTGCCTGGCTTACCACCGGTAGTCAATATGCTTCGAAATCTAAACCAACCAAAACTATGCAATGGAACGAAATTAAGATAATAGATTACCAATGTGATAATCAAAGAAAAATTAAAAGGTGAAGAATTTGGAAAACGCATGTTTTTCTCATGGTCAATTGTACGAGGCATGTTCACGTGTCGGCAAACCATCTACTTTATTTATTTTTGCTCCTGATAACAAAACTACAAATTTTTTATTTCACAAAGTTCTTCAATGAAAAGTATTAGCCTAAGTGCTTCGTCAAAACAATTATCTTTTTACATCTAGTCTATTGCATATCTATGAACGATACATGTTTTCAAAATGGTATATCTTCCCTTAAAAAAATCTTAGAAATATAAGGGATAGTTTTTTAAAGCTAAGATATTGTACTTTATATGATAGTAACAAAGTGAGTCAAAGGAAACAAAAATGTTTCCCACGAAACGAGCAGAAAAATGGTCAAAATATAAATTTAAGAAAATTTGAGCTCAAATTTCCAAAGATCTAGACGTGATGCATCATTTCCGAACCACCACCAACCATTCAATTGACTGTAACTTGTTGCTTAGTGTAATCATTAATTACCTTGTCTGGGGCTTAGTATGGTATCATCGTTGTCACCCCCGCCGCCAAGTTTCACTATGCCTTTTTTGCGTTTTGTCTCCAACATGGTCTGCCCGTAGTTTTAAAAAAAGAGATCAATGTTATTGAAAGTTCACATTGGCGCTGATTAAGTACATACCCTGTACTTAATGACAGACTGCTTGGTCAATTCCAGTTCACCCTCTTGAATCTTGACACGCTCATGCAGGTACTTATTCTCCAGCAAGACACCATCAATGTCCAGCAACTGTAATAGCCCGAAAATTTAACATAAAACATACTTTCGTTCAAATGGACGCATCTCTCAAACCTTTGGATGTGTTTTCTTGGCCCTCAGGGCCACAAACAGCTCGTGATTCAAACGGTGAGCCTTACATTTGTAGGCATCCCGCTCTGTAATCAGCTCCTCCTTCTCATCAATAACAGCCTTGAAATCGTATGCCAACTGGGCATTTCTCTTCTTCAGATTTTCCAGGTGACAAATGAAATTTGCCCGTTCTCGTTTCCAAAGCTGCTCTTCTTTTTGGCGGGCCGCATTCTCGCTGGCCATTGCCTGCTCCCTGGACTTATGACTGGCCTCCGTTTGTCTTAGCAGTTCTATGTCGCCTTGGAGTTCGTAGAGCTTTTGCTTAAGTGCCTCCACCTCGGTGCTCAGCTTAAGATTCTGCTCGCGTGTCTGATGTAGCAGAGCAGCCAGGCTGGAGTTCTTGCTAAGGGCTCCACAGCCATCACCCCCAATCATTAATTCGCTATTGTGTCGCAGTGCCGAGTAGCGCAGCTGCAAGGTTTCGGCCATGAGTTTGTATTGATCCCTTTCCACCCGAAATTGTTCCAACTCCAGGCGCAAGATACGCAAAGCCTCCACTTTGCTCTGAAGTTTGCGGTGTACGGCCGAGGTCTGTGTGAAAATGAGGAAGAGTTTACCTGAGGGTTTGAGTATGGCGGTGGCTCACCTCCACATTGTAGGTGTCCATATGCTGGCCAAAGTTGAGCTCATAGTGATTGCTGGCCACATCAACTTCGTCGTCCATGCCCAAGCCGTATGTCTCCATAAGTTGTCCAAATCTGAATTTCTATAAGTTGACATTGACAACGGGGCACAGGTGTATCACAAATGCTTTAACTTCAATGCTTTCCCTTTCGAAAGAACTCCATATACAAATCAATTCTTACCAGCGCTTGCGCCTTGAGCCCCCAAGTGTATGCTACATATGTTGAACAGTCCGTTAGGTTATCGATAACTACGGCTAACGACTATTTAGGGGCGCTTTATTTAAATTTTTCTTAGAAATAGGGATTTTGATTTAAATTAAAGTCTAAATGGCTGCGCTGATAGACTTCCATACGTTTGTTTAAAGCCCTCAGCAACCGTTTACACAAATCTTTCACATTCGCCAGCGTTTCGGATTTAGTTTTCAGCTTTTCAGCAGTTGCCAGTATAAATTTGACTGCTTGGAAAAAATATTTAAATAATTTCTTAATTGTTTCAGTAGTTTTACCTCTATTGATAAGCTCTTGATGGCTATGGATCTCTGTTTGAGTTTTTTCATTTTGATTTGGCTTCAAGTCCCTCTTCACTGACTTGAGCAGGGCTTGAGTGTTCCTCTCCAATTCAGAAAGTTCAACAACTTGGCTGTCCTCCGTTGTTGACTTGCAGGGCGTCCAGCATATTTCCTTTATGTTGGACACTTTACAAGTCCATCGACTTTGACAGACCTCCTCTGCTTTTATTAATCCCGCCTTACGCAACTGCTTCAATTCTTTTCCTATGACATTTAACTTGGCCTTCAAGCACGAAATACGCTGAGAAATACTGGAATCCTTGAAAAGCGAGTTAATATAGAGAGTTTGAGAAAAATTTCAATTTACCGAGTCCTAGTTTACCTCGCAAGTTTTTGCACTACTTGTTGGCTGACCAAGCTCTAGCTCCGGTCTATCTTCAAGTATGCAGCCCAAATTCAGATCATTAGCTAGCAAACGATCGACTGAACTTTGATTGCACTGGACAAGCTTTTTGAGGTTATCCAATTGGATGGAAAGTTTGTCATTGTAGATGTAGGTTTTATGCAGCAACTGCTCTATCTTGTCTACCTCCTCCAGAGCAGTGCACTTTGAATTAGGCTTACTCATTTCGGGTAAGAAACAAGCTCAGACCAAAATTTAGATAATTTTTTTTATTTTTGTATGTTTTGTTTCTTTCAAAATGTCAAACTATTTACAAATATTTGAAGTTTTAAGAGTAGAAATTTGTGAAGTGATGAAATTACAAGTGTTTTCCGCTCGGAAGCTAGGACTGGTTTGGTTTCTTGGCCTACAGAGATTATGAACCATAGGTTTAGTTCAGTCGCCTGTTTCTTCGTAACTTAGAAATTCCATATGGTCTTTACGCATATTCTGGAATTGTCTTGGTAAGGAGGAGTGCAATAGTTCGCAGAAAACGACGCCTATTACTAGGAATATACTCCACAAATGATTGTTGGATTTTAGATTCACAAGTACAAGTGAACCATGATTATCCGTGATACTCGGGACCGAGTTCCTTACTCCTTTCCCTTGGCGCTGGTGCAAAATTTGTATTAGCCCCTCCAAGAAAACCTCCTGTGTTTCCCAAGCTTTCTACTTGGACTTACAAACCACAGGAAGGTAACCAACGTTACTCTTGGCTGAGCACTTTTCCGCTTGTGCTTCTTGTAGTCTTCAATGGAATATGGGTGTTGTTGGGTGTTTTTAATGAAGTTTTCTAAGTCGCCCACATACATGACTTATAATCAGCAGACCCCTATTATACACTTGAAAAGTGTATTATAATTTGGCCCAGATGTCTGGAACGCATAGAAGGAATCATCGACCACATAAAGAACTAAAATTCTTTATCAGCATGACGAGCTGAGTTGATTGAGCTTTGTCCGTCCGTCCGTCCGTTTTTCGAGCTGCAATTTTGCGCAGTCATCTTTTAGCTGCTCACTACACATAAGGCGAAACCGCGTGAATCGGTTGGTTAATTCTTGTGGCTGCCATAGGAATATTCTGTTTTAAGTGAAATCAGCTTGGCTTTCTCGTTTCTGTTGATTTTAATTGACGATTGCTCGTCAAGCGTCCTCCGGAATCGGAATCTACGAAGAACTTTGAGAAAATTTTGCCATTAAACTTTGTTTTTAAAATCAACTCCTAGTTCCCGCTGATTCATAAAGATTTCAGATAGAAGTATTTAAAAAACAAAATAAAAGTAAGCATGGCATGAGAATTTTCACAGAAGTTCTGCTGGTGTCAAGACACTACCAGGACTAACGACCTGATGCATCATTGAGCGCAATGCACTCTAGCACTACCCAGTCGGACTTTGCCATTTTTCATACTTCTTTTTACGGGGAAATGTCACTACATAATTATTTTAGTAGATTAGAAGTAGACAGCGGATTTTGCATATTTTTAAACAGATTTTCATTCTAGTAGGCCATAGTCAATGTGCACAACATTATATGTTGTGCTGACTTTTTACGTTTATATAATGGCAAAAAATCGTCATAAATTTATAAATGGTTTAAATTGTTATATCATTAGTTGAACCGTCAGCAATACACAAAATGCTATAAACAAATTGACAAAAATTTGTTAAAAACACATTTGCCATAGTCTACTAGGATAAAAATTGGTTTAAAAATATGCAAAATCCGCTGTCTAATTAGAAGTTAAAAAATCTGTATGAAATGGTCACTACATTATTTTTACATGCGCTTAGGCAAAAAGTCACTTTTACATGAAACCGTCCTTCTCTGGGTTGTGCTTTTGGCATGCGTAACCAATAAGAATTCTTGTTCTTTCTTCAACAAAACCACATGCTAAAATACGTTCTCTTTTTGGTTTTCACGCCTTAATAAAAGCGAATGGAACTTTTTATTTTTGGGAACTATTTCTTCGGTGAAAAAGATTATGAAAGATGCTCCTTTTATGGTGTCTAGTCCGACTGGGCAGTCTAACATGTTGTGTAGAGCACACTAGTCTAACACATGAACTATAGTGTGCACTAGGGTGTCCCACCTATATATTTTGCAAGCTTATGGAGTAAAGTATTTTTGAGATTTTTTTCAGATTTTTCGGAAGACGTTTAGAGGTCGCACAAGTCGAATTTTACTCTAAGATCGGGTATTCCGTACTGTTTTTGAATTTTACCTACAGCTTGGTCAATAACTACGATTTCTAAGTTTTTAGATCAACATGTATAAAGAAAATTATCCATATTTTACTTTTATGGGCATTAATAATAACTTTTGGCTATGCTTTTGCTCGATTAGGTGTCATGAAGTACATTTGTTCGTAAATTTTCATAAATGTTGGTAAAAACGCATCATAACTTAAAAAAAAAACTTCAAATTTGCTCTTACCGTTCCTGAGTTATACTCTTTTAAAGCTTTGTACATTGCATAAATTTAATAATAATTTTTACTAAAATGCCCATAATTCGTGAACCAAGGCTTCGTTGGTGATACCAAAAACGCATTTTGTTCTATTTTCGGTCTAATCTATGACCTATATGATATGGTTCGAAGGAATATCTTAAAATGGTAAAATTTTGGGCTGACCAGTACCAGTAATAGCCCATTATGCCTTCATAAATTTAGGTTTTAATAAAACTCTACCTTGCGCTTTTAAAGATATTCAAGAATTTAGGTTTGATACCTCCTGGAAGTACCTTAATCAATTGTACAATTTACTCCATTTATTAATATTGCGTTCCTTAGGATACTGTCCATGTTTGCTGAGTTTTGTAGATTTTTATCTTGAACTATTAAGAATTAAGCTAAAATTGTTGTCGCTGTGTTGCAAGTACAAAAGAGCCCATAGAACGGAAACAACCCAGCAAGCAAATGAAGAAGCGTTTTACAAACCAAGCTTAACTTAAGATTGTAGCAATAGGGCGATTGCAAGCGTTGCAAATCAAGCTTAAGATAAGGTTGCATGGATAAGGCTTTTGAAAGCGACACTTACAAAATATTTGCGATTGTAAGCGATGCACACAAGAAAATCGTGGCACACTTTAAGCATACAAGTTTCCTTATAACTCGAATATCGTTCATCCGATCTATAAAATTACCTTCAGCTACCCTAAAAATCGGAGCTTAATGACATGTTGAAATTTTATGCTATTTGTGCACTTGGAATTCTTAAGTCTTTATTCCCCGTCTTAGTTATTCAAATAGGACTTGCAAATGGCTTGATGGTGTGACAGCAATTGAAAGTGTTCTGACGAAGGCTTAGCCATGGTGGCAGCCGAAACGGCCGTCTACACAGACACAGCTACTGTTTATGTTCATAAGTATCCTCTTCTGAATTTTCTGTTGATTATTGAATTATAATCAATCCCCGACCTTTGAGCTTGCTAACATTCACTTTGACTAAAATCAAAACAGGTCGGTAAAACCCATATTCACAATTATGGTCGCAATTTTTCGTTAATGGACAAAAGTGGCAGCTGTTTATCATTTCAGCCTCATTGTGCGGTGAAGTCAAGTATACTCTGACTCGCTTACACCAATGAATTTTCGCCCTATAAGAAAAATTATGACTATAATTGTCCCTAAAAATTGATAGCCTTATTGTGGAATTTTTTTTGAAACAATTTAAATAAAGAACCAATATATACACACTCTCCATAACAGCGCAACCCCTGTGCGTATACCCTCAAAATTTGGGACCTTCTTTTCCTTGAGTGTATTTCCGTGAAGAAACTTGTCGGCGGTCATCCATGGATCTATTTTAATTAAAATTTTAAGTGAACATTTTTTTCTCATGCTTTTGTAATTTAAATATTAGTTTCCAAGTCGAAATTTATAACAATTGTTCAAGCGTTTTCATCTTGGTTTCAAAAATAAACAAGAAAGAAAGTCGGTCAAGCCCGACTTTAACATACTGTGTACCTGTGAAGTGCTGCCCATCACCGTTGCGACCGGTGCTGCCCATAATTGTTTGTTTTCCTTATAACTCGACAACCGTTCATCCGATCTTCACCATTCCTTTGGCGGATCGATAAATAATCCTGATTACTAAATATGTCCAGAAGGAACGAACCTTCTTTCTATATAAAAGTTTGGGAGATATGAGGTTTTTTTCCAGTTTGCGGGAGCGGAAGGGCCGTGGTAAGAATTGAAAATAAACTTGATCTGCCCGCAAGTATAAGAAGCATATGTCCCATACATGTCAAATCTCTAACTCTTATCATCTCTGAGATTAGTTTTTCATACGGACAGACAGACGGACATGGCTACATCGACTCAGCTGTTGATTCTAATCAAGAATATATATACTTTATAGGGTCGGAGATGCTTCCTTCTGCCAGTTACATACTTTTGCACAAACTTAATATACTCTGTGTACCTCTGGTACAGAGTTTAAAAATATAAATATGTAAGAGATCTTATAAAGAGAGTGTACAACCATTTCATTGGTGTTAAGGTGGAATAATGTTTTGAAATTGGCTATCGATTGCGGTTCGATTCTATGGTAAAATGTCTTGAAATAAACTAGAATGGTAAGGTGCTAAAGTCTTAGCATAACTTAATACTAAGCAAGGGAAATCCAGTCGATCATCCTTAGCGGCAGCTCATGGCGTTAGCTATGGTCATCATTTTGCGCACCACATTGGCATTTGTGCCGTAGTACGGATCGATATCCTGCTTGCCCATGGTCACATCACATTCCATGCGCGTGGTAGTAGGTCCACTATAATCCTCGCCTGCCGTGTCCATGGCCGAGGCATGAAACTCACGACAACGGCTGACGGTTAGCACCTCTTCCAGATTGGTAACCTTTATGCCAGCACCAGGCATTATGCTTATATGCCGATGATGTTTCGCTATCAACTGGGCTAGATTTTCAGCACCCTCGGCAGCGGAGGAACGAAATCCACTGCTTAGCAGACGCTTGAAGCCCAACTCCTTGAGCAATTCAACATTCTCGTGCATTAGTTTCGGATCGGTTAGGTCAAAAGCACGGTGGAAAGTCACCGGCAAACCTTCAGCCTGCTGCACCACTCGCCTACACTTGTCCGTATCAATGAGTCTTTCCGGTGTGAGAGCACCAAAAACAAAACCATCGGCTCCATGTAGTCTAAGTACGACAAGATCGGTGATAATGGCCTGCAGCTCCTGTTCGCTGTAGACGAAGTCGGTGCCTCGTCGGGGGCGAAGCATGCAGTAGATGGGCAGGGTGAAGGGGAGTTCCTTGAGGGTTTTGAGGGTGCCAACGGTGGGCGTTAGGCCTCCTTCTCCCAATGCAGCACACAGTTCAATGCGAGAAGCACCCCCCTCTTCAGCGGCCAAGGCGGATTTGATAGAGTCAACACAAACCTCCAGTTTTATGTCATGCCCAGACATGTTGGGCATTTGTTTTGAAAACTGTAAATATAAATTTTGTTGCGGAGGGCTGCCACTATGCAGTGTTGCCAACTTTTGTCGAGAAAAAAGCTGTTTTTGACGGGACGGTGACGAAAAAAAAACTATTGAAAAAGCTGAAAAAAAGAGCATGGCTCTCCATATTATCTATGTAGTTCTATAATAGTATAATTATAATTTATTGAATATATTAACTGTCTGATAGAGTTTCTCGCCCTTATCCTTGTCGTCGGCCTCGGTAAGGCCTATAAGGTAACTTCGCCGTTGTTCTTTCACTTCACTAAATGTGTCATTATATTTTCACCAATATCTTCTACGAAAAGTCTTCTAAAATGGGAACAATGCTTTGTTTTTTTGCATGTAAAATTTTGATATCCGACAATTTGTCAATTTATTGAAGAAGGCTGATACGGTCAGGTAACCTGAAAACAATTGTAAGTACATGGCTAATACAATTAGGGTATTCACCCCCGTTGAGCTGTGAAGTTGTTGAACTGAGGAATTTTTAAATTTTTCCGCAAATCGAAAACAAAAAGAATAAAACATAGCAATACTACTGACATGTTTATAAAAACTAAACTCAGCAATTCAGTAGCTTGCGATTTTCTTCTTCTAGTTTGATATAAATTTTGGCAATAAATTTTTCAAAATCTTATATCAATATCAGTATCTGGTGGAAAAAGTAATCCATTCCTTAGCGAATTGATAGCCATCAGATAGATGGCCAGACTCCACGACATTTTTGTTTGAAAACTTTCGACGTTTTTCTCAATCGATCTATAACTTGGCATGCACTAATAAATTACAGATTGCTGAGCGTTGGAAATTGCAATCAGAGTCTTTAAAAGACTGAGAGAGTTTACAAAATATCGATTTACTTATAAGTCTTAACTCAAAAGACTCAAAATCTAAAATAAAGCTGAAAAAAAGCCGAAATCACTTTTTAAAGAGTCAGAAATCCCGCTGCCCGCTGTTTTAAAATTTTTCCCGCAGTTCGGTTTAAAAAAAGCCAGATTTTACGGGAAAAAAGCGAAACTGGCAACACTGCGGCGAGGGCTGCCAGTATGCCAGTATATTCGATAACACCAAGGCGATAGCTTGCTTGATTAGTGTGACCGTGTTACCAGTGTTTTTATACAACACTGCTGCGTCGTCGCCCATCTCTAGACAGTCGGTCGTCGCTTGTGTGTATGTGTATGTAATATTATTATTTTTTTTAATACAAGAAGTGCGTGTGTGGGCAGTAATTCAGCGGAAAACCAAGGCAAAGTGCAAGCAACGCAGCATGCAACAGACCAACTAAGACTTAGGGAAATCGTCACGCCCGCAACGAAAAGTATTTAGAATATTTACATAGAAATGACCATGGGCGAGCGTGAGCCAACTTCGTCTCTCGTACTCCCCGTTATTTTGCGGCCTATTTTCACACAGGTGGGTAGCAGGGGGAGGGGACCAGGTGGGATTATTATGTTGCGTAAACTGTAAACTTGCGTTGGTTGTGTGCTTACAGCTCGAGCGACGGGACGTTGGCGCTGCACAATCTCTGCGCTCGGCCATACTAAAATCGGAGCAGAACAATCCGGGCTTCTGCTATGAACTCGTTGCGACGATCGTGCGACGTGCTGATCTAAATGTCAACCTTAACGAGGCCGTCTTGCGTTTGCAGGGCAACATCACGGAAGCGGACCGTAAGTTTGTTGTTGTTTCTCGCCGACCCACTGCCTACGTGGTTAATACGAGTTTCCCATTTGTTTGAAGCAGTCAACGAATATCGCTTGACACGCACCGAGGAACCGTTCCAGGAGCTAAATCGCAAATCGGTGTCCCTCAAGGTGATTTTGAGTCGCATACCTGATGAGATCAATGATCGCAAGACCTTCCTGGAGACCATCAAGTGAGTTGGCAAACGTTAATGATAGCGTGACGGCCTCGCCCCCAAACTATGTGTGATGTTTTTTTGCTTTGCTTTCAGGGAAATCGCCAGCGCCATAAAGAAATTGCTCGATGTGGTCAACGAAATTGGTTCGTTCATACCGGGCGTCACTGGCAAGCAGGCTGTGGAGCAGCGCAAAAAGGAGTTTGTCAAATATTCCAAGAAGTTCAGCACAACGCTGAAGGAGTACTTCAAGGAAGGACAGTAAGTGTCACGGGTATTCATAAAACTTTCTGATAGCTTTTAAACAGTGGTCCCATCTTCAATGATTTTGCCACAGACTAAAAAGTGATGTCCTAAATTATGCCTCTATCTTGGTGGCCAATGCACTTCACCTCTGCTAGAGATAAGAATACCCACGAATCGTTTACACAGATTGTTTATCGAGGTGTCCCCTGGGTGACACACAGCGCCGTTGTCTTTGGTACATAAGAAATAGATTATTGTCGTTCCGTAGAGCTTTACGAACAAATGACGCCGCCGCAAAGTGTAAGATTTTTCCAATCTAGGCGGACTTAATTCAATTATAGTTTTAGTTTAGGAGATATCAACTTGCAATTTGTAATAGAATTCTTTTCTTATACCGAAGTATAGTTCGGAGAAAGAATTGTCCCCTTAATTTCCCGCTTCATCGTGTTCTAAGAATACATCTGCTTATACTCCATGCAGTGACAACACGGAACACGATAGAACTTAGTAGTTAGAGTCCATAAAAGCAACTTTATTTTTTTTTTTAATTTTCTTTGATGAATAAAATTAATGGCCGATTTCACATACTCTAAACAGAGCTATTTGGCACTTAATCTAACAAATAACAGAGTAAACTGTAAGATTATGTGATACAGGCATGTTCTCGATTTCACTTCCTCTGCAACTTTTCGGAAACGGAATCGATTCAGTGTCTCGCAAAACGTTCTTCGTTTTAAAAAGTTATCCTTGTTGGCCGGTGAAATGAAAAGTAATTGGTAAACTACGCACTCGTACAGTTGCCAAATGTACATGAAGTTAATTGTCCTTAATTCTGTGATGAATTTAGAACTTATTTGTGTAATCTGAAATGTATTAAGTCTTTAACAGAATTAAATAAAAAAAATTTTTTTGTTGTCTCGAGAAATTGGCAGTGCCAGCCAAATCGAAACCGTAAAACGTTAGTTTCGACTGTTCCATTTTGGATCGGTGCGCTTAATTCTCTAGTGCTGATTTCGCTTGGCCCGTGTTTTGCCAAAAGTAAAACGTAAGCAATTTCATTCGGAATTGAGAACGGCAAAACTAAACCGAAACGGGAATGCGTTCAATTTACTTTTCAAAGCGTAACGGAATTGAGAACATACCTGATTGCAGTTAAATGGAAGAAGAGAAATCGGCCCTAATTAATATTTTCCATTAAAGGTATTAAGCCCCTCTATTGAAAATGTTACGGTAAAACTATTTAAGATTAAAAGAAGATAATCACTTTTGGAAGACAAGACGTTCACGACTTAATTTTAACCATTTTAATTTTGTGACTGATGCAAAACGGTCAAATGACCTTTTTATTGCTGTTAATGATAATTTCCAAAATCGGTTGATAATACCATAAAGCAAGAGTTATGGAAATTATAAAATTTACTTTTACTAATTTTTTCTCGATATCCGCATGTTTGTAACGCATAAAAGGACCACATAAAGTATATATATATTCTTGATCAGCATGAGGAGCCGAGTTGATTTAGCCCTGTCCGTCTGTCTGTTTCTATGCTATCTCCTCCGTCAGTTTAAAAGCTATCTTTACCAAACTTTGCACAAAGTCTCGAATTAAAATTCTTAGCATCACAATTAATTTAGATAAAGAATCTTCTAATTTCGAGTTTATTATGAACTTAAGTTTATCATTTATCATTTGATCGCTGCTCCCTGCGGCAGTTACAAAGGCTCGAAGACGTTAGCGCTCTGTCTGAAGCTCCCCCAAATTAACTTTATCATGTACGTTGCCTGCTGACTGCACTAAACTAAGCGAATTGGTGTAGTCCGAATCCAGCAAAACAGCAAATTTCCCCGCCAAATCTTGCAATTGTCCAAACCTTTCCCTTTGAAAAAAGGGAAATTAACTCTTCGCCTGGGTGTTTCCATAGATATGCCAAGGTCTTCAGACATATCTTTAGCATAGCGAAGAGCGCGGTCTGTCCATTCTTCTCGTTTTCCTATTAACGACGTCTCCAGAACTATTATTTTCTGAGCACTCAAAGTTATATTAAGGCCCCTTGTTTGCAGATACTTTTGGGCATCTTCTACTTCTACCAGCACAGGTTGCCAAAGGCCTAAGAAACAAAGAAAGGAAAATGACTGCATGCCAATTACCAAAGTTCCAGCGTCTTTTTTGGTGCTTAAACTTTCATCCATCTCAGTCAATTTTCTCAGAGTGGCCAATATGTTTTTATAGTGATTTCGAGTCACAATAATGGCCTCAGCTCTCGCGCTCCATCGCGTATTGTGTACCCTTTTAAAATTTTTTCCTGTAGTTGATACCAAAATACTTCAGCTATGCGAGCAAAAAATTTATAGCAACGTATTCCATGGTACCGAAATAGGTAGCAGGTTTAAAGAACGCTTTGAGCATGGCACGAAATCGACTTTAGGATTTACTTCTTTAATTCTTTGCTAAACTCCAGAATGTTTTCCAGCAATAGCAGCAGCATTGTCGTGCGCCTGGCCTCTACAGTTTAATATTTCCAAGCCATCAGCTTCAAACTTGTCCAAAATCCTCACCTTAACTCATCTTTAGTGAGAAAAACTTTTTTGTTTTCAATGGAATCGCCTACAAACATCGTATTTATTAGTTTGCTATGCTTTTCCATGATTCCACTAAGTTTGGTCAAAATCTGACATCTATATAGTATAGCATTCGTAGAAAGAGAAAAGAGTATGAAAAGTAGTTTTAGAACAACTTTTTGTTTTTAATGGAAATCTCCTGGCTTTCACATAATTCTTCAAAGTTTTGTCACAATCGGCTGAGAATAGCATATAGCTGTCATATCAGTCGAAATTGCAAATGTATGTAATAGGCAGAAGGAAACATCTCCAACCCCATTAAATATACATATTCTTGATCAGCATCAAAAGCCGAGTCGATGAAGCCGTCTGTCTGTATGAACACCTAGATCTCCGAGACTAGAAGAGCTAGAGCGACCAAATTTTGTAGGTAGACTCCTATTGTATGTAGGCAGATCAAGTTTATTTCGAATTATCAAAGTAATTTAAAGACATTTTGAAGCAGAAACTCTTTCCAAATGTAGTGTGGTTTGTATTTGGAAAACAATTTAAACTGTTCAAGGATTTTGGTTGAAAAATCTTCCCAATATTCAAGCTTTCGCATATAAAATCCTCTGTATGTTTACGTAAGTCTTATCAATTTTGTTTACATACGCCAAGTGAAATTCCTCTATGACAGCCGGTTTCTTTAATCATCTCATATCTGGTTTCTTATCGGGTCGGTTGTTTATGAATGATGTCATTCCAGAGGAATTTCTGGCTTTTGTTTGGTTTATCAGTTTAGAGATTTTGTACCTGGCATGAGTAAGTGAGTGAATGAGTGGGTGGAATTTGAATTGTAAAACGTAGCCTAATTGATGATGATAGATAATCGATTTGACGGCAATTTGGAATGGCAAATTGCTGCTATTTGGCTAAACTGAACTTTAAACGCAATAATTGATTTACCTTCTCTCTCTCTCTCTATCTCTTTGCAGACCGAATGCAGTATTCATAAGTGCACTTTTTCTAATACGGCAAACGAATCAAATAATGCTGACAGTTAAGAGTAAATGCGAGTAGAAAATTAAATGTTTTAATTATATTATGGCAAAACTTAGTGGCATTTTAATTTTATGTTTAAATAAAACAAACACACAAAAGCACTTGCATAAATTAAAATTCAGCGGCCCCCAGCCCCTCCTTTTCTGTTGTAATTACAAATAAATAGGCCTAATCTATGCATCGTATACAAGATATATACAAATATATATATATATATAAACCATTTAAATGGATAATCACACTTGAAATGAGATATCGATTGAGAAACTATTTATTTAGATGATTTTGGTTTGCAATTTTATTGTAAATAATTCATTCATCTTCTGTTTACAACAATAACAACAACAGCAACAGCAGAAGTTTGTTTATTTTTATGATTAAAATTTAAAATTAGTGAAAAAAATAACGAGATACAGGAAATGTATGTACTATGAGAGAAACAAAAACCAACACTTGAATTTTTAACTGTTTTTAATTGTTAGAGTTGGAAATTTAAACGAAAAAAAAAAAGATCACTAAATATAGCAATCATTTAATTAATGATATGTTCGAAAGCGAAAGACAACAAAGATAAGGAAATCAAATTATTTTATTTTTAAAGACAAATGTTATATGAAAAAATGAAACAAAAACTCATAATGTAGTAATAGAACACAAAACGACAAATAAATGTATTTATATTAAAACAAAAGACGTATACGGATCCAACATCATGCTTGGAGGTTGTCCCCTTTTTCCATTAGCGCTGCTGTGAAACTGCTGCCCAGAACAACACGTACAATTATATCCCATGGTAGTCATGGGTTCTAAACAGCAGTATACTGCACCATTTCCTCTACTAGTCTATCAATTGCCTAAGGATTACGGGAAATTAAGTCGCACAAATTGCCGATAGGCTCTAACTTACAGCAAAAAACCGAACTCATATTTGAGCTTATGGACTTACGAGAGACATTTTATGGTATTAGACAGCGATGTTCCTCCTTAGCCCCCAGGGGCCGAGCGCATTCGGTTATTCATCGGGCATATCAGCGTAAACAGAGCTCTCTTTGCCTTCATCCGCTGCCCAGCCGTCGTTGAGGGCAGTTCAAAGCTGGTCTGTGTCGCTTTAATAACGTACACCAATACACTCACTTTTTGGCCTCGCCCTTCTTGAACATCGCTGTATTAGAGTCATCAAATTCTTTTGACCAATGTTTTATAATGCCCATAACACCTGAGCATAATTGATCAAATTCAAGACTTCTTGGTTAAAGTTAAGTTTGGGGATCGAACTTGACGCATAGGTCAATAAAATATAAGTCCCCAAGATTAGTTCTTCACCCACATTATATTATATACAAATCGTTCCGTAAGTACAGGGTGGCTGATGAAAGCCGCTACCAAAAAAACTTAATTACTTTTTCTTTTTAAGTAATCTGCTTAATTTGTTTTTTATTTTGTAGATTGAACTTTGGTCTAGCAAAAGTGCCTCTATCACTCACTGGAGCCTGTAGTTTCGGTTCAAAAATGGTATAGGGGCGCGTTTGGCGGCGATCCTTCGAGCAGATGGACAGACGCAAGAAGACCTTACCATCGAAACCCTTCAGTTCAGACTAGGGACGTCCAAAAATAAGATGTATCTTTATCGAATATTTCTCCGAAACGATATATCGGATATCGATTATTTTTTGTCGATTTTTTTGTTGCATCGTTCGATCACACTGCTGCGAGCAACTGTTTGCGGTGGTCTTTTGGCGTTCAAAACAAAAAAAATGTTTAAGACTAATTTTAAAAGAATGCATGCACAAAAATAAAAGTGCAAATTGTGTGTAATAAAACTATAAAGACCAATGGCAACTAGACAAACATAAAGGCGTATTAAAAGCAAAGCGTAGGATGCTTGGCTGAAATGCAAACCTAAAACCGTAAATGTAAGTATAAAAAATATTGACTTCAGCAAATGAATGTTCATTTGTGTGTTAATTGGCTGCTTTTTATTTACTTTATGGGGTCGGAGACTGAGCAAGTGAACATGTTCTACATTAATTGTTCATTTTTGTTCAGTTAGAGTTGTTCAGTTGTTTTAGTTCAGTTTTTAATATGTTCAGTTGCTCTTGTTCACTCGCTCTATTTCTGTGAGTTGTTCTTGTTCAGTCAGAGTTGTTCATCTGTTCTTGTTCACTCACTCTTGTACTGTGAGTTGTTCAGTCAGAGTTGTTCACTTGCTCGTGTTCAACAGTCTTTGTTCTGTGACTTGTTCAGTGGGATGTTCAGTGACTTGTTCACTCAATTTGGTGACTCTTCAGCTGTTTTTTGTCCGCGTGTCTGATTGTTAAATGTAAGCAACATGCTAGCGTGGCAACTATTTAGAGATGTCTAACTAATAGTCAACATTCCGCAGTGTGACCAGCAACGAAGAATTAAAAATAGTTTAAATGATCGCTAATCATCACAATGCCCAGGTGAAGAACTGGTGAACAATTGGAACAGCACAGATCCAACGAATCGGCCTACAACAACTGAACACGAACAACTGAACAAGTGAACAACTGAACAAGAACAACTGAACAAGTGAACAAAAACAACTTTGATCTCGGATCTCGAATTTTGGAATTGCTTCATCCGCGAACAACTTTAGTTGGATTTGACTCATTTTCGAACAACCTAACAGTCGATTATATCGACTTTCTTGCACCTTTCATGAAAAATAGGAGAAATTGTATTTAATGTCCGAGAAGCTAAAATTCAACTTATACCTTTGCAGAGGGTGTTATAAAATTGTCCGGATGTTTGCAACGCATTCTTGATCAGCACGACGACCTGGGTCTGTCCGTCCGTCTGTTTCTATGCTATCTCCTCCGTCAGTTTTAAGACCATCTTCACCAAACTTTGCACGAAGTCTTTTAGTACAAATACGCTGCAAATTTGTAGAAATCAACCGGACCGGATGACTATAGCATATTGCTGTCATAAAAATGATCGGCGAAAAACTAGTCTTAGTGAGAAAAACAGTTTGATATGCTTTTCCATAATTCCATTAAGTTTGTTCGAAATCTGACATCTATATATTATAGCTTTCGTAGAAAACTAAGGTCCGAAAAGTAGTCTTAGTTCGAAAAACTTTTTTGTTTTCAATGGAAGCTGCAAGGGTACACAAAACTTCGGCCGAGCCGAAGTTAACTTTCCCCTATTTTTATCTCTTGCAGAGGGTAAAATCGTCCGGATGTTTATAACGCATTGAAGGAAGCATCTCCGACCACATGAAGTATATATATTCTTGATCAGCATGACGTGCTGAGTTGATTTAGCCCTTTCCGTCTGTCAGTCCGTCTGACTGTTACTATGCTATCTCCTCCGTCAGTTTGAAACCTATGTATCTTCACCAAACTTTGCACTAAGTCTTTTAGTGCTTATACGCTGCAAATTTGTCGGAGCCGGCCGGATCGGCTGACTATAGCATATTGCTGTCATAGAAACGATCGGCCGAAAAACTAGTTCTAGTAATAAAAACTTTTTTGTTTCCAATGGAAACGCCTCCAAACTTCATATTTCTTAGTTTTGCTATGCTTTCCCATGATTCCACAAAGTTTGGTCGAAACAGGGCATCTACATATATACAAGGTGGGCCAAAAGAAGTCACCGGGCCAAAATAAGTCACCCTATTGGAAGATGCTCTTATTTTTACCAATAGCCGCCAAAATATAAAGAGGTAATTATTATATATATTCTACATCTGTCTAGTCCACAAATGTCAAAACAGATCTGACTTTGGCGGCTGTTTGTAAAATAAGTGAGTCTTCCAATAGGGTGACTTCTTTTGGCCCCGGTGACTTCTTTTGGCCCACCTTGTAGTATAGCTATCATAGAAAAATAGAGTCTGGAAAATAGTCTTAGTTAGTCAAGTTAGTAGTTTTTTTATTTCTATGGAAATGACCTAAAAATTGGCATTTATTTATTTCATATGCTTTCCCACATTTCTAAAAAATTTTTGTAAAAATCGAGTGACTATAGCTGCCAAAGGAACGATCGGTCGAAAAACTAGTTCTTGTGATAAAATTTTTTTTGGTTTTCAATAGAACGTCCCGTACGATGGTACATACTTTTTTAAAATACTTTTACACAATTCTACAAAGTATTGTCAAAATCGGATGACTATAGCATTTAGATGCAGTATGAATGATCGGTCGAAAAAGAAGTTCTAGTAAGAAAAGCTTTTTTGTTTTAAATGGAATCGCCTCCAAAAATGTACTTGTCAGTTTGCTAAGCTTTTCCATGATTCCACTAAGTTTGATCGAAATCGTACATCTGTATTGTATAGCTCCCATAGAAAAGTAGGGTCCGAAAAGTAGTTTTATTTAAAACATTGGCCGAACCGAAGTTAACTTTCCCCTCACAACTTGCTTACGAGTACCTTGTCCCGGGAGTTTTGATACAATTGCCGGCATCTTAGCCCATACGCCCATTAACCACTCGTGCGACAATGCCGCAGTTCACAGTTATAAAAGTAAGCGACAAGCGACGATGAGCTACGACGCCCGTCCCAGAAATTGCCGACCTAACTACTAAAACAAAAAAATTTATATTTTTTTTTTTATTTTTAACATAGGAACCTTAAAGGTCGATACACTTAGCTTCGATACCTTTTTTATAATAAGAACTGTGAAGCTCCTCAAAATAGACATTAGCCTCGGACTCCACCTCTTCATTGTTGCCAAATCTTTTTCCTCCGAGCCATTTTTTCAAGTTTGGAAATAAGAAATAGTCAGAGGGAGCTAAGTCTGGCGAATAAGGGGCGTAAGTTAGCATTGGCGCATTGTCATGATGAAACAACACTTTCTTTTTCGCTAAATGCGGCCGTTTTTCCTGGATTTCATCATGTAAGCGCTGCAACAAGTTCGCATAATATTCCCCGTTGATCGTTTTTCCATTTTTGAGATAGTCAATATAAATGAACCCGCGCGCATCCCAAAAAACCGACGCCATGACCTTGCCAGAAGATGGAACAGACTCCGTTATCTTTGTTGCCGATTCGCCTCGTTCAGTCCATTGTTTTGACTGTTCTTTTGTCTCAGAACCCATTTTTCATCAATGGTTATAAATCGGCGCAAAAATTCGGCATTATTTTTCCTAAAAATAGTCAAGCACATTATGGAAACATCCTCACGACGCTGTTTTTGTTCTGAAGTCAGCAAACGCGGCACCCATCTTGCGCATAACTTTTTCATGTCCAATTTTTCGGTCAATATGCGATGTACAGCACTTTTTGAAATGCCTACACATTCAGCTAACTCACGAACTTTCAATCGCCTGTCACTCAATACACAGATTTTAATTTTGACCACCATTTCTGAAGTGGCCACCTCATTTGGACGCCTATTACGATGTTCATCTTCGCAGCTCAAACGACCTCGCTTAAGCTCAACCACCCAATATTTTATTGTTGTAAACGAGGGAGCAGAATTACGTGAGGTAGAATCCAGCTCCTTTTTATACCATTGCAGAGGGTATTATAAAATTGTGCGGATGTTTGTAACGCATAGAAGGAAGCATCTCCGACCACATAAAGTATATATATTCTTGATCAGCATGACGAGCTGAGTTCATTTAGCCTTGTCCGTCTGTCCGTCCGTCCGTCTGTCTGTTTCTATGCTATCTCCTCCGTCAGTTTAAGAGCTATCCTCACCAAACTTTGCACGAAGTCTTGTGGTACAAGCAGGCAGCACATTTGTCGGAACCGGCCGGATCGGATGACTATAGCATATAGCTGCCATAGGAACGATCAGTCGAAAAACTAGTCTTAGTGAGAAAAACTTTTTTGTTTATAATGGAAACGCCTCCAAAGTACGTATCACTTAGTTTACTATCCTTTCCCATGATTTCACTAAGTTTGTTCGAAATCGGATAACTATAGCATATATGTAGCTGCCATAGGAACGATCGGTCGAAAAACTAGTTCTAGTCAGAAAACCTTTTTTGTTTGTAATGAAAACGTCCTTTTTATTGGCATATTCTTATTTTATATACATTAACATTTTTCTACAAAGTTTTATCAAAATCGGATAACTATAGCATATAGTTGCAGTATGAATGATCGGTCGAAAAAGAAGTTCTAGTGAGAAAAACTTTTTTGTTTTTAATGAGATCGCCTTTAAATTTCGTAATTAAATGTGCTTTATGTTTTCCATGAGATCACCAAGTTTGGTCGAAATCAGACATCTATATAGAATAGATCCCATAGAAATGTAAGGTCCAAAAAGTAGTCTTAGTTAGAAAAACTTTTTTGTTTTCAATGGAAGCTGCAAGGGTATACAAAACTTCGGCCGAGCCGAAGTTATCTTTCCCCTATTTTTAATATTGGTTGGACTAAGACCTTTTATATGAAAGTATTGTATCACATAACGATGACCAATTTTGTCCATGTTTGCAAATCAAGCGTTCCCTATTAAAATCGACCAAAAAAATACAGTGCAAGGTAAAGGCACCAAACTTCAAACTTAAGCTTTTAATAGTCGGTTCTTCCCCTTTTTAATATTTTTTGAGAACATTTTCCAACACTACTGTGCTAGGTCGGCCATTTCTGGGACGGCCCTCGTACACGTGTCGTGTAGATTTTCTGAATGTACCGTTCAGCATGAGCTACATTTTTAATTAGAATTTGCACACGCTCATGTAGGATTTTAGTATCTATACGTTAATGTAAAAGACCAACTTTTCCGTGTGGTATTCAGATTGTTCAATGCAAAATGTAGAAATACTTTGAAAAAACGCTGACTTTCTTTTGTCAAGTACCCTTGGCATTTGTCTATGCAGCATTTAACTTTTCTGCATGCCTCGTTTACTTTTTTTATTTCTACATGTTCGCGTAGTTTTTATACCCTGTTCCCATTGAAAATGGGAAAAGGGGGATCATGAAGTTGTGCAAAAGTATGTAACAGGTAGAAGGAATCATTTGCGACCCTATAAAGTATATATATTCTTGATCAGCATTAACATCTGAGTCGATTTAGCCTTGTCCGTCTGTCCGTCCGTCTGTCCGTATGAACACGTCGATCTCAGAGACTATAAGATATAGAGCCACAAATGTTTGCATGTAGGTAGGTGTATACCCGATTCAAATCGAGTTTGTTTCAGATTTGGAAAATTCCTCCCCCTCCCCCCCTTCAAGCGCAAAAAACTGCCATAGCCACAATTTTTAAGTTAGACCCTTGAGAAGTATGAATGAAGTATATGAAGTAAGGCCCAATATCTACCTATTCTGAAAAGAACAATAATATCGGACAAAAAACAGCGAAGTTATATATGAATCAATTTTGCTTGTTGGAGAGAGGGATTACCACATGCGCGCGTACGTGCGTGCGTTTGTGTTTATGTTGGAGTGTGTGTATGTAAATGAAAACACACGAAATCAAGGGAACAGGGTATTTTGGAGTCGGGACACTCGGCTACAGCTCCCTTACTTGTTTCTCTAAAAAAGATGGCAACACTGCTGAGTGCATACAAATCTAATCTACATTTAAAATTTGGTGGTTCTAGCTGTTCTAGACTTAAAATTTTGTATCGAGAAATAGTGGAAATTCTGTTATTGGGAGCTGGGAAAAGAAAGTAACCCCTTAAAGACGGTAAAGCTATTGGAATAAGTAAAAACAATACAATTTTTCTAAATTCATCAAAAAGTTAAAAAATATCAGAGAATTTCGGTTGTAGTCTGAGAACATTTTAGGCTGTTAGCCTTAAAGTTTCTTTTCATTTTGTGCAAGTCGCAATATTTTTGGTTAGCTAGAACATCAAGGAGCACGATCGCAAAAACAAAAACTAAAAACAGATTGACGTGCTATTTACTAGCAGCGGCCTAGCGCATCCATTACAGTTACAGCGCCTCCCACTGTAACTGTTAACCCCGTTAACAGAGCCCCAACATGACTTCAACCCCCGTCACGAGAAGCAGAGAAAATTGCCCGTTTTTCAGTGTCATTTGACAGAAAAATCGATTCCTTGCCATACTGGGCCAACTCTGGTCAGGCAGTTGGGCAAAAATCAGAGTACAAACCAGCCGAGCAGCGCGACCGAGATGACCCACTTTTCGGTTTTCACACTAAAGTCAAATTGCTATACAAAAAAAGTGGACAATTAAACACAATTTTTTTCAATAAATTTAGTTAATACCGCAGCTAATATGTAAAACTCGTAGCCTAGTGTTAAACTCTATATGCATTTATGTGAATTAAGCAGCGCTAGCGTGGAAGAAAAAACCAGGCGACCTGAAAAAGTCAGCAAGAAGCAGCAGCAGCAGCAAAAAAGGTTCGGATTTCTAATGAAAAAACCCAAAAAGTGCAACAAAAAAATTGAAAAAATATATTTTAATACAGCAAAAAAATAGTAAAAAAAAAGAAAGCGAGCGAGCAAACTCACATAAAATTTCGCTGTACACCAAATAGGGAAAATGTTTTCCCGAACAGCAGCCGCCGCTGCTGCGTGAAAAAATTTTCATTGTCTCCACCAAAAAAAAAAGAAGAAAAAAACGAATAATTCTAACAAAAATTCAGAAAAAGTGTCGCGTGTGCAAAACAAGCGATGAAGAGAAAGTAAAAGTGTAAGGAAATTGCCAACACAGACACACATACATACAAACATAGGTATGCAAATACGCCAACGAAACATTGAATGGAAATACGCAAAGTGCATTAGTAAATCATTTAAATTGGGTAATAAAGTGTATTAACTGCATTTGGGCGCGAACTAACACACACACTTTAAACCAAAGCCCCAGAGAGTAAGTAAATGTATGTAAATGGTCACTGAAACTAGAGCAGAGCAACTTTCACATGTGTGTGCATGAGTGTGAGTTTCATATTCATAAGCAGCAGCAGCAGGAGCAGGAGCAGCGGAGCAGCAGCGTCGACTGCGAATATAAATGAAAAGTGGCACTTTCTGCTTTTGGAGGGGGGTTTTCGGGGCGGGCAGTTTTGACACTTGGCTTGCCGTGCGCAGCAGCAGCATTAAAGTTGTTTGCTGCTGCGTGCGTACACACACACACCCACACACACACACACACTCACTCACACGCGTACGCATTCACTTGATTGTGGAAGAGTAAGCACCTCAGGCGTGGGGCAAGTGTTTGTCATGCGGTTGCCTTCTATGCTCCATCGATGTATGTACGTTTTTGGAGTTTTGCGTGTGTGTGGGTGTTAGCATGACACGAGGGTGGATCAATAAGTTCCCGTGGTAGCCATTAAGACGCATAGCACCATTCTTAGCTGTGCAGTGCTCAGTGGGCTCAGGGACTCCTCCCGCAGATTTAAAATGTGCAGAATTCCCGAAATAACGTTTAAAATGGAAACTTTTAACTGGTTTTCCTGAGTTTTCCAATTTCTGAGCTAAGTAGGCCATGCTCTTTGCTACTAGCCAACTTTCAATTTCCTGCCGCCAACTGGCTTAAGAACCCCTTTAAGCCGTTCCTCTACGACTCACCCACAATACAAGTCCAGCCATTCCTATCTGCTTTCGATTTGCCTCCGCTCTTAATAGTCTCGCACTGGCTCCCACTCGCACTTAGCATAAAATAACTTAAACGGAAACCATTTACAATCCATGTCAAGTAAGAAAGAAGTAAGAAACTTAGTTCACGATATTTAGTACCATTCTGGTATTACTTTTACTTAGGATTAAATAGCAGGAATGCATGCCGGTTCTCAACCGAACTGAACCAAACCGAGCCGAACCCCTTTTTCTAGCTGGTAAGCTGAACCGGCTTACTTTCAGAAAAGCTGAGCCGAACTGAAAACCACTAAGAAAAACGGTTCGGCTCAGTTCTCTGATGAGTTTTAAAACGTGAATCGCTTTCCTCTAGCCAATGATACTTATTAATTTCGTTTTTCTAAGATAATTATAGTTCCACCTTCTGCCAAGGGGACCACTGATAAGCCAAATTGATCCTTAGGAGAGATATAGCCTTTAAGAATGACTTGAATGACAAATTTTACAACATATACTCCTGTAAGTTTACCGCACTTGCCCACCGATCTTTTCATCAGTCTGTATTCTTGATTTGAGCGTTGATTATCGGGTTGTCGTCCTTTACTGGACAGTATTCTCAATATTCTATATTAATTTTTTACCTAAATTTAATCTTAGCTAGGAGAGTTACAGAGTATAATAAGTTTGTGCAAAAGTATGTAACAGCCAGAAGGAAGCATATCCGACCCTATAAATTATATGTATTCTTGATCAGCATCAATAGCCGAGTCGATATAGCCATGTCCGTCTGTCCGTCCGTAAGAACAATCAAATCTCAGATATGGTAAGAGATGGAGGTTTGACTTATACTTGCTGACAGATCAACTTTATTTTCAATTTTTGCCACGTCATATCTCTCACAGTGTTATAGATAGAAAGTTCGTTTCTTGTGGACGTATTTAGTAAACAGGATTATATATCGATCCGCCAAAGGAATGGTAAAGATCGGATGAAAGATAGACAAGATTTAAGGAAAACAAAAAAATTATGGGCAGCACCGATCGCAACGGTGATGGGCAACACTTTACAGGTACAGAGTATGTTATATTTGGGCTTGACCGACTTGCTTACTCGTTTCTCATATGATTAATGGGATGTGTAAGTTGCATAATAAGTATTCTTTTCTAGCCGGCATTCTCCTTTATCGAGAAGTGCATTCCCTAACTAATATAAGAATCCTACAAATGCGACTTCAAACATTTTTGTGATTCTTTTAAGCATATTGAAGATATTCAAATGGTTTTTAAGAATTTAACTACTAAAGTGTGCGAAAAGTCACATGACGAGAGAAATCATAATTTTTCATAAACTGTGTGAACCACTGAGCCGAACCAGTACCTATTATCGAGTGGTTTGCATCGCTGGTAAGTAGTATCTTTTGATATTGAAAATAGTTTTATTATAGGTTTATATTGCAATTGATATTTGATCTTTAGTTCTGTGCCTCAACTTGTATCTGTGTGGGAAGTTATTTTTAAGGTCTTGCAAGTGTAAATCACAAAAACTCAATTTCTTTCCTGGGTTAAACCTTAGCTCCTTCAAGTTTAAACGAAGCCTCTGCGCGTTTCCCGTAGTCAAGCACAGTGGCTCGTTTTTAAAAAACTCGTTGCAAGAATCAAATTTCGAGTTGTTCAATTGATACACATTACAGTACAGATTATGTTATAGTCGGGCTTGACCGACTTTCTTTCTTGTTTAATTTAAATTGTTTACAGTTGTGAACAAACGCAACTTCTTGACCTCATGCCAGCTAAACTCCGTACTAATTATATATTACAAAAACCTATATGAGAAAAGGCACTCTCTCTTGTTTTGTAAACGAAGCTAACAAAAGTTTAATGTAACAACACATGCTAATTAAATGTTGGGCATTCAAATTTAACGGGCAGTTCTCAGTTTGCTAAAAATCTTTAATCTTTTTCATTTAGAAACTTTAGCCCCAAGCTTTGCTTTGCCACCCATTGAGTTTGGCTTTCCTGTTAAAAGTTCTCAGTGCATGGAATTGACTCAACGATCAGGAGTCATTTAGCGAAAAGCCTTCATCCATGAAACAGCTGAAAAAGTATCCACGCCCTTTTTGGCGTTACAGTTGTGAACAAACGCAACTTCTTCATCTCGAGCCAGCTAAACTCGTTTAATAAAAAAGGGGAAAGTTAACTTCGAAGTTTTGAATACCCTTGCAATTTTGCTTTCTAAATAAGACTACTTTTCGAATGGTATATGCATTGGTATTGAAGATTTGCATTGAAGACTTCAATGCCAATGCATATACCTTCATATACCCTAAAAGAGCGGAGCTTAAGCCAGCTGAAAGTTCGTGCAACTTGTGCAATTGGAATTCTAGCTTAAAAGCTAGTTGAAAGTTCGTGCAAATTTGTGCACCTGGATTCCCAACTATTTATTCGCCAACTGGGTAATATGAATAGGATTTGCAAAGGGCTTGTTGGTGTGACAGCAACTGAAAGTGCACTGACGAAGGCTTTGCCATGGCGGCAGCCGAAACGGCCGTCTACACAGCCACAGCTACATGTTCAAATGTATTCTCTGTTGAATTTTCTGGTTGATTATTGAACTATAATCAAACCTCGACCTTGAGCCTGCTAACATTCACTTTGACTGATATCAAGCTTATATTTTGCAGTGTAGTGTATGTGCCCAATATCTACAATCTCTTTTAGGACCTTACTTTTCTATGGGAGCTATACTTTATAGATGTCCGATTACGACTAAACTTAGTGGAATCATGGAAAAGCATAACAAACTAACAATTACGAAATTTGTAGTCGATCCCATTTAAAACAAAACAGTTTTTCTCACTAGAATTTTTTTTGACCGATCATTCGTACTGCAGCTATGTATATGCTATAGTCATCTGATTTTGAAAAAGCTTTGTAGAATTGTGTAAAAGTATATAAAATAAGTATATTCCAATGATAAGAACGTTTCCATGTAAACCAAAAAAGTTTTTCCCACAAGAACTAGTTTTTCAACCGATCGTTCCTATGGTAGCTATATGCTATAGTAATCCGATTTTGACAAAACTTTGTAGAATTCTGTGAAAGCATACCAAATGAATATATGCCGATTCTAAGGACATTTCGATTGAAAACAAAAAAGTTTTTCTAACTAAGACTACTTTTCAGACTATACTTTTCTATGACAGCTATACTATATAGATGACCGATTTCGACCAAACTTTGTGAAAACACGGGAAGGATAGTAAACTAAGAAGTACAAAGTTTGGAGGCGTTTCCATTAAAAACAAAAAAGTTTTTCTCACTAAAACTAGTTTTTCGACCGATCGTGCCAATGACAGCTATATGCTATAGTCATCCGATCCGGCCGGTTCCGACAATTGTGCAGCATATTTGTAGTGTGGCCGGGTGGCTCAGCGGCTAGTGTACGCGACCGCTGTGCAAGAGGTCATGGGTTCGATCCCGGCTCGGAAAATCTAATGAAAAGTTTTTTCTTTGAATAAACTTTACATCCGGTCACCCCTCTCTGCTGTTGGCGCCAGCTTTGTAGTAATTAGCCATGAAAAGTTTCTCAAACTGCCGTTCGGATTCGGCGTTAAACTGTACGTTCCTTTCTCTTGTGCAAAAATTAGAAGCGCACAAGCCAAGAGATTGAGAGAGGCTCGGCTTTTAGCCCTTTGGGGCTGTTTCAAGCCATTTTAAATTAGCGTTTGTACTGAAAGACTTCGTGCAAAGTTTGGTTAAGATAACTTTAAAACTGACGGAGGAGATAGAATAGAAACAGACAGACAGTCGGACAAGGCTAAATGAACTCAGCTCGCTTTCTTCCTTCCGGATCCTTCCGGAGATGCTTCCTTCAATGCATTACAAAAATCCGCACAATTTTATAATACCCTCTGCAAGGGTATAAAAAGTTATGGATCTTATAAGTAACTGAATAAAATTCATGCAGTAAAACTAACACAGATTATATTAAACAACAGAGATCAGGTGTAAGTTTAAAAGCCTTGATTTCATTTAAAGTTTCAAGTCAATTTTGGTATCTAGAATCCGCTAATTTTACAAGAAAAACTACGATTTGAAGTGCTAGAGCATTTTTCCTTATTGAGTTCCTTTCCTCTGTACACATGACTTTCCATGGTCAGCGTTGCCTTTAGGAATCGTTTTGCAGTGCCATGCTATTTTGTCGCCAAGGATTAATCGTTGACTTTGGCCAATTTTGACATATGGCCATCGTTCAATAATTCATGTGGTTTACAATGTGTCACAGCGTCGATGAAGAAGGTTGAGCGGCCGCGAGAGATTTAGACAGGCCTCTCCATGGCCCCCATAACTATGCTACGCTTTTTTGTTTTTAGGCTTTACGCCGCATGAACGTGTGTGTGTGTGTGTGTTTATGTGTAGTTTGTTATAAATAGGCCAGATAGTTTTTCTGCGTTCGTGTTCTTGTTCCGTTTCAGCCTCCTATATATATATATTTTTTTTTTGGTATTATTTCCTTTGCCTCTGCGATTGAGGTCAAACTGTCAGCAGGATAATGAACTTTTCCTACATTTTAAATGTAATTGCTTGACTTTAAAAAAGTGTTTCTTCTTGCCTGGTGCTTGCCACTCATTCATTTAGATATAAGTGCTGGCATTGAAGATTTCACAGAACTAATTGCTGTACTTAGAGCCACTTAAGATGTGTGTAAGCTTGAAATTAATTATAGAATTGGCTTAAAAGTGAGATGAAATACTTAAAGAAATTTTTGTTATTGTTTTTTTGTTTTCGTATTCTCAATTTAAGAAAGTTTGCTGTGTCATCTCTTGCTCTTACTCTCGGTAGAAAATAGAAAGTTTGCCACCTTAACTTGTGCTCCAATAATTTTATTCTGAAGTAACTCAAAGTTGGCGGAAAACTTTTTAAATTAGTAACGTGTTGGTTTTAAACTGAAACTTTTCAGGTTTCTGCACTTCGACCGCATCAAAAGTTGCCATAAACATAGTTTCAATTGCAAATATTTACATATGAGATGGCGGAAATGAAGAAGATACGAAACTAACTTCGAGGGCCGCAACGAATGCCAAAAATTGGGTTAATAGAGTGTAAAGCAGCGCCAGGCAGGCAACCTAGTTTTGGTTTTTGGTGTGCCGACGACCCCGGCTAATCCTTGCTTTAAGAACTCATTAAAATTTGATGCTGCCTGCCTGCGTTTGTGGCTAAATGTTTAATTGTTAACCGGATATGCTTCAATTTGTTGATGGAGACTGGCAAGCAGGACACTGACTATGACGTAGGCAAAGCTGCTGTTGTGTGCGAGTGTGAGCGTATAAATGGTGCCAAGCACTGCTTGAACTGCTATAGGCTCCCGCCTCCTTCCCTCCCGAAAGCATGCAGCGCACTGTGAAACGCCTAAAATAGACACAGACAGGCACAGAGAGACACTGGGAGTGGGCCTGGAACTGTTAGTTGGCGTTGGTCTTGGTGCTAAAAGACAAAAAACGGAAATGACAGCGGCTAGATAGCAATCTAAGGCTGCTGCCGGACAAAAAGTACGTAATAAATATGAGAAAAACGCGCACTGCAAACACAAGACACCCACACACGCATACACACTCATACGCCCACAGCTACTTCAAATGTGAAATGCTTGCAAAGCTCTTCATCATAATTAAAAAAAAAAAAAAGAAGAAAAAACGAGAGCTTAACTTCAAGTCAAGCTTGCTCGAATTGGAAATACCTGGTAATAGGGAAAAGAAGTAATACGAAATACAAAAGGAAACGGCTTGGTTCGAATCCTTTTATTGACAGAATAGATGATGTTTAAGTGGGATGTACTCAGGCTAACTAAGGCAAGCTTTTCACCTCACTTGGGTTTAAAATAATAAAGCTAACTCTAATTGAATTGAAATAAATAGTTTCTATGGAATCTCAAAACTCCAACCTCTCGAGCTTTTAACAACCCTTTTACTGAAACAATACATTTTGCATTTGGGATTCTCAGCCCTCGAAGGACCTCGACTTAAAAACCAAGAGATTCTAATGCTTTATTTAGGGATTATACCTCTTATCCTGAGCAAGTTTTGTACTTTAACGTTAGCTCTTTAACAGATGGGTAAGCAAACTTCTCGCTCAGAGGATGGTTTACTTTAAAAATCTATTTAGTACGGAACCATTTTGGAGGTCCTAATACAGGACCGAAGCTTGTATACTGTATCAGTTTGTATTATCTACATCTTAAACTGTATTTTCACTTGTAGAGATCTCATATAAGATGGCTGAAAAATACCTCAGCTAACTGTGAGTTGGCTGTCAAAAAACTTATTTAAGAACTCTGCCTACTTCTAATGCACTTTTCCATTTATTTTTGTGCTTTTCAGTTTGACCATTACACTAGTCTGATATCTTAAATAGGAAGATTTTATGAGATATCAGACAAGTGAAAATACAGCTTTATTTGATATTCGAGGCTATTTTAATGTTTGCTACGACTAAAATTTAAATATAAACGGACCTAACCGAACCAAAACCACTGATTGCCCAGCTATGAAAACCATGTCATGAACCAAATCGGAGGCTTAAAATGTCTATAAGCCACTAAATCGAACCATTTCGAGTTCCCGAGCGAATTGCATCTTTGATATGAAGTAACAGCTGTGTTATGTGATAGAATTTAGAAAGTATTACCATATTTCTCCTCGCTATTTGTTTTCCAGTTTATTCCCATCTCTTTGTAGTGGTTGTTGTCGTTTGACAAAAGCTTTTCCTTATATGTCTGAGGGTGTGTGGCCAGTAGGGGAACAGCCCATAAAAGACTTTACACAAACAATCACCTTATGAAAAATCTTCTCATTCGCTGTCGTTCGAGTTCCTCATTAAGCTGTAATGGCTTTTATCTAAATATTTGGCTAAACAGCCCAAAAAAATCAAGCCGAGTGTCCGAATTTAATATACCCATTTAACATTTCGACTACTGGGTATTCAAAAGAAAATTAAATTCAGTCTGAAGTACTTACTATCCCCTTGCAGATTTTAGTACCTTAGGTTTAATCGGATTGATATTTTGATTAATAAGCTAATTAGTTTTTTCTATAGCAACAAACTGATAAAGTGGTACAACTCAAAGCACACTCTCGATCAATCAAATAGACGCAATATGTTTTGTCTTTGGCTTTGTTTTTATTAATGAGCAGAAGACTTAACGAAATGTAGAAACTAGTGATGGGTAAAGGTGGTTCAGTTCACTTAACATGTTCTTTAATTCAAAGTGCGTCAACTCACTCAAATTGCTCAGTTGTTCACTAGTTCAGTTGTTCAGAGTTCACCTGGGCCTTGTGACGATCAGCTACCATTCAAACTAATTTTAATCCTTCGTTGCCTTCCACAGTGTGGAGTGTTGCCTTTTTGTTAGCCATCTCTAAAATGGTTAAGCATTTGTATTAAAGAATTTCAATGAAAAAACAGTTGGGACCGCCACACCAGCATGTTGCTTACATTGAACAATCAGTCACGCGGACAAAAAAACATCTTAAGAGTCACCAAATTGAGTGAAAAATTCACTGAACAACTCACATAACAAGAGCGGCTGACCAAGAGAAAGTGAACAACTCTGACTTAACAACTCACAGAACAAGAGCGAGTGAACAAGAACAACTGCACAACTCTGACTGAACAAAAATGAACAATTAATGAAAAACATGTTCACTTGCTCAGTTTAGTGAAGAACTCAATTTTGTTCACTCACACATGAACAACCCAACACTACTAGGAACCCGAGTCAAACTTTTACAGCCATGATATATTGCTGATAAGCTTGAATTTTTAAATTTTTTGAGTTGGCACACTTACATTTTATCCCATGTCTCAATTCACAAAACCAAGGAATAAATCGAGAGGTTATTGAATTTCCAATAATACAGTAGAACATTGTTTTTAAATCGGCTTTGTAGTTTGAATTCTATGAGCAAAAATATCAACCTAAATGATGTTGAGGAGATCCTTCCTTTTGGCTGTTACATACTTTTGCACAAACTTAATATACACTGTGTACCTCTGGTACATTTGATTCTTAGCTTGTGTTTATCAGACAGTCTGGAGGACTTATATTGCTGAATTTAATAAAAATGTTCATTACTTAATACTATTAAGTGGCTCAGCGGCTAGTGTGTGCGATTGCTGTGCAGGAGGTCGTGGTTTCCGTTCCACCTCAGAACATCTAATGAGTGGGTTTCTCCAAAGACCAATATAATCTCTAAGATGCCGAACGGACATACAATGGTTTTGCAATATGCAGCTATTTTTTTGGTGGCGACAGAAATCGCCTGGTGCTAAAAATAGAATGCGCTTGCTTGTGTGAGTAAAGTCAACGAACAAGCAAGGGCGTATATGTGCGTACTTGTGCTGTAGAAAACGAATACATGCAGGCAGATTAACAATGCTTAAGAATACGTGTGCACTAGGGTGCGTTTTTTATAGTCATAAATTGGTACCAAACTTTGAAGAAATGTGTTAAAGTATATAAAATATGAATATGCCAATAAAAAGGAAGTTTTCCTTGAAAACAAAAAAGTTTTCCTCACTCGAACTAGTTTTTCGACCGATCGTTCCTATGGGAGCTATATGCTATAGTCATCCGATTTTGCCAATGATAAGGACGTTTTCATTAAAAACAAAAAAGTTTTTCTCACTAGAACTATTTTTTCGTCCGATCGTTTCGATGGCAGCTATATGCTATAGTCATCCGATTTCGACCAAACTCAGTGAAATCATGGGAAAGGATAGTAAACTGAGAAATACGTACTTTGGAGGCGTTTCCATTAAAAACAAAAAAGTTTTTTTCACTAAGACTAGTTTTTCGACCGATCGTTCCTATGGCAGCTATATGCTATAGTCATCCGATCCGGCTGGTTCCGAGAGATGTGCAGCGTATATGTACCAGAAGACTTCGTGCAAATTTTGGTGAGGATAGCTTTAAAACTGACGGAGGAGATAGCATAGAAACAGACAGACGGACGGACGGACAGACGGACAAGGCTGAATCAACTCAGCTCGTCATGCTGATCAAGAATATATATACTTTATGTGGTCGGAGATGCTTCCTTCAATGCGATACAAACATCCGCACAATTTTATAATACCCTCTGCAAGGGTATAAAAAATCTCTTTTAATAGGCCCGACGAGGCTATAAAATTTGCTTTAAAAATTGACTATACGCCCCGAATTCTACATCAAACTTCCAACAATAAGATCTGTCCTACATGGGTCGAGTTGTCACTTGAAATTCTGGCAAGGTATTCGATTTTGTTAAACAAAATTTCCCAATTTTGTCATAAGCTCGACAGTCGGCAGCGTTAAGATGCCGACTTTCGTGTTTAGTACGAGAGTAAGAGGCCCCGGGTTCAATTCCCAGGCAAGAAACGTAAAGCTAAATTTTATTTAATATTATTTAGCAAGTAAAAAATGATACTACAATCAATCAAAAAGTTCGCACAAAATATACATAGCCTGACAACCACTGTTCATGATTTAAGATAAAGCGGGTATTACACTTGGGTTTGGGGAAATGGATATCGAAAGGTCTCTTTAACACAATAAAGCGATACATGTTAGTCCTCCACGAAGTTCTCCAAATAACTTTTGTCTTAGTTTTTGGTTTGAAATCCATTTCTTAAACTGTGTGCTCGATTCTGGAATGTATCTTTTAGTGTTATCTTTTAGTTCTTTTAGTTTATAGTGTCTCAAATCAAAGTCTTAAGAGTAAGTTTATTCCTCCAAAATTTTTAGTAAAAATCATTTTTTTTTGGGATCGTCCCTTATGCTTTGCGAACTTTAGTTTAAATCAGTGTAGCCTTTTGGAAGTAAGTAAGTAAAATTATCTTGTCAAGATGACACAGCTCCAAAGGGCCAAAGCCGAGCCTCTCTCAATTTCAAGCCCGACTATATAATACTCTGTACCAACGAACATAGATTTAGATCAGGGGCCGGCAGCTTGCTATCTGGCGTGCATACGAAAATTCTCAAAGCACTCATAGTATAAGCTGTACAAGCGCCGCTGCGTTTGCTTTCCTACGCCGCGACGCAGTCGTTGCTACTGAAATTGAGAGCAATTTTTGAGCTGCTCTCACACACACAATGCATTGCAATGCAAAAATGTAAATGTATTTTTTGCCTCCCTCTGATTTAGATGCTGCAGTGGCAGCGGTAAACAGCGCTGCTAATGCGCTGCTGCAGCATACTCTCTTTTGATCATATCTCGAGAACCGTTGATCCGATCTTTATGATTCCTTTGGAAAATCGATAAATAAATTTGATTAGAATATATGTCCAGGAGGTTTGAACCTTCTATCTATTAAACTGTGGGAGATATGACGTTTTTCTCAAATTGCGGGGGCGGGACGGGGCGTGGCCAAAATTGAAAATAAACTTGATCTGCCTGCAAGTATTAGAAGCATATGTCCCATACATGTCAAACCTCTTTCTCTTATCATCTCTGAGATCTGTGCGTTCATACGGACAGACGGACATGGCTATATCGACTCGGCTGTTGATGCTGATCAAGAATATATATACTTTATGGGGTCGGAGATGCTTCCTTCTGGCTGTTACATACTTTTGCACAAACTTATTATACTCTATGTAGCTTTGGTACAGAGTATAAAAATATATAAAGTTGAAAGGCAACACTGCGTATGAGTAATATCAAAAACTTTGGAGCCCCGTCGCGTCCACTAAAACACAACTTTTTGAACTTTTTTCTCTTTTCCCGGTATACACCATAAACTAGTGAATAAGGGGGCGTCAGTATGACCTTAATTTTTCCATACAAAAAAAAAAACGCGCCCTAGTGTGCACACATACAGTCATCGGCTATCGCTGTATGCGTACAAGAGAGCCGCTGGCTCTAGAGCGCTCTCTCTCTCTCTCTGGCTTTTGAACAAAATTTCAAGAGAACCTGGAGCCAGCTCTAGAGCCAGCACGAAAAAATCGTTTTCAAACAAATCGTATGGAGTTATTCATCTTAGAGATTATATTAGTTTTTGGTTTTTCTCTGAAAAAAAAAACGAGGACGTTAACTTAACTTTGGCTGTGCCGAAGTTTTAATACCCTTGCAAATGCTCTTCACACAATCTTTTTAAAAGCATATATTATGATTGATGTCCAAATTAAAGAACTGTCACATTGAAAACAAGTAAGGGAGCTGTAGTCGAGTGCCCCGACTACAAAATACCCTGTTCTCTAGACTTCTTGTGTTTTCATACACATATACACACACTCACACATACACATACCCACTCTTACATACGCACACACGCACGCGTAAACGCGGTAACTGACAATGCAAGGCCCCCCCCCTCGCTACCACAAGCCAAATTGATTCGTATATAACTTCGGTGTTTTTTGTCCGATCTTATACAGTTTACAGTTTGGAGATCTATCTTAAAAATTGTGGCTCTGACAGTTTTTTGCGCTTAAGGGGGGAGGGGGAATGAATTTTCCAAATCTGAAACAAACTCGATTTGAATCGGGTATACACCTATCTACATGCAAAAATTTGTGGCTCTAGCTTTTATAGTCTCTGAGATCGACGCGTTCATACGGACAGACGAACGGACGGACGAACAGACGGACGGACAGACGGACGGACGGACAGACGGACATGGCTAAATCGACTCGGCTGTTGATGCTGATCAAAAATATATGTAGTTTATAGGGTCGCAAATGCTTCTTTCTACCTGTTACATACTTTTGCACAACTTCATGATCCCCCTTTTCCCATTTTCAATGGGAACTGGGTATAAAAAAAAATGATAAGAAAAGTTTTTTTTAATTTAACTCATTTTCATACCGATTGTTCGTATGGGAGCTATCAGCTATAGTCACCCGATTTTGGCAAAACCTTGTTAAATTAAGTAATAGCATAAAAAATAAACAACTTTAAAATCAAAACAAAATACCTGGCCAGTCCTTCAAAATTGAATACCCGATCCATGTAGTACATTGTAGAAATTTCGGTGAAGCTTACGGGGCGTATGCGTTATTTTCAGAGCAATACATTAATAAAGTGTTTTCTTTTTTGTTTGAAATATTATTATCTATAATACAAAGTGAATCTATTAAGGAATCTTAGTTTCAATTTTGGCACTAATGTACATTATACTTATCAAGTTTTTCAAAAATATCAACATTAGACAATTTAAACGATTTACGTCTAGCTATTAAAATCAAGTTATGAACCAAACAGGAGGTTAAAAATGTCCTTAAACCACTAAACCGAAACAATACGTTTTGTACGGTTTGCATCCCTGGTCAAAAATAATTGGCATTTTCCGTTGAACCCTTTTTGGTGCTTGCATTGTAGGTGTATTTTGAACTCAATCCAAGGTATTTTGTACTTATAATAAGAACGCGCTTTTCTTACATTTTTCGTATAACTGAAAGTACGAAAAGTTCTGGATTCAAGAATGCTTACTTTCGTTTCAATAATACATTAAAAACCAATGACAAGTACGAATGACTGTTGTATGTTAAAAGCAGAAATATGAATAACAGAACTCTTCATAATGTTAACGCTATTAACTACTTCTTAAGACAACAACGAGGAGACTTTCACTAACGTTCTCGTATTGTATCTGAATAGTAAAAATAATTAAAAACTACAAGACTTGTTGATCATGCATTTACTTTTCTAATTTAAAGATATTAATCCTTCTGCCCGAAATTATAACACCCTCTCCAAGGGTATAAAATTCAAATTCACCCACACTCAGTTAGCGTTTAGCAGCGCTGTTATTATTAAGCATGCACTGAGCATGCGTCAACTTTTTGGGGACATTTTCTCGCACAAAACATTCTCTCCTGGCCATATAACCAACTCTCTCTGACATAACTTCAGCTTGTTGTCTCTTTTGCACACTCCGTGCGTATTTTTTGCATTTACAGCAGCAGCGGCAGCAGCAGCAGCGCAGTTAGCTCAACATTGTTGTTGTCTCTGCAGTTGTAATACTCTCTCTCACGCACACACACACACACACACAGGCAGAGCACTATGCATATCAGCAACTAGTGGCCGTGCAGAGACATTTTGCTGCGCTGTTGTTGCTGCACTGCCTGACATTCGCATTTCAACTGAGCTGAGTGGCACACACATAGGCCGGTCCAGTGAGTAATAAATTATACAAGTGCAAACAAAAGTAACTACATATATTTATAAGTGACTCGGTGATTATCGCATTTTAAAAGCGCATGCAACAAGCTTCGGCCTGATATTTGAGATGTTGCAAGAACTGCCTGGCCGCATCCCTGTGTCTCGTATGCTGTCATTTCCGCCCACAAAGGGTGGGGCCTTGGCTGCAGCACAGGATAAACGTTGTCATGCCTTTTAAATGTCAGGCAGCCCAGCAGCAAAACGTTCCACATCATCAGCATCGACACTGACAGCCCACAAGCAAACGCATTCAAAGTGTAATCGCTCGCGCGTGTCTGTGTGGGTGGGTGAGTGTGGGTGGCTGGGAGAATTGAGGCATTAATAACCATTTATCGTTGCAATGCAGCTCCTGTCCTGCATTTCTGTTCGTTCTATAAAGTGATTTCAAATTAATTTATCCTGCGTTTGACGATTAGATTAAAGTTGCAATTATGGACAGATTGAGGTGGGTGGTGGGAGGCCGCCTGTGCTCGCATGTATTTCTATCAGATTAACCATTAAATTAAAATTGCATTACAGGATTTTCATTGACAGCGAAGTAATCTAGTTAGCTATAAACTGGGTTTTGGTTTTGAACTCCGAACTTTAATTAAACTATAATATAAATTCTGCTAAATTGACACTTGATATTGATAAGGTAAATAGTGAGAAAGTAGCAGTGCTGCAAACCGAACCGAACATCAACCGGAGCAAATTTTGTTTTCACCACTAATGTGTGCATTTGCAATAAAAAACTTAACCTTAATCCGACGTCAAACCAGAACCCAGGTTCACCGACCTCAAGAAACGCGTTCTCCTTGAACCTATAATCAAAAAGTTTTGCGCGTTCGAAGCCCAGAGTGAAAGCCCTGAAAAGTAGGCCCGTGGGCATACAGACAACGCGCAATGTGTTTACTTGGAATTTCTGCTTTAATTTTCAAGAATTTTCTGCAAACCTTTTAAATACTGCAGAAGGGATCAAACATTCTCAACAATCGAATGGGTCATATTCATGACTGCTATCCGTCTATAGAAATTTTTATGTATCCTCTGCTTATAAAATAGTTGATATAGCCGTTAGAAGTTGTCTTTTGTTTAAATTGCAGCCTTAAATGGGAAAACTGTAGTCAAAAAAATAAACAAAAATCGTACTTGATTGCAATACCAAATTCTAATGTAGCTTTCACATTCTTATAAGGTGGGAAAGATGTGTAATTTTTGTCAGAAAATCGCTTTGGAAACGTTATATTAATCCTTCAGAAGGCTTAGTAAAGGGTGACAACTAAAAATCTGCACAAACTTTGAGAGAGCGCGCCCTTAGCTGAGCTTTACATAAAAGTTTTCGGAATGACATTTCTTTCTCTTTGTTCTCCAGTCAACACGTTTTCATGCCCCCCTGACAAAAATTTTGACAAGTAGTCGCCATCATGCCGTCCGAACAAGAACGTCTTCGTGATCGCGTTGTAAAATTCTACGAAATGCACGCTGACAAAGGTAAAGTGTTTACAGTAAACCATTTTACCCAAGTGGGCAAGTCCAAACGCACTATTTATAGTATTTTGCAACGAAAAACAATAAAAAGAGAAGTTGGAAGTAGTCGGAAAGCAAACGATATAACGGGCCAAGCTGTTAGAAAGCTAACCCAACTTTTTAACAACAAAGACAACATAAGTCAACGAGATGCAGCCAGAAAATTTAATTACAGCCAACAACACATCAGTAAATTGCTGATAAAGAATAATATTGTTGCCAGACGTAAGCAAAGAGCACCAAGTTACACACCTGACCAAATACAAACTGTCAAATCTCAATGTCGGTGGATGTGCAACCAATAGACGATGAAAATTACTTTGGTCTGAGTCGCAGCCATGTACCGAGAAATAGTGTTTTTTACACCTCCGATGTATCGTCCACAACTGCTGATGTAAAATTATAAGTACAAGCAAAAGCTTGAGCCCAAAGTTATGCTCTACATTGCGATCTCTGAGAGGGGCATATCGAAGCCAAGTGGCATTGCAGTCAACAACGAAGTGTACATAAGCGAGTGTTTAAAGAAGGTTTTGATTCCTTTTATTAAGGGGGGAGCCTGCTTTAGAAGCTTCAAAAAATCGATTTTTCCGAGGACATTTTTGGGAAGGAAAGAAATATTCGATTGAAACGAAACTTTCAGGTTTTATTGTTATATATTTCAACAGTCTTCTCAAATTTTTTCATTAAAATATATGTCATATTATGCCTGGTACAAACATTTCGCCGAGGCGCCTCGAGTGTGCATGTGTTGTGCGGCGGGAAAGATGCAGGTCGCAATTTCCATCTGAAACAAAAAACCCCAAACAATTTTCTGTTTTCAATAGTATAGCTTCTAGTTAAACCAAGAAAATTGAACAAAAAGTGAGAAAAAAAATGCACTTCAGATTGTTTAAAAAGTGGGTTAATCATAACTTTCTTAAGATTTTTAGGTTCAACTAGAAGAGAATTTAATTCTGAAAACAATAAATTTTGTCTCGTTTCGATAGGACGTTTAATTTTTTCCCTATCTTTCCCGCCAATTAACAAAAATTGGGTAGACATTTATGCAAAAAAAAATTCGATTTTTTTAAGTCTCTAAAGCAGGCTCCCCCCTTAAGGGAAAATCATTCCGACAGTAATTTTGTTTTGTGGCCTGACAAAGCTTCTTCTCATTACGCTGTGTGAGCAGCGCTGCTTTCGGATTTTTCGTATACCCACGAGATAGGAATATGCCTACCCCTGTATTAAAGTCATTTGCTAATGATTGTTAAAAAATAAGAGCATACTTATCTGCTGTGATTCTTACAATTGCGAAAAACGAATTATGCCAATAGTTTTAATCAACTTTTTGTATTGGAATCTAAACTTTGTGGTATGTACTATGCGGTAGTACCTTTGGTCTGTAGAAATTAATCGTGGTGTCCTTGTAATTGCGAGTTTTACTGTGGCATCTTAGAGTTGAAAATTTTAAAAATAAAAATTCAACTTTACAAAGACCTACAAAATTTTGTTTGGATTTGTTAAGGATGCGACTTTTTGCACCTTGTAAAGACATCAATTCCGCTTCCGTTTCACTTTGCCTCAAAGTGCTCTTTTGCGCTCTATTTGAGAAATGTTGAGTTTTATGTGATAATGCATTGTAGCGGGATAACTAAGAACAATCTGATTGTGGCAGTTTTTTTATTGTCTATAGTTATTTTAATAAATAAACTTAATTTCGTTTCAGATAATGTCCATTATCTGCTTAAAATCTCGCAAAGATTCCTTATACAATAAAATTATATGCGCGGCAAATTGGTACCAAACTTAAATTTTCAAATTTTCCAAAAACACTTCCTAATGACCTTTAGATACTGTACCAACAAACTAAACCTAAAAACTTTGGTCAATTTTGAAGATATTAATTAATTCCCGAAAAATTTAAATATTTCCTATAGTGCGGTCCTTTCGACCAAATCCATTAATGCAATTCTTTTGCATCTATCTATAAAACTGTGGTAGATATAAGGTATTTTCCAATTTACTTTGGTGCGAGGGGACGTGGCAAAAATTGAAAATAAACTTGTTTTGCCTGCAAGTATAAGAAACATATAACCAGCAAACATTTTGTATCGCGGAAGATAAGAATGCGATTCGCCAAGTAGGTATCGCTTTGCTCTAGCGATATCGCATTCTTATCTTCCTAAGTTAAGAAATGTAGCACTATGCGATGGTGTTGTGAAAGCATCGATAGTGGAAACCATCGATAGTATCGATAGTACTATCGAAAAATTCCGATTTGATTAAATCAACAAATAAATATAATTAACAAACAACCAAACCAAATCATTTCCAATATTTTTCAAGGAATTGTAAATAAAGATGTATATCACTTTCATAAGAAACTCATTGGAACTTAAGAAATTAAATAATAATATCATTGGTAATTCACAGCAAAATTAAGATTATAAGTAATTCAAAGCAGAGTAATACAAACAAAATCATAAATTCAAATATTTGTGTTTATGCTTAAAAATAATATACGGCTTACAATTTCCGACTTCAAAAGAGATCTTTTGTTTGAAATAATGACCGTGTTCAGCAGAAGAGCTTGCTCCCTGATCAATTATACATTTCCAATGATTTTCCTGCTAAACTCCAGGGATACGGTACCTTGATTTAACGTATCATGATACCGGAGCATGTATCGAGGACAAAGTACGCTCCTTTTAAGTGATATTGATACCATATTTCTGCTGAACACAGCCATCTCTGCCGCCTTGCAGAACATTCGCTCCGATTCGGTTGACGTCCCGGGAATGTGCAGATATGGCTCAGATTTTGAATAGTGGATCGGTGGAAAAGTCGTTGAATCCTTCCGAAACATTTGGTCCAAAATGGTCGCTATTTTAGTCATTGGTTGGTTCTCATTGTGAGTTATTTGTTCATTCAAGAAGCACATTGCAGACGAATTGACCGTCTTGGGTGTTCTTCTGATTCTTTGTTGCTTCATGTAGTTTGGTATGTAGAACGCATATAATGAGAATAATCAATGATATTCTGCGCCGCTTTTAGTTTTGAAGAAGCTATATCACTACTCTTAAAACATTGAACAATTATCTTGCATTTTACATGTGTTTCCTGAATGCAGTCCAGTTTATGTTATATCATCATGTTGTGGTAATTATGACTTCTCTTTTAAAGGTTGCACGCACTTACAACGTATTTGCTTCTCTCAACAATCGATGGTTATCTAAATTTACAACTATCGATAGTATCGATAGTGCTATCGATGGTTTTTACTTAAAAAAAGGAAATGAGGAGGGAGGGGGGGAATAAACTGGGGTATAACTCAAAAAAAAACCCCTTTCCACACAAAACATCCCCCCCTTACCTTAATCCTGTCAAAGAAGGTTGGTCCAATGGAACCCCCCTTGAGCTACCTGTCAGGAAGCGCTTTGCAGATGGCATTTGGTGTGGCACCGGTTGCTGTCCTTCAGCGCTAACCAGACAGCCTTGCATTCCATCACTAGAAATATAAAAATTTAATTATAAAGAATGTTTCAACATGTAGCGGCATGTCTTACCACTTTTGTCAAGCTTCCCACTCGCTCTTATCTTTCACTGCGTTTATTAAAAAAGTTTATCAACATTAGAAAATGCCTGTGATCGTCGCTTTCTGGCAGTTTCTTTTTTTGGTGCGACTATGTTTGTCGTTAACAGCACTTAACTCGCTACGTATTGGTAACAGAACGTAGTGGCAATACGTAGTCTTTTATCGTGTGGAGTGGAAACTGTTTACGGAATCGCAACACGGAAAATTTACGCAGCAGGTGGTTTTATATAGGGTTTTTCATTTCGCGGCCATTTCGCGAAAAGTGGAAACTGCGCTTTAATACTGACCTTTCATTATATTAAATGTGGTAAAACTTTGAAAACGTGGCTTGTCGTTGGTACCACGCCAAGTTACATCAACACATACATCATCCGATAGTAATGAAGTTACGTCGCTACCTCCAAGTTTTCGCACGAAGTATTTAAAATTATATATTATTGGATTTACTTTATTGATCAAATTCTTTAAATTCCGAAATGCTGTTAAACGGAAGAGGCGGCAAAAGATTCGTTTCGCCCTGTTTTGCATGGCATGTTTTTAATTCTTGAACCTCATTACGAAGATATATAATTTCTTTCATTTAAGTTGTAAAAAGCCTTTGCTGCGACTCCTAAATATTTTTAATTTCATCTAGAACTTGCTGGAGGGCATCACCTTACTGAACGTTGCTTCTAACTCTTGCTAAATATAAAAAAATTATTTATTGGTAGAAAGTAGAAATAATTTTTTTAAGGTATACCTTGAATTGCATGTGACAAATCGGTATATTGTGTGTCCCCATGACTTGAAAGCCAATAGTTTTGGGATGAAGAACCTGTAATGCAAAGTTATTATTGTGAAAAACAAATTTAAAAACAAGAAAGAAAGTCGGTCAAGCCCGACTATAACATACTCTGCACCTGTGATGTGCTGCCCATCACCGCTGCGACCTGTGCTGCCCATAATTGTTTGTTTTCCTTATAACTCGACAACCGTTCATCCGAACTGTACCATTCCTTTGACGGATCGATAAATAATCCTGATTACTAAATATGTCCAGAAAAACGAAGCTTCTATCTATAAATCTGTGGGAGATATGACGTTTTTACCAATTTGCGGGGGCGGGAGGGGGCGTGGCAAAAATTGAAAATAAACTTGATCTGCCTGCAAGTATAAGAATCATATGTCCCATATATGTCAAACCTCTGTCTCTTACCATCTCTGAGACAGACAGACGGACAGACGGACATGGCTATATCGACTCGGCTGTTGATGCTGATCAAGAATATATATACTTTATGGGGTCGGAGATGCTTCCTTCTGGCTGTTACATACTTTTGCACAAACTTATTATACTCTATGTACCTTTGGTACACAGTATAAAAATTACTTACCACCAGCATATTCGAATCCATTATGACAGGAAGGGAAAAATCGCAAACGACTTGTCTATATGTTCCAAGTAAAGTGTAAAAGTAAAATTGGCTTGTCAAGATGACACAGCCCCAAGGGGCCAAAGCCAATCTCTTGGCTTGTGCGCTTCTAGTTTTAGCACAAGAGAAAGGGACCTACAGTTTAACGCCGAATCCGAACGGCAGTTTTTGAGAGGCTTTTAATGGCTAATTACTGCAATGCTGGCGCCAACAGCAAGAGGTGTGGCCGGGTGTAAAGTTTTATTCAAAGAAAAAAACTTTTCATTAGATGTTCCGAGGCGGGATCGAACCCACGACCTCATGCTCAGCAGTCGCGCACACTAACCGCTGAGCCACTCCGGCCCACCATGTGTTCCAATACAATAGCTTTATTATGCAAATAACGAAGGAGGTCTGCTCTTTATAAATTCTCAAACTATTGTGACTCTCCTGATAGCTGTTATAAATTAAAGGTTTTCCCAGAGAAAGCTGAACAAAAAACGAAGCCTGTGCACTATGGTACAAAAAGTGCAAGGCCTACGTTGTTGTGCATTTTTTTTGTCACTTGAAACGGGGCCTGCCTTCTTTATAGCCAAACGCTACTTGGATGACAAATATTCAAAATGAACTGCAACTGTTAATAAAGATACATTTCGCATTATCATATATGGAGCGCCGACATACGGTACATATGAAGTACTGCTTTGTTCTTCATTCCACTGTTTGTTATGGCTCCTACAGCTTTTTACATAAGCACAATGATATCACAAAATTTCGCACCTAAGGTAAAAAAGCGTTGCCAAAGTATTTGGCTCTTGTAATATTGTAAAAACTCGTCCAACTCACTTCAGAAGAATCGCATTCGGGTCTTCTAAGGCAGTGTTATACGATATATCGCCAATTCTCAGATGGGATGATGAAAAAGCGAGAACACTTAAAAAGAATCGTATTCTTGCCCTGAAGGCGATTGTTGGGGGATATATCGGCAATTTACGGAATGGACGAAAAAAAGCGATAAAAAAGCGATGTATAATAAAAATGCCATACCTAATGTAATTTGTTTGTCTAAATCGCCAAACTATCCCCAAATTGTCTCCTCAAACTATCGCCAAACTCTCCCTTTGTCGAGAGAGATAAGCACATCTAAAAAATGTTTGCTGGGTACTGGGGTTCTAAAGTTGTTTTTTTTAATAACTCATACGCAGTGTTGCCAATTTTTTAAATATTTGTTTCATTTCTAAACAATCGGCGTTGATTAGACATAAATGTAGTTAAAATTTAAAAATGAAAAAGCAAGTGAATCCCGGAAAGTATCCTCTTTTTCAGCTGATCTATTTTAAACGCGGCTTGTTATCTTTTTTTTTAATTTTTGAAACTTTCGTAGCTCTAAAGAAGGAAGGGGAATCGAAATGTTCATTTTTCTCGGGCGCGACCTTATTTGAAAGATAAGATTTAAAAGAATACAGATATCACAAGGTCAACTAAATGTAGCGTGTTCACGAGTAAGTTCTGCAGGGATTCATTAACTTATTGACTTTTTCAGCCTAAACGACACTTTCAAATTGAAGCTGTTTATAATAATTTCACAGTATTAGCTTAAATTCAGTTTTGTTTTCATTTCTAGCGTCTTGTGGTAGTCTAGACAAAGTGGCGCGCTGCTTTTGGCCCCCGACATGATTGTTTCTGTTGTCGGGGTGGCGAATGAGTAATGCAATTGTCTGTGCGTGTGTAGGCAAGCACAAGTGTGTGCGTGTGTGGGTGATGACAGATAACCAAAACAAAAATCATTGTTGGCAATACAAACATGCACTTACCATTAATTTCAATAGCCACCACCCAAATAAGGCGATTCTGATTTTCAAATTTGATTGTAGCATACTTTTTGGGGCTGAAATTTAAAGACCTAAAGTTGAAAGTTCATGGGCCAACAGCTGACCCATTTTCCCATATAAATATATAAATAAACATAATTTAAGTACAACGACCAGATAACTAAGCGGAGTCAAGTCTCAGCGGTAGTTCGAGTGTCCCCCAGGCAGCCATTGCCGTTATTTATGGCTTTAATTTCATTTGAGGATTGATGATGGAAATGTTTCTGCTTGGTTATTTGCTTGCAGTCGTCAGAGGGGCAGCCACAGCATGCCGTATGAGTCGATGCATCATCATCAGTCGGCGGCCGCTGCCGTTGCCGCTGGCACAGCTCCCAATAGCATGCTGGACTCGCTTAGCTTGCAGTTGCGCGATGCGGAAATGCGACGCACCGAGATCGAACGGGCGCATCAGGTAAGTCGTCAAAGGCTGACCCTAACCACACTTCATACCAATTATTTCAATTTTCGACTAACAGGAAACCCTGGCACAAATACGTAATCTAAGCGGTTGCCCACGACCCGATGCCGAGGCGGTGGAGAATCTGCAGTCGCGAGCCCGGGAACTGGAAAAGAAGGTGCGTGTCTAGCGAAATCTTTTCGTTTGTATGTATTTTGTCATCAATCTTCACAGGTTGCGCTGGAGAATGTACGATGTGAAGAGCTGCAAATAGAGCTGACGTCTGCACTTAAAGCCAAGGCAGCTCGTTCGGCTAACGCCAATATCAATATGAGCTGTGTAGCGTCTTTAGCCGGAACTGGCGCAACCTCCATTCCAACTTCGGCCAGCAGCTCCACCGTCACATGGGCACCGACAATCAGTCACCAGGACCAAGGCTCGGAGATTGATATCATAATGGCAAAGATTGAGCAGGTAAGACTGGGTGCTGTTCATTTCAGGGATTTCAAGTTAGTGGCTCAGTTTTTGGGGAGGAACTTTTAGTATTTTAGTTACTTTCAGAGCTCGCAAAAAACTCTCAACACTTTCAACGTGTCTGCAAAAAACAGTTTGGTTACGGACACAACGAAAACAATGAGCGAAAGACAGTTTCAGTTCTGTTTTTGCTCATTTCTGTTGCGCTCAGAGCAAAGACCGCATTTTTCGTTCCTGTTTCTCTCCTGTCTTTCACTGACACTTTTGCCGAGAGCTTACTTCCGAAGTGTTTTTTTGCGTATGTATATGTGTTTGTGTGTGCCTTTGTACAACGAGCGTCACACATAAAAATAGCCTATCAAACGCACTAAACAAAACCAAAACAAAAAAATAGGGGAAAGTTAACTTCGGCTCGGCCGAAGTTTTGTATACCCTTGCAGCTTCCATTGAAAACAAAAAAGTTTTTTTAACTAAGACTACTTTTTATACCTTACTTTTCTATGGGATCTATACTATATAGATGTCTGATTTCGACCAAACTTGGTGAAATCATGAAAAAGCATAATACACTGTTAATTACGAAATTTGGAGGTCATCCCATTTAAAACAAAAAAGTTTTTCTCACTAGAACTTCTTTTTCGACCGATCATTCATACTGCAGCTATATGCTATAGTCGTCTGATTTTGATAAAACCTTGTAGAAATGTGTTTAAGTATATAAAATAAGAATATGCCAATAAAAAGGTCGATTTCATTAAAAACAAAAAAGTTTTCCTCACTCGAACTAGTTTTTCGACCAATCGTTCCTAAGGGAGCTATATGCTATAGTCATCCGATTTCGACCAAACTTTGTAGAATCGTGTAAAAGTATATAAAATAAGTGTACGCCAATGATAAGGACGTTTTCATTAAAAACAAAAAAGTTTTTCTCACTAGAACTAGTTTTTCGACCGATCGTTCCTATGGGAGCTATATGCTATAGTCATCCGATTTCGACCAAACTTTGCAGAATTGTGTAAAAGCATATAAATTAAGTGTATGCCAATGATAAGAACGTTTTCATTAAAAACAAAAAAGTTTTCCAAACTCGAACTAGTTTGTCGACCAATCGTTCCTATGGGAGCTATATGCTATAGTCATCCGATTCGACCAAACTTTGTAGAATCGTGTAAAAGTATATAAAATAAGTGTATGCCAATGATAAGAACGTTTTCATTAAAAACAAAAAAGTTTTTCTCACTAGAACTAGTTTTTCGACCGATCGTTCCTATGGCTGCTATATGCTATACTCATCCGATTTCGACCAAACTTAGTGAAATCATGGGAAAGGGTGACAAACTAAGAAATACGTATTTTGGAGGCGTTTCCATTAAAAACGAAAAAGTTTTTCTCACTAAGACTAGTTTTTCGACCGATCGTTCCCATGACAGCTATATGCTATAGTCCTCCGATCCAGCCGGTTCCGACAAATGTGCAGCGTATTTGTACCAAAAGACTTCGTGCAAAGTTTGGTGAGGATAGCTTTAAAACTGACGGAGGTGATAGCATAGAAACAGACAGACGGACGGACGGACGGACATACGGACAAGGCTAAATGAACTCAGCTCGTCATGCTGATCAAGTATATATACTTTATGTGGTCGGAGATGCTTCCTTCAATGCGTTACAAACATCCGCACAATTTTATAATGTTCTGCTCATTTGCAGACAGTTGTTTAATGAGCGCTCTCCTAAAACAGTTGCTGTCGGAGGTTTTCGGATGACCGTCACGTTTGTTTGGCCCAACCGAAAACATGTAACAGAAATCACATGAAGTGCGAAAAAAGTGTTCCGCTCAGTGAGAGACCGCTTGTGCCGCGTTTGTTTCTCTTTTACACTGAGGCTGTTCGCATTGGAAAAAAGTGTTAACAGTTTTTTGCGAGCTATGGATACTTTTTAGTTTAGTGGGTCTATTCAGCTCAGTTCGATGTGGACAATGGGTTGTCTAAGTGTGGATTTTTATGGGGACTGACAAAATTCAAACGCAAGAGTGCGTTTTCAGAAATTGTCCATCGCGTGGTAACGGGTAAATTCTTACCCACAATCCGTGAGCTATTGCAATCTACTCTTGCTAGCACCATAAGATGGGCACATCAAAACGGTCTAGGTGTTAACCCACAGAAAACCCAACTGGTGCTGTTCACAAGAAGATACAAGTTCCTTGAGTTCACACTCCCATCCATTGGGGGAACGCAGCTCAACCGGGTCAATAAAGCGAAGTATCTGGGTGTCATTCTAGACTCGAAACTCTCCTCGAAGAGCAACGTCGGGGAAAGAATTAAGAAAGCACTACGCGGTCGTCAGACCTTTTCTTACCTATGGAGCGCTGGTATGGCGGAAGGCGGCCAACACCGAATCCCAACTAAACGACCTCCATAAGGTACAAAGAGCAGATTGCCTGGGTATTACAGGATCCCTGCGATCTACTCCCCAGACGGAATGTAATTCTAAACCTGGAACCAGTAGACACCTTCCTGAAGTAGGAATAAATGCAGAGGCAAAGGGAACGACTACTTTGGAACTAGGTTCTCGGAAAGAGAGGAATGAAAGCAAGACACTACCATCAGGGAGAACGAGCTTTCCATCCATACATACGGTTCGAAAACGGAAAAAGGCACAGGAGTAGGCAACTTCTCCGAAAAACTTGCGACACAGCTCTCATTTCGTCTACCGAACTTGTGTGGCCTGGCAGGCGGCCAAATTGATATACACCTTGGAGGAAACTCCAAGGAACATTTTAATCTTGGTCGACTGCCAGGCTGCATTAAGGCTCTGTCATCAAACGCCACAAAGAGCAACCAAGTCCGCAGCAAGACGACAGCACTGAACCAAATCCAACAGCACTCCATAACCCTCGTCTGGGTACCTGGTTCCGCAGGCATACCGGGCAACGAGGGAGCAGAGGAGTGCGCAAGAAACGGTTCAGCGCTGCCAGCGACGCAAGCGGTAACGGACATTCAAAGTCCCCTGCAGGATATCAGAACGGAAGTACAGTGGAAGGCCAGAACTAGGGCAGAACAACAATGGAACCTCGCACCCGGTCAGCCAAGATACTCAACTCCTACACTTTAGAAAGAACAGGATTAGAACTATGATAAGAGTCATAACGGGTCACGTGCCCCACCATGACTTCTGTTGTAGTTGTGGGAATGAGGAGGAAATTGAAAGCATCCAACACCTTCTTCGCGACTGCCCTGCACTTCTTAGGAAACGCACCCAGCATCTGGGCATACCATTCTTCGAAGACCTGGGCAGTCTGGCAAATGTGCTCCTAGAAGACCTGGCTCTTTTTGTGACCGTCAATTCCCACTACCCTCTCCCCTCCCCAGCATACAAGGCATCAAAATGGGCCAAAAGGCCTCTGGGTGATCTCGGCCTCTGCCGAGCAGCCTATTCAACCTTTCCCAACATAACCTATGCCCTTGTGGTAGTAATTGTCTCAGCTTAAACTAGCCGATTTAGCCTGCTAACTTTTTTGACTCTTTGAACTGAACAAAAAATAACAAATGTTAAAGAAACGAAACTAAAAAGTACCATTGTAGCGAAACCTATTCACTTGCTCAATTCTGTTTAAGACTCATTTTAGTTCAGTTACTCATAACCAATCCAGCACCACTAAAAGGAATAGTGAACTGAAGAACAGTTAAGATTCAATTTAATCAATACATAAGATTCAAGACATGTGTCAAACAGATGTTTGTGTCGGACTACTGCAATTCCTCGCTGGCTGGTGCCGGTGTCACGGCCAGAGCTTGCTCTATGAATTGACTAATCTCAATCTCAGTCACCATCGAGCTAGAGTTGGAAGCCACCTCCAAGTCGTTTGATAGGCAAGTCATAAAACTCTCCACACTGCTGATACTCGCCATCGAGGTAGAAGCATCGGTATCAATGGGTTCACTCTGCTCGACCTGGGTGCCGTTCTCCTTGGACTGCACCAATCCCTGCTCAAAGATTGCCTCCACCGTGCTGATCTGCAGCTGACGGCGCATCAGCTCATTCTCCTTGGCCAGACTGCAAATAGTTTCCTGATTGTCCAGATTAAAGCGATCGATTAGTTCAGCATTGAGTTTCATCAGCTGCACCATTTGCTCGATACGCTCATCCTGGCGCTGGACAATCCCCCCTAGATTTGCAATATATTTGTCGCGTATATTGTAGCTATCGCTAAGCATGTCTCCCTCGCAATGCTCCCTGTACTTGGCCATGATCGTTTCAATGCCCTGCTGAAATTCGTCCACAGTTTGCTTGAGCTCCGAATGCTCGCGCAGCAGTTGCAGCTGCTCCTCATCGCTGCTGTGCTCCGCCAGATACTTGATCAATTGTTCATCACGAAATTTACAGCAATTCATCATTTCCTCATCAACTTTCTCACTCTCAGTAAGTAGTTTGTTGGCCTTGATTGACAACTTGCCCAAATTGCTGGACAAATGCTGGCCCTTCATGATGAGGCTCTTAATCGAACCGTGCTTGCGGATGTTGCTGCTGCTGGTGGCGGAGGCGGTGGTGGTCATCGTAACGATAATCGTTTACGTTGAATTTGGAATGTTTGCTGGGCGAGGAGACGTTGAGATCTGATACGTTGGAAACTGAGATTGTATTGAGGGGGGAGAATTCTAGGGCCTGGCCTACTAAATTAAAAATTGATTCTCTTAAAATCAACTCCGAATTGGAAGTGACACAGGACACACTCTTACTTATATTGAGATCGATTCATTTTCCTATTCCTTTCCAGGATAATCGTGTGCTGGCCGAGCTGGAACAGCCTCGCACTTCGGCCAGCGCCAGTATGTCAGCATTGCCGCCCAGTTCCATGTTGAGCACGGGAAATAGCGAATTTAGAACCATATCAAAGAGTGGTGAGTCTTAAACTTACTCCGCCTATTCCAGTATAACCATCGCAACTCTCTCTTTTTGCAGAACTCGAAGAAGAACTGAATCGTTATAAAAGAGCCGTACTGGGCGGTACCTCAGGCGGTGGCGTTTCGGCCCTCTCATCTGGCTATTCCAGTTTGCCACACTCGCTGGCCTCCACTTTGCCCAACGGTGCCAGCACCAGCCTCAGCGGCACCAGTGTGGGCTCGCAGAGCGTGGCTCCCACCGCTGGTGGCCTCACATCCATATCGGCCCTGGTGCCCAACTCAATCAGCGGCATATCCTCGAGTCTAAGCAGTCATGCCATACAATCACTGAACGCGGCCGCAGCTGCCTCCGCCTACGGTCAGACATCCGTGGAGAAGCTGCTGAGCGGAACAAGTGGGATCACTGGCATTCCATCATTGCCGGTAAATATTCACACGATGAAGGCTATGCCAACGGCATTAAGTCAGGTAAACCAACTATTTTCAATTGCAATGAACTAACAACAATAACAGCAATGGATTCTCGCTTCGGCAATCTCGATCTATGGCATAGTGGTTCACTTGGCTTGCTTTTAATATATAATCTTGTACCCATTCATCATCTGCTTTAGCGTTCGTCTGCATTCGTTCGTTGCTTCGTTCGTTTGTCGTTAATAATTTGTCGCTAGCCGAAGAGCTGTTGCAGCTACCGGCCGCTAGATGGCGCTCGTCTACCAGTGTAAAATCTCACGCATTGCGTTTTGTTGTAGTTTCATTATTGAAAATAAATATACATTATTCAACCACTCACATAAACAACATACCCACACACACACACATACACATATCAGTTTACAGCCTCACCCCTTCTCACACATTTTCAATTATGTTGTAAATTATTTGGTATATTCCCTTTCACTTGAAAACATTGTAGATCTGTTGACCAGCATGCTGGAACATTAAGTCGGGTTGTTAAGTATTCTATTGACTTCATACTTACTAGAGTCTAAATTAAGTTGGTCTCTAATTCGATTAGTCTTTAATATAAACTAAAACCTAGTTTTAACCTAAGCTTAACTTATCAGTTGAAATCAGGAATGCAAACCACATCAAAACTGGCATTGGTTCGGGTTAATAGTTTACAAAGATCTTAAACCTACAGAGTGTTTTGTATGATGTACTGCATGATGTACTGCAAAAAATTCAGTATATGAGTTTCCGTGAAATAATAGAAACTTATTAGAAAAGAGGTGACTAGAGGGTCTAGAGCAGCGATGTCCAAAATTTGAAAAGGCAGCCACGCGTGTTTGGCAAGCAAAATTCTGCCGGCGTCGTAGTGAAACATATATAGAGAGAGAGAGAGAGAATATGTGTATTCTATAAATCAGTGGTGTCCAAACTCACACAATAAAAGCGTTTCGCTTGTGTGCGAAGCAGCGAAACACGAAGGCAAGGTGACGTTTTACTGCTTTGCACTGAAAAAATAAAATGCGTGCGATTCAAACATAAAACAAACGTCACCTTGCCTTCGTGTTTCGCTGCTTCGCACACAAGCAAACGCTTTCATTGTGTGAGTTTGGACACCACTGGTCTAGAGGGATCTTAACGATTCCAAACCCAGTAAAAATCTATTCAGCTACCTCTAGCTCAAGATTACACAGAGATCCGTTCTAAATGTACCAAAATGGCCACAATAAAAATGGTGGTGAGTAGTACAATATTGGTACAAATACGCTGCACAATTGTCGGAACCGGCCGGATCGTATGACGGAGCATATAGCTGTCATAGGAACGATCGGTCGAAAAACTAGTTTTAGTGAGAAAAACTTTTTTGTTTTCAGTTGAAACGCCTCCAAACTTCGTATTTCATAGTTAACTATGCTTTTCCATGATTCCACCAAATTTTCACAATTTTCGACCGATCATTCATACTGCAGCTATATGCTTAAGTCATCCGATTTTGACAAAACTTTGTAGAATTGTGAAAAAGTATATTAAATAAATATATGCAACGTAAGAGTCGTTTCCATTAAAAACAAAAAAAAATTTCTCACAAGAACTAGTTTTTCGACCGATTGTTCCTATGGCAGCTGTATGCTATAGTCATCCGATTTTGACCGAACTTTGTAGAATCGTGTGGGAGCATACCATATAATAAGAGCACATTCCAAATTTGAGGATATTTCCATTAAAAACAAAAAAGTTTTTCTAACTAAGACTACTTTTCAGCCACTACTTTTCTATGACAGCTATACATTAAAGATGTCCTATTTCGACCAAATTTGGTGGAATCATGGAAAAGGCGTTTCAATTGAAAACAAAAAAGTTTTTCTCACTAAAACTAGTTTTTCGGTCGATCGTTCCTATGACAGCTATATGCTATAGTCATCCGATCCGGCCAGTTCCGACAAATGTGCAGCATAGTTGTACCAAAAGACTTCGTGTAAAGTTTGGTGAGGATAGCTTTAAAACTGACGGAGGAGATAGCATAGAAACAGACGGACGGACAGACTAAATCAACTCAGCTCGTCATGCTGATCAATAATATATACTTTATGTGGTCGGAGATGCTTCCTTCTATACGTTACAAACATCCGGACAATTTTATAATACCCTTTGCAAGGGTATAATAAATAGGTGTCAAGAAGAGGTCTTGGTAACGTTGATCGGCGTCGGCATTCTCAGAGTTCAACGTGACACCGACGCGTCGCAGAAAGTGAAACATGAACGTAAAAGTATATAAATTAATTGTAAGCCAATGATAAGGACGTTTTCATTAAAAACAAAAAAGTTTTTCTCACTAGAACTAGTTTTTCGACCGATCGTTCCTATGGCAGCTATATGCTATAGTCATCCGATTTCGACCAAGCTTAGTGAAATCATGGGAAGGGATAGTAAACTAAGAAATACGTACTTTGGAGGCATTTCCATTAAAAACAAAAAAGTTTTTCTCTTTAAGACTAGTTTTTCAACCGATCGTTCCTATGACAGCTATATGCTATAGTCATCCGATCCGGCCGGTTCCGACAAATGTGCAGCGTATTTGTACCAAAAGACTTCGTGCAAAGTTTGGTGAGAATAGCCTTAAAACTGACGGAGGAGATAGCATAGAAACAGACAGGGCTAAATCAACTCAGCTCGTCGTGCTGATCAAGAATATATATACTTTATGTGGTCGGAGATGCTTTCTTCTATTCGTTACAAACATCCGGACAATTTTATAATACCCTTTGCAAGGGTATAAATATATGAAAGTTAACTTTGGCTCGCCCGAAGTATACCCTTGCAGCTTCCATTGAAAACAAAAAAGTTTTTATACCCCTGCAGAGGGTATTATAAAATTGTGCGGATGTTTGTAACGCATTGAAGGAAGCATCTCCGACCACATAAAGTATATATTCTTGATCAGCATGACGAGCTGAGTTGATTTAGCCCTGTCCGACTGTCCGTCTGTCTGTTTCTATGCTATCTCCTCAGTCAGTTTTAAAGCTATCCTCACCAAACTTTGCACGAAGTCTTCTGGTACATATACGCTGCACATTTGTCGGAACCGGCCGGATTGGATAACTATAGCATATAGCTGCCATAGGAACGATCGGTCGAAAAACTAGTCTTAGTAAGAAAAACTTTTTTGTTTTTAATGGAAACGCCTCCAAAGTGCGTATTTCTTAGTTTACTATCCTTTCACATGATTTCACTAAGTTTGGTCGAAATCGGATGACTATAGCATATAGCTGCCATATGAACGATCGGTCGAAAAACTAGTTCTAGTGAGAAAAACTTTTTTGTTTTTAATGAAAACGTCCATATCATTGGCATACACTTATTTTATATACTTTTACACAATTCTGCAAAGTTTGGTCGAAATCAGATGACTATAACATATAGCTCCCATAGGAACGATCGGTCGAAAAACTAGTTTTTGTGAGAAAAACTTTATTGTTTTTAATGAAAACGTCCTTATCATTGGCATACACTCATTTTATATACTTCTACACAATTCTACAAAGTTGGGTCGAAATCGGATGACTATAACATATAGCTCCCATAGGAACGATCGGTCGAAAAACTAGTTCTAGTGAGAAAAACTTTTTTGTTTTTAATGAAAACGACATTTTTATTGGCATATTCTTATTTTATTTACATTAACATTTTTCTACAAAGTTTTATCAAAATCGGATAACTATAGCATATAGCTGCAGTATGAATGATCGATCGAAAAAGAAGTTCTAGTGAGAAAAACTTTTTAGTTTTAAATGGGATCGCCTCCAAATTTCGTAATTAACAGTGTATTATGCTTTTCCAAGATTTCACCAAGTTTGGTCGAAATCAGACATCTATATAGTATAAATCCCATAGAAATGTAAGAGATATGAATTTAGGCAATTGTGTTGCTCGGGCGGCAAGGTTAAATTGTCAGATTTGCTTCTGCCACCAGAGCCAGTCTCCTCCTTCTAACTCAAACCATTTCTTGTATCACAAGATCTACAAAGATTGTTCTCAAATGACGTGTCGTTTGGTGGTGATTTCAAGGTAATTTCAACAACAACAGCGATAAACAGGTGGTGAAGATCCAACGGTCCGTAAAAACCTTGAATTTGGATTATCATAAAGATTTGATTTATAACAATGGGCGTATTCAGCAGATAAATCCGATTTCCGATTACTGATTTATTATTACCGATTTTACCTGCAGTGATTGCCGATTGCGATTGATAAATTTGACAATCATGATTGCTGAGATGGAATCATTCAAAGGTATGATTGGTGAGACCATTAACCGATCGTACGGCCAACTGTTTACCCCATAACTGGAAATGAACTGACAAACTTACAGCGTTAAAAGCCTACAAAAATGTTTCCTAAATTTTTCATAGTTGTAACGTATTTTTAAACTTATCAATCAGTGTTATTCAGCAGAGAATCATAAGCAATCGCAAATCAGTAATCGGAAATCGGATTTACCTGCTGAATGCGCCCAATGGTATACGTAATTAAACGATTGATTAAACGGCACAAAAAAGTTTTTTAGATTATGAAGAAGTTTTAATAGATGGAAATTGTATAAGGGTAAACCGAGTAGGAGACCAACTTAACAAAGATAAAATATAACAAGGTTATACATATTTATATATTAATTCCTATAAGTGCATTCATATATCATAGTATATCCTAACTAAGATCTCTGAGTATTGAGATACTTAAGCATTTCGTCGATTTTCGTTTTATAAATTATCTTGTTTATTAACATTTTTGACTACCATTTTTATCTTAATGAATAATGTTGTTCATATACATACATACTGCATACATACATATGTATAAATTTGCTTGGAAATGGCTTCAGTTCATAGCTGATCGATCAACTCGTTCATAAGTTCGTTCAATTGTTTGCCATAATCTTGTAATTCTGTGTGCAAAATCGACCCAAATAAACGTGTGATCTCTCTTTGTGATCTCTTTTTTTTCGTTTTATGTGCTCTCTCTTGTCTCTTTCTCTATTTTTTTCTATGTACAAAACATAACGTTTGATATAATTCGTTCTCTTCCCCTCTTTGCTGTATCTCTGACTTTGACTCTGAATAACTTGCGGTTTGGTTCGCCAAATACTTTCTACCATCAATGTACTATATGTATGTCTGTATCTGTGTGTGTGTGTGTGTATATACCACCAACTACCGCAACAACTACACAAAACCTTGTAAATTCGAAATCCACCCACAACAAAAAACACACGAAAATTCCAAATTGAATTAAATATTGAAATTGAATTGAAATTGAAATGGAAACAAAAAGCGCGGAACAATACAACTGTACAATTTGCAGAGCACAACCATGCCCCTCCTGTCACTCAACTCGCATAATATGCCACCAGCCGGCTCGAGCAGCTACTCGGCCCTAGGTCTAAGCGGCGGTGCTGGCCCTGCCGGCTCCTCGTTGACGCATCCCACCTTGGGCAATATTAGCATGCTGGACACCAGCGCCCTGTTAGGAGCAGCTGGGCTGGGACTAGGCACCGGTCCCGGCGGTGGCGGCCTTACAGGTGCCACCTCGCTTTATGGTCTGAGCGCTGGAGCTGGCGGAATGTTGGGAAGTTCGTATGGTCCGCCTTATATGGATGTGGCCTCTAGCGCCTCTTATCCTTTCACCTCCGCTGCCCTGCGTCAGGCAACCAAAATGAAAATGCTGGATGAGATTGATATACCGCTGGCACGCTATGGCAATCGCAGCTCACCCTGTTCACCCATACCGCCCAGCAGTTGGGGTCTGGATGAGTTCACCGACGGTCTGAGCGTCTCCCTCATGCATAGTCGCAGTGGCCTGGCCTTGGGGGCTCTGGATCTGGACAGTAAGTATGAAGGAAAGCGAATAGGCTAAGCTTAACTAGTAATATTTCAACATATGTTTCATTTTGTCTATTAGCTCGAAATCACACATTGAATGGCGCCAGTGAGCCGCAAGTGGATATGTTGGACATACCGGGCAAAGGAAGATGCTGCGTTTTCATTGCCCGCTTTCCTTACGATCCTCCTGAGTAAGTTTATTCGTCTTCTTCAAAGTCGGGTGTGTTATTAATCATTGACTGCTGATTTGGATTTGGTCCAAGTTTTAACATAAGGGCTGAAAAATGAACATTTGAAATAAAAACGGGAATTTTATGAAGCAAAATCTATGAGGCTACGCACTTGCCCCAAGCCATTCTTGGAGATTGGAAGCTTATAACAATATAAAATAGGTGGGACTGTGGGAAATCAATCGGAAAAGATCTATAAATGAGACTAAAAGTCTCTAAAACGAGATTTAACATATCAACTTATTAACCTTTTCACAGTTCTCTGTTAAGCTTCATTCAAAAAGTCCTACGCTATATAGTCCGGAGTTCGGGCAAATGCTTAAGTTGCTAACTTAGGGCCATTTACATATCTTCTACATAGAGCTATCCGTCAGATAAACTAACAAATAACAGAGTAATTTCCTAGTTTATCTGACACATAGCAGCTATCTAGAAGGTATGAAATCGGCCCTTTGTCGTTTTTCCAAAGATTAACTAAAATAAATCTAAATAAACACAATGTTTACGTTACCAAGAACAAAATACCAACCCCCACCCCTCTCCTTTTGTTGTGATGAATTTAAAAACATTTTTTTATACCCTTGCAGAGGGTATTATAAAATTGGGAACCTCGTAAGCCTGCACTGACTGACACCGCCGCTCAGCTAACAGCACCACAACTCGCATTTCTACAGCGGCGTCAAATTCATGTTATAAATTGACAGTGCCAGTGCCAGACAATGCTGAAAGCGAGAAAGAGAACTGTTCTCATTTGTTGCGCGCGCTCTCCCTTTGTGGCTTCCCGCACTTCCCTCGCCTTCAAGCTCGAAGTCGAGAACGATTGTCTTCTTGAATTCGAGAAGATTTCTTCTAAAAAAAATCAAAAAGAAAAAATTCGAAATTCAAGAAGATTTCGTTCTTGCCGATTCGTTCTTCATTTCTCTGGGTGTACGTACTAGAAATTGTAGGCTACGCATATGCACACTACGCATTATAAAATAAGACAGAAAGTCGGTACAGCCCGTCTATTACTATGTTTATACACACCAAATTTATCATGAGTAATGCCCTTCGAAGTATGCAAACTTTATTTGCTTATATTATCTACTAGCTGAATACCCGGCGTCGCCCGGGTCCTTATGTTTCTTATGAGAGCGTCTGTATTCAAGCTAGTGTTGGCAGCAAGTCGCCATAAACATTTTAAGCCGTTCGTTCTTTTTCTCTATTTAACCATCTTAATGATAATCTAAACTCATGAATATTTTGCAACATTTTTGTGACATTTTTGACCGTTTGGTTTATTCCTCCTATTTACCCATCTACAATTGCCGTCTATCAAATCTTCACAATAATCCAGGCTCAAATCAAAAACTTGCAAATTTCGCAATATTTTGGACCGTGTAATCTTCAGCTTCCAATTACCAACGCCTGCATTGTAATATAAGCACTAAGTGCTTTCTTAAGTACTCATAAGGTTATTTTGCTAATTTCGCGATTTTTGGACCTTAGAAATCATCGCGGACAAGCGTCTAACCATTGACCAAAATTTCATCGCAATCGGATGAACGGTATAGTTTTTGAATTATCGCGGTTTTTGGACTATTTCCCGCCTATTTCTTGAAATCAGAATTCTCCAAAGATTTATAACAAACGAACATTTTGCCAATTTCGCGGTTTCTTCTACTTGGAAACCTTCCTGGGCAAGCGTCGATTAATTTCCCAAAGTTTTTGCGAAAACTTAAATTTTCATTGCAATCGGATGAACGGTATAATTTTGCAAATTTCGCGGTTTTTGGACCATTTCACAGACATGAGACATAGCCTATGACACTTTCCTGATCGACATGAACATACTGTGAAAAATTCGTGAAGATCGGTTCAGCGGTTTAGACGCCCATAAGGGACAAACAAACAAACATACAAACATACTTTCACTTTTATATAGATGTATAGATTTGATCGTAGAAATTGATAGTCAGTTATGGCACCATCATACATTATCCACGTTGTATGTTCACATACATTGCCGGACCAGTTAAAGGTATAGTACGTTATTTTGAGTTAAGCCAATTATAAGATGAATAATTTTCTCAATTGTATCTTGATTTCAAAATATGTCGAGAAGGCAGAACGTGGCGAAAATTAAAAATAGTCTTGATCTGCCTGCAAGTAAAGGGTGGGTCAAAAGAAGTCACCCTATTGGAAGATGCTCTTATTTTTACAAATAGCCGCCAAAGTCAGATCTGTTTTGACATTTGTGGACTAGACAGATGTAGAATACTAGACAAGTGAAGAAGCCATGGATCGATATACTCCCCAAGAACGCGGAATAATCGTGAATAATCGATTTTTCGACCAAAATCATAATGAGCGATGAGGCTCATCTCCACCTCATTTCCGCCCCATTTAACCGTTCCAGACTTTTTTTGTGGGGTTTTTTGAAATCCCGTGTTTACGTAACTAAGCCCGAGACCTTAGAAGCCCTCAAGGACTACATTCGACACGAGTGCAAGAATCTGCTGCCCGAAGTTCTTGCCGAAGTGATGAAAAATGCCATAAAACGAGCCCGTTTGGCAATCAATTGTAACGGCACCCATTTGGCCGATATCATCTTCTCGAAATGACCAATAAAATTCTAAAGGTTCAAATAAATATAATCAAAAAACAGAATATACGTTTTTTATTTAGAAAAAAAAATGAAAGCCAAACAACATCGGATGACTTCTTTTGACCTAACCTGTATAAGAAGTTTTTGTCCAAAACACGTCGAACCTCTATCTCTTACCATCTCTGAGATCTGTGCGATCATACGGACAGACAGACGGACGGACAGACGGACATGGCTATATCGACTCGGCTCTTGATGCTGATCAAGAATATACATACTTTATAGGGTCGGACATGCTTCCTTCTGGCTGTTACATACTTTTGCACAAACTTAATATACACTGTGTACTTCTGGTACGAAGTATAAAAATAGGGAAAATTTAACTTCGGCTCGGCCGAAGTTTTGTATACCTTGCAGCACGTTTTATTGTCTACTACTTTTCGACTACTTTACGGACCTTACTTTTCTAAGAGAGCTATACTATATAGATGTCTGATTTCGCCCTAGTTAAGTGGAATCATCGAAAAGCTTAACAAACTAACATGTAAATTTTTTGGAGGCGATTCCGATTAAAACAGAACAAGTTTTTTCTAACTAGAACTTCTTTTTCGACCGATCATTCATACTGCAGCTATATGATATAGTCACCCGATATTTACAAAACTTCGTACAATTTTGTAAAAATATATAAAATAAATATATGTCAACGTAAGGGACGTTTCCATTGAAAACAAAAAAGTTTTTTCACAAGAACTAGTTTTTCGACCGATCGTTCCTATGGCAGCTATATGCTATAGTCCTCCGATTTTGACCAAACTTTTGTGTGGGAGCAAATAAAACAAATACAAGCCAATTTTGAGGACCTTTCCACTGAAAACAAAATAAGTTTTTCTAACTAAGACTACTTTTCTGACGATACTTTCTATAACAGCTATACTATATAGATGTCCGATTTCAATTTTCTAAACTAGAAATACGTTTGTTAAAAACAAAAAATTTTTCTCTCTACTGATACTTCTATAGCTATATCATCACCGCCGGTTCCACACGTATACCAAAAACTTCATACTTTTACTCCGAAGATAGCATAGAAACAACAACACAATACACGCAGGGCTAAATCAACTCAGCTCGTCATGCTGATCAAGAATGTATATACTTTATATGGTCGGAGATGCTTCAAAACATCCGGAAAATTTTATAATACCCCCTGCAAGGGTATAAAACAGGGATGCAAACCGAACCGACCCGAACCGATTTTTTGCTTTCGTGAACCGAACCGGTGGATTTTAAAAAATGCTGAACCGAACAAAAAACCGAAAATTAAAATGGTTCGGTTCGGTTCACTTCAATGACGAGTTTTAAGAAGTGAAGCGCCTACCTTTACACAATGATACCTGTAATTTTGGGATATTTTATCGACTCTATCGACTCTAAGCTACAATTTTTCCGACTTTCGGTTTAATTAAGATTCAAACTAATCTTTAGCGATGCCAGATTGATGTAGTCTTTATGAATGATTCGTCAACAAAATAAAGCATGTGATCCCTCACATCTCCTGCAATAGCCCACCGACCTTATATTATTCTTGTCATTAAACTGAATTTCTTCTTGTTGGTTGCCAATTGATTTGTGTGAGTATTCTTCCCTCCATTCTCAATTCTAAAATCAAGATTAGCCAGGACATTTTTTTCCTAAGCCAAAGTTAACGTTTGTAAGGGCACGGAACGTATACCTTTCGTTCGACTTAGCAATCCGACTTATCTGGCAGACAGTCCAATTGAAGAATGGACTGATTTCGAAGTGAAGTCCTTCTGGACGAAGACTGAATATAAGATTTTTATACTGGGCGCATTCAGCAGATAAATCCGTTGTACGATTTGTGATTTATGATTGCCGATTTTACCTGCTGGATGAAGTGATTGTCGATTGCGATAGGTAAATTTAACAATAATGATTGTTGAAAAGCAATCGAACAAAACGTATGATTGGTAACCGATTGCTTGGTCCAGGGCCGTAGGCAGGATTTTTCAGGGGGTTAAATTTCCTTTAGTCGCTTCTTTCTTTGTCTTTTTTCATGAAATGCATTTTCAGTGCCTACGCCACTGGCTGAGTCAGTCTACAAACATTCACATAAAATTATCTATTTATTGTCCTTTAATATTAAAGTTTATTTGTGTAAGGGTTGTTTTTTGATAAAAAGTAACAACAAAATATCAATTAATGCCATTCATCAGAGACTCATCGGCAATCTTACATCGTAGGTCAGTAATCGCTAATCGGACTTATCTGCTGAATTGGCCCAATGATTTCAAAGCTATTTTTTTTTTATGTAACAAAAATAGCCCTTCATAAAATATATAAATAATAAAGAGTGAACCATTGAACCGAACTGAAACCGCGGCTTAGTTAGCTCCAAAAACCATTTGGTGAACCGAACCGGCGGTTTAAAATCTATGTGAACCACTGAACCGAACCAGTCCTTATATCCAAATGGTTTGCATCCCTGGTATAAAAAGACCATGGTCGACCGCCATTTCTTCATAATTCGCGGTCCATCGAGGACATTTTTTTTTTCATAAATTTTACTGAACATTTACAGAATTTTACCACTACCCTTGGTGTAAAAAAGTCCTACACCAAAAATCCACGGCTCTTGGACAAGTACCTTTATCTAGTACTTTACGATGATGCAGGTTTATTTGCAGAACATTCATCATTTTGTGTCAGGATCCTCCGATTGGAGAAGTTCCTGTTCGGCGTAAAAACGCCCAAAAGGTGGTCCATAGTCGGAACCCGCAAAATTATAGCCGCAGCGCTGCGGTATCCATCTCTTCTTCGTTCTGCGTTCATCGTTGAGTCTTTTTTACAGACTTTCATGTTAACCCGCTGGAACCCATAGTTTAAGGTTCCGCCGCATTTGGTTAAGTACTCTGCTGATTATCTGGAATCTGACTAGAATGGCTGCCCGGGTTGAGCGCTCCACTTTGATCACCCTCCAATAGTTGGTGGAAGCGCTTAGGTAAAGCATGTAATATTTTATAGGGATCCGCTGAGTGTACGGGTAACCAGACTCGGACTCTCGGCAGAAGTTCATGTCTTTGGCATCGACAACCTTCAGCCTCTCACCCGGATACACTTTGCCAGCCTTGTCGATGGCGGTCTTGTAAAGGTCTGCTGACCTTCGGTCCTCCCAGGCTACAATTTGGATATTCCTTTGAATTACCCTCGTCTAGAACACCAGTTTACACAAATATGTCCGAAAAGTTTCCTATTTAGGCCTATTCCCTGTCGGATTTGTCGGAACGTGGTTCCCAAAAGAATGCCTTCTGGCACACTTCTTTTTACTAGGAAGAATGCACTACCAACTTTTGCAGTATGATAGAAGGCATATAACCTGTATGAAAACTGATGCACGTTCCTTTTGGCATTAGGTTAGAAGCGAAGAATTCTGCACAACATGCAAACGTCCCTTCTATTGGCACGCATGCAGCATAGAGCAGAGACAGCCGAGCGTTTTTACGAAGTCGAGCCAACAACAACAACCCATGCAAACGTCGCTTCTAATAGAACAGTTTCTGCTGCGTTTCGCACCTATACTAAAGCGAAAGGAAGATTGCTGGTTTTTGCAACTACTTCTTAGTGGCAAAAGTTGTATACGGGATGTGCTTCTGGCACGCAGTCAAGTCCGACTGAGTTGTCCAACGTGTGTATACGCATTTGCTTTGCGTATACACACTGAAATTAGGCGTAGTGTGCGTACTTATGAAGTATGCGTAGACGTAAAATAAACACGCATTCGCACCATGATACACTAACTCCAAGGTAGCGCAACTGGAAGTGCCTTTTCGCACGCGAAAATTTATCGAACCCAAGGACTGAAACACTCAGAAAATCCAGAGCCACAAAGTGGATTTGTAACGTTTTTGACAGCTTCCGATAGAAGTTATTGCCCACACCAGGAAATAGAATGCGATCATGTCAGTTCGTTACCTTTGAATCATCGAACCAAGGCCTACTGAGAACATCGAAGCTGCGCAGTACGCTACCTTTTAATTTTTGTATCATGCATACGCACTATGAAGTATACGCATACGTACTGATTGAGGCATTGGCGCATTTTTGGTACGATTTGCAGTTCTCTGATGGGCATACCATCTGTATTAACAATACTTTCTAATTTGGTTTGAGAACAAACGGAATCAATCGGCTTCTAAATCGTTTGGGATGGATTTTAGATGTTAATGCTTGTCTTTGTCTTGCAGGGAAGCTGAGGGCGAACTGTCGCTGTGTGCTGGCGACTATCTGCTAGTGTGGACAAGTGGGGAGCCGCAGGGAGGCTATCTGGATGCTGAGCTGCTTGATGGACGCCGTGGCCTTGTGCCCGCTTCCTTCGTACAACGCCTAGTTGGTAAGTGGTAAGATCATAGATGTACTTAAACATTGTTAAAATGTTTTCCTTCTTAGGCGATGATCTCCTGGAGTTTCATCAGGCGGTGCTATCGACACTGCGCGATGCCGAGGATGGCTCGATGCAGTGTGATACAACGTCGCTGCCCTCCTTGCCGCCGCACAACCCATTGCTCACACACACCCACGAGGATTTGGCACGTTTGAGTGAGACGCACACTGATCTGGAGCACGACCAGGATGATATCAGCGATAATGGTAACTATTGCCCATCCAGGCACTCGCATCTACGAAATCTTTTAATCTCTTTGGTTTTTGTGGCATGACAAATGCATGATTTGAATGTGAGCATAACTTTTGACCCCTTACCAACCAGCCATCAGCTAGCTAGAACCCTGGAGTCTTGCGTAAGCAAATGTCTAATTCTTCCCTCTCACAGTTCCAGCTCCCAAGCACTTGACGCTGGAACGGCAGCTGAATAAGAGCGTGCTCATTGGCTGGTCGCCACCGGAGCCTGTGGGCTACAACCTCATCGAAAGCTACTACGTCTATGTGGACGGCGTGCTCAAGGTTACGGTGAAGGCCAACGAACGCACACGCGCGCTTATCGAGGGCGTCGACTCCACGCGGGTAAGTCGCTCACCCGGACGGCTAGAGAGGAATCTCCATTGATCTATTGATCTTCCTGCACACAGCCGCATCGCATTAGCGTACGCAGCGTCACCCAGAATCGGCAGACGTCCCGGGACGCCGCCTGCACCATGATCATCGGGCGCGACACCTCACATTTGGGCCCCTCGGCGGTGCGCGCCTCGCACATAACGTGTTCCTCGGCGGTCATCTCGTGGCTGCCGGCCAATTCCAACCACCAGCACGTGGTGTGTGTGAACAATGTGGAGGTGCGCACCGTCAAGCCGGGCATGTACAGGCACACCATCACAGGTCTGGCGCCGAGCACCCAGTACCGGGTGACAGTGCGCGCCAAGCATCTGCGTGCTGTGGGCCAGCACACGCCCCAGACACCGGGCAGACCCGGGCAGGAGGAGGCACCCGGAGCCTATGCCGACTTCCGCACCCTTACCAAAGGACTGCCAGATCCTCCGCAGGATATCCAACTTGAGGCTGGTCCTCAGGATGGTACCATTCTGGTGACATGGCAGCCGGTTAACAGGCCCACCGCCACGGGGCCTGTAACCGGCTACGCTGTGTACGCCGATGGTAAGAAGGTGACGGACATCAACTCTCCCACGGGTGACCACGCCCTCATCGATATAGGCAAGCTGGGCGTCTTCAATCCGCGGGCCGTGACCATTCGTACCAAATCACGCGATTCACAGTCGGCCGACAGTGCTCCCATCTTGATACCAAGTAAGTGGAGGTGCAACATCTTGACTTGAAGAATCCTTTATAAGCCAATCCATCCTGCAGATACGGTGCGCAATGCAGTGGCTCGTCGGGGACCAAATCAAATGGGCATGGGTCCGCAGCTGCCGCAGGGACCCCACGGCTTGCCCGGGCAACCCGGGCAACAGCAACAGCAACAAACGCATATGATGGGCCAACAGGATCCCCACCACACTCAGTACGATCCCAACCAGATGCAGCAGCAGAATATGCAGACAGGCCAGCAGCAGCAGCCCGGTCAGCCCGGCCATCAGGTAAGTGTCCCTAGCTTGAGTCGTTACATACCTACATATGTATATGGATCCTACACTGTAAATAATGTTTACTTTTCATTTCGATGCGATTGGTTGCAATATTTCAAAATTCTCTTCTTACATCGAAGCCAACACAACATTTCGAAGATTGTACATAAAGTTGTACCAATGTAGATACCAAACTGAATGCTATTTACACTGAAAAAAATATAAATACAATAACACTTTGAGTTCAAACCCACTGCCTGTTTACCCCGCGATCCTTTTCAATATCAACCAATCCGATTTCGGGAGTTTGATTTTACCCTCAACTCACATACCCACCATCAGGTTTGTCTTGGTTTCCGAAAGTTATTAAATTGGAATTACTCGTACATACTCTATCAGCAGATTAAAGAAGTCAAGCCCTCTTTTGGTATCAAATGTTTTGAGATTTTGCGTGCTTCTCAACTTCATCATGCAAAGTCGAACGTACTTACTTTAGTGGCAAAGGCCTTAAAGAACTTTGATCTTATCGGTGTGTCAGAAGCGGCTTTATGTAATCAACAGAAAGATTTTGGATGTTGATTAGTTTCTCATGGGTCAACACTAATAAGGTTCAACTTTAAATGTTTACAAAGAATGCATGACAAAACCTCAAAGGCAATGGATCGAATACAGAGTTTTCTAAATGGGCCCTTTTCACACTGGGCAACACAGCCGAATTAGCAGATGAAATGAAAAATCTACTTAAAAACGCGTGTTTTTTATATGTTATATTAGTAAAATGGCTTGACACAGCCCCAAAGGGCCAGAGCCGAGCATCTCTCAATCTCTTCGCTTGTGCGCTTCTAATTTTCGCACAAGAGAAAGGGACCTACAGTTTAACGCCGAGTCAAAACGGCAGTTTGAGAAGCTTTTCTTGGCTTACATACTACAAAGCTGGCGCCAACAGCAGAGAGGGGTGACCGGGTGTAAAGTTTATTCAAAGAAAAATCTTTTTCATTAGATGTTCCGAGGCGGGATACCCCCCCCCCCCCCCCCCCCCATAGTTAAAATTGGGAGTATGAACCCATCCCTTTTTTTTTTTTTATTAAAAAAATTGTTCCGTAGAATGTGCTTAATTGTTGTAATGGAAAATCGTGGTAGGATCTCTTAAGCTAAGACTCCATTTACACGACCCGATCGCTCAGCTGAGTTTTCGTCAGCTGAGCAACTCAGGTGAGCAACTCAGTTCAGCGTTTACACATGCCTGAATAGCACAGTTGAGTCAGAACCGTTGGTTCTTGAAAATTGTCTAGTTCATTTGTGAATTGGCCGCGCAGATTGCCTATTTGGGTTTTTATATCCACTCTCAAGTTGTGCAGCAAACTTTTCCAAAGTGGGAATCCGTACGATCTGCTACACCTACAAGGTAGGATTGGAGGAGTCATAAAGCGCAGGCTCAGCCTCGTACAAGTCAATAAGGCGCGTTACATCAATTTTAATGTTTTATTTCAATAAACCGCGATTTGGCATAAATAAAAAGCAAACCGATATCCAAAAATCGGTTCTATTTCGCCTGATCACTAACCTGAGTAAATCAGGTGCCTACTCAGACGACTGTTTAAACGAGCTAGCCACTCAGGCGGAAACTCAGCTGAGTGATCAGGTCGCGTAAGGTGCACACAGGCAAATAATTTGGTAAAATTTTGATGAAAATTTTGCTAACTCACCATGATGGCTGATGTTGTATGACTTAAAACTAAAGCTAAGGTTTCATTCACAAATAATTTGCTCAAATATGGCCAAAAAGTGCACTATTTAGGCCTATTTCGACCAATTTTGTACCGAAATTTGTCCAAATTATTTGCCTGTGTGAAATTAGCTTTATTAACAAATGTTTTTAGACTTTCGTGGGGTGCAATTTGTTTGATCCCACTGGATTCGCTCTGATTCTTTTCTTTTTAGTTAATATGATTCGTTGTCTTTGTAAAGTGTTTAGATTTGTCTGCAACAAACTGCACAGAATACTTTTCACCTACTGCGTCAGTTTTTGAACGAACTATGTTTTTTGGTTGTCGCACGCCGAAAACGTTCCCGCCAATATATTTTTTAGTTTGTTGTTACAAACTTTATTGATAAAACAAAATGTACCGATAAAAAGCTTCAAGAAATTGGCATACTATTAAGGAATTTCAGCAAATTGGTTAAAAAATGGAGGAAGTTTAATAGGTTTTAGTGAAAGGTTTGAGGCAAAAAAAGAGAAATGGTTGTTTCCTGCGACAGGTGATGCAAGTTGCTGTTCTAGTCGAATCTAATTCTTCCGAAGAGCTTATGTTGGCAAATTGCGTCAAGCTCAAAATCGATCTGCGATCTGCGAAAAAATAGGTGCTACCCTGATATGGTGGTTTACTAGGATTGTAGAAGGTATCGAAAAATGACACAGCTAAAGTTGGAAATAGTTTTGGACGCCTTTCCATAGATAGCATCCAATTCAGTGACTTCACAGGGCTTTTAACTCCTAATCTGTTGATTGACCTCTTCCTTAGCATCAATGTATTTCAGGTTTGGAAAAAACATTCTTGAAATAGAAATTACGAAACTGACAATAAATCGGTAAATACTTTCGGAAACCAATACAAACCGTATTAATATATTCTCCAATCTGTTGCATCCACATCAATCCCAAAATACTCGGGTTCGGGTTGATAAATGTCTTGATTTCTTTCTACCACAACTACTACTACTACTTCTCTCTCCTATTCCTTACTCGAGTTCTACAATTTACTTACTATACTATTTTTTCTATCAATTTCTTTTGCAAAGTAACCACATTATATACATACACTGAGCGAAAATTTAGACAAGCGCACAAAATTATATACACACAAAATTTATAAGATCAATTATTTTAGATATCAAAAGCCCTACAAGAAAGTTCATATTATGCAATAAGATCCTAAGCAATTGAATTAAGATCTGTCCCTTGCCCCCGTTCCTCTCTTAAAAATCAATCGATATGACTTGTATGTATGTGAAGTTATATTTATTTACTTGAAATTTTTGTGTTTTGGTTTATCATTTCCATCAACGAGATATGCCAGAGTATGCAAGTTCTGCTAGCGTTCAGTTGAATTTTGATAAGTTTTGTTTAGTCACAATTAGCATGACTTTCAACTCGAAGCCGTAAACTAAGAAATAACAACTTTGTTGAGAGTTTGTAGCTACCTAAGGCAATTGTTTTAAGGAAAACGCAATGCAATGCAACGAACAATTTTAAACAAAACAAGTTACATATTCATTTTCATTATATGAAACCCAAAACTGTTACCGTTACCGAAACCGATACTGAAACTGAACCGATAACAGCCCGACGGAGGCTCCGGCTTGTTAGGTGGCCTGCTCGGTGGCCTCTTCTCGAAACCCACACAGAGTCAAGTGAACCAGAATGTAAGTTATACCCACAACATCTCTCACTTATTACCACAGACACACAATCATACACTAAACATAAGATTAACTTTTGGTAAAAAAAATATACACAAATATTTTAAGCGTTCGATGCATTCTATTTGTTCTGTTTTTTTTTTTTTTTGGTTAGTAATTCTAGTTATTTGGTATTTACTTAATAAATAGCTTATCGAAATGCCTCGTACTTACGCTTGAATTAACCAACGCTAAATGAAAACTGAATATTGGAAATTGTAAATTGAATCAAATGAAATATCGGAAGATTTCTAAAATATCATGAAGTATAGATTGTATTATGTATGGATTTACATTGAGTTCTAAACAGATTATGATTTTTGTAACCAGTTTTTTTTTTTCAATTTGGAAAACTATAGGAAAATATTTTCTTTAGTTATTTAGAAAACCTAATGATCATTAAGTCTCATTAGATTTCATGAGACTTCAACCAGAGAGCGGTTGTTTTTGTCGCTCTAATACTCAACGCTTAGTAGAGATTCAACCTGAAGTTCCCGTCTTTACTAATTCTCTTTTATCCTGGTTTTAAAGTTAGTGACACTATAAAGTATATCTTTAGGCCTACTCTTGGAATAAGAAAAAGAGCATCAACGAAGGAAAAATATGTTTCCTACTATTTCCATGTATACATTTTTGTTCAAACTCGCTGTATATTTCCTTTTTCAGAAATCCACAACATTCTTAGGAAATCTACCTAAAACTTAGAAGAAATAAATTGTGTTCGACCACTTTTGCCCTTCTTCAAACTCACACTTTGTCGTCATCGGCAAAAACTCTGGATCCAGCGCTTTTTGAAAAGCGAAGATAGCGAATTTAAAAAAATATACTCAGTACTTCACACTTAGTTCTCGATACTTAATACTTGATACTCAGTATGCGATACAAAGTATTCGATACCCAGAACTCGATATTCGATACTAAGTACTCGACACTAAGCAGTTTTCGATACTCAGAACTCGGTACTTGATATTTGATACACTGCATTTGAAACCCCGACCCACGACCACCTTCAAACACCTCAAAATATACAATGTCAGCGTCACGCTGAAATAAAATTTCACTCCTACTAAAATCATGACTTACACATCAACCCATTGGAATCGTATCGGCTCTTGGCTCCGAGCTGCAAAAGTAGTGCGCTGGCTCCTGGACAGCTTTCGAGCTATCGTTCTCAGCTCAGTGCCAAAAGCTGCGAGTGTACCGTTAGGAGCTCCCGGCTCTCTGCTCTAAGCGATAGTCGCGAGTGAGCAACTCCAAACTTCTTCTTCTAGTTCCAATCTCGAGTAGGACTTAGGGCATCAACAAGCCCTCTTCTGCGAACTCTGTTGTTAGCCTTCGCTTTGAGTTCTCCCCAACTTTTCCCGATGCTTTCCGTTTCTCAATCGACAGTCCTCCTTCAAGTTTCTTTGGATCTGCCAGGTGTCCGCCCGACTCAGTCCAGCGGGTTCAACTCCATTGCCTTTCTTGCGATGTTGCTCTTCAGTATTAGAATGTCGACACTCCATATTTCCTCGTCTTAGTAGCTCGGAGTTTCGTAATCAGTCAGGCCAGAATAAGCAACAGATGCGTCTCGGGCAACGGATTACATATGCTTGTAGTTTTGTCATTATGGAAGTTGTAATTTTCCAAGTGGAAGAATCGTAACCGTACTAACATTACGTTAAACTTGAAGAGACTGATTTTGAGCCAGTGTGGATAAGATGAGCATCGTTAAACAGCTGACAGCATTCCAAAGACACCTTCATCCTTTTCAAGGCGTGAATCCACATCAAGTTCCGTCCCTCCATCGACAGCGACTACGCTTTCCAGGTATCTGCATTGCTGAACTAGCTCAATTGGCAACAGAGTACGCCACTCAAGACTGGAAGAAGCGGTAAAAGCATTTCACCATGAAGCACTGTACACTGGGCGCTGTGGCATGTTGCTCTGATGAGGGAAATAAGTGTTTCCGGTATCCCTCTCCTTCGCAACCCCTGCCATATGCACTCTCTGCTTACGCTGTCGATGGCTTTATCGTAGTCCACTCGGTGCATTGATCGATCAAGGTGGGCAAAGTGATTAAGTGGTCCGTGCCCAACGAGCGCTTTCTGAATCCGTCTTGACGTTTGCTGCTGTAATTTCGGCTTTTTTGCGAGATTGTTGATGCGGCTGTTTTTGTCCCGGCGCAGCGCGGTGACCTCTGGGGACTTAGGCAGTCGCTAACATCTTTTTTGAGTTCGCATGTTTCTCGTCTGCTGAAGCACCATCATTCAACACCACTGATCCTGCCCTCTGATTTAGCGTCTCCTTCAGTCGTTTGCTTCAGTCGGTCGGTGAAGTATTTCGCCTTTGGTCTCGCATTATCAGATTTAGCAATCGCAGCAATCCTAAGACGGATGACCCCTACCATTAGATGATAATAGCAGGAGTTACCAATGTCCTTTCCTCTTTTGTTGAGCACATCCATTAGGCAGCCGCGAATACGGCGCGATGTAGCCAGGTGACCATTTTGAAAAAGTTTTTATCAAAACTTTTTGAGCTCAACTGATGTTGGTAAAAGCAAAGCCCAATACAATCTCTAAGATGCCGAACGGTCATACAATGGTTTTGCAATATGCAGCTATTTTTTTGGTGGCGACAATAAGCGAAATCTAAAAATAGAATGCGCTTTCTTGCAAGTGCAAGTGCCTATGTGTGCGTACTTGTGCTAAAGCAAACGAATACATGCAGGCAGATTAACAATGCTTGAGAATACGTGTGCACACATACAGTCGTCGGCGGGCTCCAGAGCGCTCCCTCTCTGGCTTTTGAACAAAATTTCAAGAGAGCCTGGAGCCAGCTCTAGAGCTAGCATGAAAAAATCGTGTGCAAAAAATCGTTTGGCGTTACTCATCTTAGAGATTATATTGGTCTTTGGTAAAAGTGTTCTTTCTAAATTCCTTGAAGTTTCTACTTATAGAATAGATCGCAGTATTTTATCTCTAAATTCCTTATAAAAATTGTATTTAATTGTTTTTAGCGCAGATTTTTGGATTATAGACCTAGAGATTTTACAATGTCATTAAAGGTCTGCTTAAGCACTATGGTGGAGCACCACAGTTTAGCCAACGAGAAGAATTTATATATTTGTATTGTATTTTGCATGACTTGAACCATTATCTTCTAAGGTCTGATATATGTAAGCTAGTTGTCCAGCGAAGTCTTAGAAAAAAAACTTAAAAAAGGGGTCGGCAATGTGAGCAGAGAAGTGGCCAGTGGCAACTGAGAAAATCAATGTATACATATACAGAAAAGATCTTGTTCTCCCGACGTCTCTGCTCACATTGCCGCCCGGCTGTATCAGTTCCTCAAATACCTTTCCATAATCCTACCGAAAGGTCAAAACAGTTTAGCGTCAAATGATACTCCAATTACCCAATTGTTGACCTAATCTCTTGTACTATATTTGCAGTTGTGTATACATATACTTACATACACAAACACATACATACTTACTACCTGTACTACATGATGATTTACTCTTAACTCCAACTTGTGCTTTCTTATTTCCGAAGACATATTTTAACCTAGCTTCGTATTTAACTTTAACCTATCAACCATAGCCTTTTCGTTTTCCAGTTCTTTAGACCGTAGCTTGTAAATCGCCTTGATCTTCACACAGAAATACACACACACACACACACACACACACACACATACACTTACATACAGCTATATCGTACTTTCCTTAGTTGTCTTAAAGAGAAGCGAAACGATAAAACACAGCTAAAACGCAGACGCCTTCGTATTGCTTAACGATAAATCTCTCTAAAGACAATGTGAATGAAAAACAGAGTACAAATTAAGAACTGCGAAATCATGAAACGAAAGAAACGCTAACAAAATTTTAAATTCATTTAAATTAATTCAAATTGATGCGCGTGCTAAACAACGATGATCCAGGGCTACCAGCCGGGGGCAGCAGCAGCCACACAGCGGGGCATGGGTCCAGTGCCGGGCAGACCACAGCTGCCGGGTCAACAGCAGCAGCAGCATCCACAGCAGCCGTATGGGGCACAGGGTCCCATGGGAGGGCCACGCTTTCGAGGACCAGTACCAGGACAGATGCAGAATCAGCAAATGCAGGGTCAGCAAATGCCGGGCCAAATGCCGGGCCAGATGCAGGGTCAAATGCCAGGTCAAATGCCAGGTCAAATGCCGGGTCAAATGCAGGGTCAGATGGCAGGACAAATGCAGGGACAAATGCCTGGTCAAATGCAGGGTCAAATGATGGGCATGGGACCACGCGGTCCGCTTAACCAGCAGCAGCAGCAGCAGCAACAACAGCAGCAGCACATGCAACCGGGTCAGCATCTTTCTGGCCAACAGCCTGGCCAACAGTCACACCAACAAATGCCCGGAGCTCAAAAGAAACCTCGCTACTTTGTCGCCATGTTCGACTACGATCCATCCACCATGAGTCCCAATCCAGATGGATGTGACGAAGAGCTGCCATTCCAAGAGGGTGATACGATTAAGGTAAGCTCGCTGATCAATTTCGGCCCCCCACTTACACAGAGAACCACCAGAACACTTTCCAGCTGCAGCAGATTGATAGGCCCCCCGCTGAAGGCGAAGACTACTCCTCACACATGGTAAAGCTCTCGCTCTTGATCGCGAATTGGATGACCAGAATTGGCTGCGCTTGCCGCTAATTGAATGAATCAGTGCATGTTTTTCCTTCAGCCCCCCAGTATCCATCCAGTTGAGATCGATCCAAGTTAACCTAATCTAATCTAACCATACAAATACTTTAATATCCACTAAGTAGACGTTGTTCTCTCTTCTAAATAGATCCATAAATAACCGTTAAGTTAGCAACTATGCACTCTAATACACTTGTACCTAAACCACTCACACACACTAACACATCCTCCACACAAAGTGTCAACAGAACGCCACTCATGTCTTCTCTCCAACCGCGTTTTGTCCACCGCTTTTAGGTCTATGGTGATAAGGACGCCGACGGCTTCTATTGGGGTGAACTGCGCGGCCGTCGTGGTTATGTGCCACACAATATGGTCTCCGAGGTGGAGGATACCACGGCTCAGATGACCGGTGCCGGTGGCCAGATGACTGGCGCCATGCAGGGTGGCCCCGGAGGCGTGGGTGTGGGAGGCGTAGGTGGTACCGCACAAGTTATGCCCGGTCAGGGTGGAACGCAGCAGAGTATGCGCAACGTGAGCCGCGATCGCTGGGGCGATATCTATGCCAATATGCCGGTGAAGCGCATGATTGCGCTCTACGACTACGATCCGCAGGAGTTGAGTCCAAATGTGGATGCCGAGGTAAGTTAAATTGTGTGTGCCTTGTGTGTACTGTTTTATGCTTTGGTTTGATCTTAGCGCAGGGAGAGCGGCCTAATGGGCGGTCTGCTGGGCGGTTTGCTATCTGGCTTTGGCCAAACAGTGGCAAGAGAAGTGAGTGAGGAAGCTAATGCTAACATGCTGCCACTCCGTCTAGTACTAGTGCTAAAAGCTCTATTTTTGTAATGTTGATCACCCCCTCCAGAGCTGGAAAAAAATGAAGAAACATAATTTCTTTATAAAAGCCTCAGAACGACAAAAAATATGATTCTAATTAATTACACTGTTCAGTAGTGAAAAGTAACCCGAGGATCTTTAACTAATTCCTGTAGACAACCCCATGCTGAATACGAGTTGGAAGGTCAAAGTCATAAGTTAAAGTCAAATTTTACTTGATTTATAGCAATTTTATCAAACTAAACAAGCCTGCTACCAGCCATTGGTTCTGAGGGATATTTAAAGAAACCATCTGATCATATTGATTACAGTATGCACTAACTATTGAAATTTCGTTGCATTTTTGTCAAGATCATTCTTACATTCTTAAACCCGAAAGTCAAGATTTTGATTTATGGGAGGACAACTAGATTTCCACCCAACATTTTTATGGGAGTTTTAGAAAGGCTACTTTATATAACATTGGCGTCATTAAATGATTATTGAAATGTACAATAACAACATTCAAGAAATCCTACGTTAACGTTTGAATTCGATCTTCTTCCTCTTTGGCCCAACATGCAAATACAAACCGTTTAACGGTCTTGGCTGCTGCTGTTATCCGCCAGTCGTTTCTGTTTTGTGCGAGCCAATTGTTTACACCAAACTTGGTAATGTGTTTCCGCACCTAGTTTTTCCATCTCAGTTTCGAATGTCCCTGCCCGACTCTCTCACAAAGTATTTTGCAGTCCGTTAGTACATCTGTTTGAGCTTACTCATTCATACGGGTAACATGTCCGCTGTTGTTTTATCCGCTTGACCCCATAGAGCTCATACTGTTAATGGCTCATTTGGATACGAAATTAATTGCCAACTTTTAGAGGTCCATAAATGCTCCGAAGTTCTTTTCTATCAAGCACGCACAACACAAGTCCACAACAATGGAATGATAAGCGACTTGTACAGCGCTATTTTCGATTTGAGCTCCCTACTCAGTTAGCAAGTTGTGGCTACTACACGTCCGACCTATTACCCCTCTAACCGAAGAAGCTCTTGTCATTGTCAAGGAGGAGTACGAATTATTCTCAGATTATCTTCCTATTCTGGCCACTATCCACACGTCCCCACAAGGAATCTCCTAGAGGCAATTCTCACTCCCATCTGGGTCCAACATCCAAACCTTCCGAACCGAGTTGGCTAATTCCGTCAACCCTAACATGGAGGTACAAACCACGAAGGATGTCGAAGATGCTGTTGCTACCTTCCTTAATAAAGTACAACAAGCTGCCCTGAAGGCAACTCCCCCCACTGGTCAAACTTTTCAACCCGGAAGACTCTCTTCTGGAATCAACCCTGCGGCTGAGGAGCTGCTACGGACCCCCGGATTCACAGAGTATACCGCAAAGGTGCCAACAGAGTAAGGAAGGTCCCTGCCACACTCAGGCGAGAGGCGACAGACCGCATGCTGAAGAAAGCTACTGCGGATGGAAGCTCACTAAACGATTCAAGCGGCAAGTGTGGCAAAGTTCCCAGTTCAACGTCCTAATGGTTCCTGGGCAAAATCACCACAGGATCGAGCGAAACCCTTTGCTCTGAACTTCCTACCGTATGAAACCTCCTCGCCCAGCCGGAACCAACTAGTCTCAAATGCCTCGATAGCCCTCTCCAAATGTCCCTCCCAGTTCAATCACCTTCCCTGAGATGAAAGGGGAAATCAAGGATCGGTGGTACGCTAGACCCCAGGCATTAACAACATTGACAACAGGACAATAAAGCTCCTGCCAGACAAAGCCGTATTTTTCTTGGTGCTCAGAGACTAAGTCATTTCCCATCACCCTGGAAGAAAGCAAAAATTGTTCTCTTCCACAAGAATTGAAAACCACCCTCCTGCCTTGATTCCTACCGGCCGATTAGCCTACTATCCACCCTTGGGAAGATTTTCGAGCGCTGTATCCTGCGAAGAATGATTGATGTTCGATCTAATCGAAAAGCCATACCCGATTTCCAATTTGGCCTCCGACTGAGCCAATGAACTCCCGAAAAATTACATCCAGTGGTCAACTACATCCTCGAAGGGTATGAATTGGCAGCTTACCTTGACATCCAGCAGGCCTTCGATAGAGTGTGGCACGAAGGTCTGCTCTCGAAGATCAAGAAACTTCTTCCGCCCCAACTGTACCTGCTAATCAAGAGCTTCCCGACGGACAGAACTTTTGAGGTTGCACAGGACGGAGCGATATTCCAAACAAGAACCATTCGGGCTGGTGTACCGCAGGGTAGCGTATTGTGTCCTACGCTATACTCCCTATTCACTCACGATATGCCCGAGTCTGTAGCATTCCGCTTGAAACCCCGAAGATCTTCTAGTAGCGACATTTGCTGACGACACAACCATACTTGCCCGCAAGAAATGCATTTACTCAGCCACAGTTGCCCTTCAAGAGTACCTGAATAGGTTTAGCAACTGGGCCTCTAGATGGAACATTGCCATAAACACGGACAAGTGTGCTTCGGTGACCTATTCCACCCGTCGTGACACCTGCCCGGGAGTATTCTTGCACGGTCAGCTTATGGAGCATAAAGCAGCCCATAAATACCTTAGGGTGACACTAGACAGAAGACTGACCTTTGGACACCATGTCAAGACAACAGCTCAAGCAGTGGCTGCCAAAGCACGGCGCATGGGGTGCCTCCTGAACTACCAGAACAAGCTGTCTCTCAGGAACAAAGTTCTCATCTACAAGGCTATTCTGGCTCCGATATAGAGATATGACCCACAAATTTATCAACCCTGAGAAAGCTTAGAGTGGTTCAGGCGAAAATCCTTAGAAGCATTACGGGAGCTGAATGGTACCTGAGAACCAGGGGTATTGAAAAGGACCTTGGAGTTCCCATGGTTGGAGATGTTACCAACAAGCAGGCCGACATATACCCTGACAAGCTATCTCACCACTCCAACAAACTGGCGAAAAACTTGTTAAGAAGACGGAGAATCCAAGGTGTTCGTCAAAGGAGAAGGTTAAAGAGAGTCTTTCCCAAGGACCTCAACTCAAGGCGACTCTAGCAGGACACCATTTACACCAAATTCTCACACTTTCTGACTAAATACCTACATTAAAACACTTATACATTATTGGTAAGACCAAATGGACACTGTCAAGTACTTTTCAAGCCCAATATCACACTAGCATAAGCGGAAAAAAGGCTAGTTTTTAAAGGACCCTTTACCACTAAAAACAAAACAAAAAGTTAGCAAGAGAAATACTTCTTCGGATAACATCAGTCTGTTATTGTCGCTAGTTTTAATTGTTCCTTACCTAGGAAATCATTAGCAACCTAAAAGTTATACTCTCCAATTTAAACAGAATACTAGGTACTTCGTCTTGTTGCAGTTTTTTCAGTTCTTTCTCTTGCGATCATTCTCCTGCTCTGCTCCTGTTCATTCTTGATAAACGTTCCAGCAATAATCCGCCAACAATTATCTTTGCGGATTTCTGTTATATCAAGCAGCTTTTTTATAATTCGGCCATACTTCTATCGGTGGCCGGGTAGCTCAGCGGCTAATGTGCGGGACCGCTGTGCAAGAGGTTGTGGATTCGATCCCGCCTCGGAACATCTAATGAAAATTTTTTTCTTTGAAGAAACTTTACACCCGGTCACCCCTCTCTGCTGTTGGCGCCAGCTTTGTAGTAATTATCCATGCAAAAGCTTCTCAAACTGATGTTCGGATTCGGCGTTAAACTGTAGGTCCATTTCTCTTGTGCGAAAAATAAGAAGCGCACAAGCCAAGAGATTGAGAGTAGCTCGGCTTTGGCCCTTTGGGGCTGTGTCAAGCCATTTTTACATACTTCTATTAACCGCAAACGTTAACGGATCGTTCAATGAATGTTGTTATTGTACATTTCAATAAACATTTAGTGACGCCAATGTTATATCAAGTAGCCTTTTAAGAACTCCTATACAAATTTGTGGCTAAAATCTAGTTGTCCTCCCATAAATTTAAATCTTGATTTTCGGGTATAACACGCTTCAACATTTCTAATGTTCCTTAAAAAAATGCAAGCAAATTTCCATAATTAGTGCATATGTTAATCTATATGATCAGATGGTTTCTAAAAATAGTTTGTCAAAATTGCTATAAATCAAGTAAGATTTGACTTTAAAGGATTTTATTCAGTTGCAATGATATATTGACTATCCTAGAAGCTTCATATGATTTCAATTTAATGCTTGGTGTGGTCTATAAAAATTCTAAAATGGTCCAAAGTCGGTAACATGGTTTTCCGCTAATATCTTGGAAGAGGAAACTAAGTAATGGTTTTGACCTTCAACTCGTATTCAGCAAACGTTTGTCTAAACGAATTAGTTAAAGATGTTCGGGGTACTTACAAAAGGCCCCAATTTGTAGAACTGCGTTATTTGGCATTGCTTCGATGCCCTTGAGTTGTTTCAAATTGTCTCATTTGGATGAAATATAGTGACGTAATCAATTTTTCCTCGTTCTTAAAACTAGAATTTCCCATTTCCACGGAAATTTGTAATTATTTCTACAATTCTATCTGTTTAGTCTAAATATTCAGTAATAACGCTTAAAGTGTTAAAATATTTATGTAAAAGAAAACACGTTTAGAAAAAAAGTTGCCTACTGAAAAATTTAAAGAACAAATGTTCGAAAAGTTCCTAAAATGAACCCAACTGAACTCAACTCAACTAACACACAGAAAAGTATAAGTAGACATTTAGACGTGCTACAACTGCGTGCAATGGTGCAATGCCCAAACACGTCATTTGATTAGCTGTTCGTTAAGTGCAAAAGGTCCTGGATTCGATTTCCAGTCAAGTCCGAGAAAAATGTTTCTTTGTATTTCTGAAAAAGACTTAAATTTTTCCTCAGTTGAGTTTAAAATATTCTTGAAAACGGAACTATAAAAACTTAAATCAAGTTTTTTGCGTTCATAAAAAATTGTTCTTGAAGTAAGAGCATTGTACTACAAATGAGAAAACCATTTCTTGCACTCGGCACATTTCCAATGTAAAGGAAAAAATCCGATTTGGAAGCGACTATTGAAAATGGTAGCGCTTTTATTGCTGGTGCTCCAATGTTGTCATATCCAGGGGATTTTGTGTTTTTCAAAAGAGAAATTTCTTCCATGACCTCCTGACTGCTTATCTCTGGAATGGGCAGATCCATCTGACAAGGGATGTCAAACAAATTCTTGGTGTCTTCGTTTTCCCTGTTGGCACCTTAGTTGGGTCTATGTTTTTATACTCTGTACCAAAGGTACATAGAGTATAATAAGTTTGTGCAAAAGTATGTAACAGCCAGAAGGAAGCATCTCCGACCCCATAAAGTATATATATTCTTGATCAGCATCAACAGCCGAGTCGATATAGCCATGCCCGTCTGTCTGTCCGTATGAACGCACAGATCTCAGAGATGGTAAGAGATAGAGGTTTGACATGTATGGGACTTATGCTTCTTATACTTGCAGGCAGATCAAGTTTATTTTCAATTTTTGCCACGCCCCCGCAAATTGGATAAAACGTAATATCTCCCACAGTTTTATAGATAGGTTCGTTCCTTCTGGACATATTTAGTAATCAGGATTATTTATCGATCCGCCAAAGGAATGGTAAAGATCGCATGAACGGTAGTAAAGATATGAGCAAACGAAAATTCAATATATCTGGGCTGCTCCTGCAGCAGCAAAACACATACATACGAGGTGTGTTCAAAAAATATCGCGAATTTTGTGTTTTTTCAAAAATTATTTATTTATTCGTGAATATCTATTTTGTCCCCTTCAAAGTAATCCCCATGAGATATTATACACTTGTGCCAACGGTTTTTCCAATCTTCAAAGCACTTCAAAAAATCATTTTTTTTTATCTTGTTCAGCTCCTCCTTCGATGCCGTCTTTATCTCGTCAAGCGTAGCGTAACGTCGTCCTTTCATGGGCCTCTTCAGTTTAGGGAACAAGAAAAAGTCACAGGGGGCCAGATCTGGGGAATACGGTGGCTGCGGCATCATTAGTGTGTTGTTTTTGGCCAAAAAGTCACGCACAAGCAACGATGTGTGAGCAGGGGCGTTATCGTGGTGCAAAAGCCAATTTTTGTTCTTCCACAAATCCGGGCGTTTCTGGCGGATTGCTTTGCGCAAATTGCGCATAACTTGCAGGTAATATTCCTTATTGACCGTTCTTCCCTGTGGCAAGAACTCATGATGCACCACGCCCTTGCAATCGAAGAAAACTGTCAGCAAAACTTTCACATTCGACCGAACTTGGCGCGCTTTTTTCGGTCTTGGTTCGTGCGGCAGCTTCCATTGAGATGATTGAGCTTTGGTTTCCACGTCATAACCATAAACCCACCAGTTATGACCCTCTGGAGCAAATTTGGGTCGTCGCGGACAGAGTTTAACATCTCATTAGCAATGTTCATGCGATGCTGTTTTTGGTCGCAATTGACCAAAAATCGAAGACGATCCAAAACACGTGCAAGCTAAGCAGCTGTCAAAAATTAAGTGAACATTCAAAATGGCCGAGCTTGTCGGCATAAGTGAGAAACATGTGTAGCAACATAACGCCACAAAAAAATCGAAATTCAAATATACGTAACCCGCGAAAATTCAAAATTCGCGATACTTTTTGAACACACCTCGTATGTATGTAGATGTATGTATATATGAGCAACGACTACACAGCAAAGTGATAGCCAACAATATTTTAGGAAAAATTTTTATTTAACGATTCATATTGGATCGTTGTGGATGTGATGACCCCGCCCCGCCAAAAATTCCACCTTTTAAATGAACTAGACCTGCAAATATATTGTCTGAGTAATTTCAACAACGAACTTCTATACAAAACCTAACAGCTATGGCTAGCTCATTAGATCCAATTGGATTCTTGCAGCTAACTGGGACGCTCTCATTTTCCCCCTTCCCTTTCCCACATACACAATATTGAGAGAGAAATTAGAGATGGTCGCGGGACAAATATATCGCCCGATACCTATCTGACTACTAAGACGAGGATTGTTTAAATTGCAAATAATATAAAAATAGTCTAGTTCTTTAATTCTAACATAATAACAAGCAATCGCAATGATGTTAAGTCATTCTGGTCACTCCGGAGTCCCGCGTAGTTTTCGATGTACGACCATCTCTAGCTCTGGCAAATGCAAAGGTTTTTTTGTCTGCGGCGCGTGCCGATCCATGTTCCCCAAAAAAAAAAAATATAATATAATCGGGAGCAAATGCGAGCAGCGACCCCAACTGGTAGAGAGTATAATATAGTCGACCGACTTGACCGACTTTCTTCCTTGTTAGATATGGCAAAGTCCAAAACGTCAGGAAGCTTCTTGACGTGTGTTGGACAATAAGTAGGATTTCCAGATGAGTGACAGCTGAGATTGTTTCCAAGGATACACCTATACAGGTTTCTCCCTTTAGGATTGTCTATTCTTGATCCCCACAATGTATGTTTGGCATTAAAATCGCCTCCGATTAGGTATCTGGGACCCAGGCATTCGAGCAATTACTGAATATTTGGACCTTACGGTTAAAATTATTGAATTAATTGTAAGTTTCGTTGAATAAAAGGAGTTGTTATTCGCTTTAATTACCAACCTAGTTGAACAGCTCTAATCTCCCGCTTATAAACTTTACTTATATCTCTGACTATGTCTAATATAACTTTACCTTTCGAAATTCCAGCAGGTGGAATTGTGCTTTAAGACAGGCGAAATCATACTCGTTTATGGTGATATGGATGAAGATGGTTTCTACATGGGCGAGCTGGACGGTGTCAGAGGCTTGGTGCCATCCAACTTCCTGGCCGATGCGCCCGATCAGTACAACAACCAAATGGGACCGGGCGGAGCGGCTGGCCGTGGTGGTCTCAGTCAGCGGGGCAGGGGTCAAGGACCCGGGGCCAGAGGACCACCGCCACCGCCTCGAGATAATATGATGCCTGGCGTTGGTGTGACCGGGCAGCGTGGTCCACAAGGCAAAAGTGAGTAGGCTTTTCGTGAACAACGATTCTTCTAATTGATTTTGGCATTTTGCGTTTCGACTTTCGTTTTAATTTATCTTGAGTTCAATACGATTCGGACATTGATGATGATGAGACCATTTCTTTTGGTTTTCCATTTTTGCAAATAAACAAAATTATACAAAAACAAATCAAGTTTTTTGAACCACTTTATAAGATCAAAATAACTAAGCAGGTTTTTCAGACCACCTACTACCACTACTTACTACCTACTACTACTACTACCACATAAACAATTTCCACAAGCAGGATTTCAGAATACTATAGCAACCGTTTGATTTGAATTCCCCCAAGTTTGTACTTTCGGTTACACCAATCCAAATCGGCCTAAGCGAGAGATCGACACAAGAAAGGATCAACTATAAGAAAGCTCACTCTTCCTCTCCTTCCGTCCTTTCGCTCTATCGCAAAAACTTCAATACGAAAAAATGAAAACAAAAACAATTTCTGATTTTGAACGCCGCTAATTTAATTTCCATTACGATTCCAATGAACTTTTGTAAAACTCTTTTCCCCGTTTTTTCTGGTTAATGTACAAATATATAAACCTGATTTCAGCACCTCTGACTTTTGTTTGTTAACTTTTTCGTATGTTTTGTTTGGTTGAATTCAAACTACAAATACAAATACAAATATCTAGATAGTTGTTGTTCTTGTTGTTGTACACACAGTTTACGAAATAACCTATGCATAGCCACATGTCGATCAATCAATCATCCAACATTCCAAGGTTTTTTTGAAATCATACCACGAGTATATATCACTTTGTATATATGCATTTTTAGTTACCAATAGTTTCGTTTGTGTTATGTTCATCTCTCTTTTTCCCTCTTTCTGGTCTTCTGTCTCTTTTTGTCTTGCGTGATTTTCCCCCATAGCAGTGTAATATTTTCTAGATGGTCTTTTGCATGTCGGTTAAACATTATGATTTACCTTAATGATTATTTTACTAATTGGTTTAAATTATAAAAATATAGTACTGAAGCAATTTGACCCTGATTTCATGCACCAGATTGACGTTGAATGAACTTGCATATTTTAGTGTTGCTCACCAATTAAAACCCAACTCGAAATGTAACTAGACAAATAACATGTAATGAGATTTAATTAGGAATTCACATTTTCCTGATAGATTTGTTTTTTTTTTTTTTGTAATTTTATTTATATTTGGATATTAGAAACTCCAGTCTGCCAGAGTGAAAAATGTAAGCCATAATGCCATCCAAATGAGTGAGTCCCGGTCAACAGTTCAATTAAGATATGTATAAAGGAGAACCAAAGTACTTTGACATAAATTTCTGTACATAAGTATTTTATAGTTGGAAATATTCTTTTAGTTAATTGGAAAGACATCAAATACTTAGCCAAATCTTGATACCTAATTAGTTATTACTTTTCCAGGCTGAGCACGAATTCAGTTTCAAAAGTTCTAAGCAAATAGTACTCTAGATATTGAAAGGGGGCTACCCTATAAATTTTACGATTTTATATTATTAAAAATAGATTTTAAAACACTTTCCTTGAAAATCATTTCTCTAAAGCATGTATTTTTAACGCTTCATTGATCAATGATTCTCCTCCTGAACAGGTCATAAAAACAGAAGATAAGTTTGCGACCGTCAAATTTACAGCATACAAGTTTTCTAAGTCAATTACAAAATATCAAAATCGATAATATCCAGGGACTGCAAATAATGATTATTGTTTTTTTTTTAAATCAAAAAATCATTAACTTGTAGCAACTTTAAGACAACGAGAGATATACCAAAATTCTTGTTTAAGAATCCTTTATCCATTTTCACCATGATTAAGGATTTTTCAGGATTTATTGTTTTACTCACAAAATAATGATTAATTTTGAGTTTTACTTTACAACTCAACCAATAATCATTATTTTTGAGCAAAAAAATAAAACTCATAACATAATGATTATTTTTTAAGTTTTATTTTTTGCTCAAAAATAAAACTCAAATTGTTATTGCGCTCTTTTCTTAGGGAGTAAGTAAAAAATTTTGTATATTCCTAATCAGTAACCCAAGACCAACCAATAAAATCCATTTTTGATTTAAAATTGCTCACGTCTAGCTGGGTGGATGGTTCAAGCGGAAAAGTACGCTATAGGAAATAGCAAGTCGTTCAAAGAAATTAAGTCGGCAATCTCAAGCGCCATTTTGTTGAGCAGCACAAAAAATAATCGGAGGTGTCCCAGAAATCTCTTCCAACCAAATTCCAACCCAAAACCAATTCTCGGTGTCCTAGAAATCTCTTTCGGTTGCTTTCAAACCTCTAGTATTTTGTTAAGAGATTTGGAGAAACTAACCAAAGCCACAAACCAACCAATGCGACTTCGCTAACCTACGCAAACTTAGCGAACTAAGCAAAGACACAAACAGGGCTGGCAAGTCTGAAACCATCAATACAGCTATGAACAAAATCTGTTTGCGAGCGACGCAGCCCTGTTTTTGTAGTTGGACCATAATCTTATACACACACCTTCTAACTAGACTTTTTAATAAGAAAATGAAATCTCTCCAAGTTCTGGGACACCGACGGATTTTTCGAGCGTTTTGCAAACCAACCGAAGCCAAAATCTCTAGAGATTTCCAGGACACCCCCGAATATGTGAACGAGTTGGCGGAAAAAAGGCTGAAGTTCCAGAAAAAAAATTAAATTTACAGTGATTATGTGCCCAAGTGAAGACAAGGATGCATGCGTTGATCTTGTGACCACTCAAAAAATGCCGTTTTCTGTATTAAATTCAGACAGCTTCAAAATAACATCACAAATTCTTAATGGCCTGCAAATGAAAAGTATGATAAAATAAAATCAGAAATCATTGCTTCATTAACTGACAGAATGCTATGCATAAAAATATACACAGCCACTAGACTTAATCGTGGAATCTTAGGCATAAATGTCCATTACTATCATGGCAGTGAAATTTGTGTGAGGACTTATTAAACTTAAGTAATCAAACACATCTGCATGTACATGCCCATGTACAAAATATTTTGAGTGATTTCCCAATCTATATGAACTGCCCAAAGTAGTGCATTCTGCTCCTGCAACAGAAGTCAGTGTCGAGAGGGCGTTTTCTGCACTCAGATTGGTGCTATCAGATTTGAGGTGCAACCTCTCTTCAGAGTCATTGCTGAAGCACCTTTTTGTAAAATTAAGTATGAAATAAATAAAATTATCTATACATCTATACAAATATATAAAAGTGAAATTATATTTGTATGTTTGTCCCTTATGGGCGTCTAAGCCGCTGAACCGATCTTCACGAATTTTTCACAGTATGTTCATGTCGATCAGGAAAGTGTCATAGGCCTGTCTCATGTCTGTGAAATGGTAAAAAAACCGCGAATTTGCAAGATTTTTTTTACTCAAAAATGGACTAAAACGGTTGGTCTTGGGTTACTGATTAGGAATATAAAAAAATGTTTCCCTTACTCCCTAAGAAAGGGGCGCAATTACAATTTGAGTTTTATTTTTGAGCAAAAAATAAAACTTAAAGAATAATCATTATGTCATGAGTTTTATTTTTTTGCTCAAAAATAATGATTATTGGTTGAGTTGTAAAGTAAAACTCAAAATTAATCATTATTTTGTGAGTAAATCAAAAAAAAATAATATAAATCATTATTTTATAATTTTTATTATAAAACTTATAATGATTACAGTCCCTGATAATATCAAATTGAATGAAATCATATTAAGAAAAGAAATCATATTCAGATTCGAAAAAATATCGATATATCGATTAATCAATAAGTCATTATTTTAGACAGCCTTTCTATATTCCGAAATGAAAATTAATGTGGCGATATTGGCGATTTGCATGTTAACGAGTTACCCAAACGCTGTGTTGATGTATTTTATGTATTTTAGTTTGGTTCTGTTGTTTCAACAATTTAGTTTAGGAACAGCCATATCTCTTTTGACGATTTCGGGCCATCTTATTCCTATACGAGGGCCGTCCCAGAAATGGCCGACCTAGCACAGTAGTGTTGCAAAATGTTTACAAACAATATTAAAAAGGGGAAGTACCGACTATTAAAAGCTTAAGTTTGAAGTTTGATGCCTTTACCTTGCACAGTTTCTTTTTTGGTCGATTTTAATAGAGAGCGCTTGTTATTGATTTGCAAACATGAACAAAATTGGTCATCGTTATGTGATACAATACTTTCATACAAAAGGTCTTAGACCAACCAATATTAAAAAGGAGCTGGATTCTACCTTACGTAATTCTGCTCCCTCGTTTACAACAATAAAATATTGGGTGGCTGAGTTTAAGCGAGGTCGCTTGAGCTGCGAAGATGAACATCGTAATGGGCGTCCAAATAAGGTGACCACTTCAGAAATGGTGGCCAAAATTAAAAAATGTGTATTGGGTGACCGGCGATTGAAAGTTCGTAAGTTAGCTGAATGTGTAGGCATTTGAAAAAGTGCTGTACATCGCATATTGACCGAAAAATTGGACATGAAAAAGTTATGCGCAAGATGGGTGCCGCGTTTGCTGTTCCATCATGACAATGCGCCGGTTCACACCTCTGCCGTTGCAATGGCTAAAATTAATGAATTAAAATTTGAATTGCTACCTCACGCCCCTTATTCGCCAGACTTAGCTCCCTCTGATTATTTCTAATTTCCAAACTTGAAAAAATGGCTCGGAGGAAAAAGATTTGGCAACAATGAAAAGGTGGAGTCCGAGGTTAATGCCTATGAAGAGCTTCACAGTTCTTATTATAAAAAAGGTATCGAAGCTACTGAACATCGCTGGGAAAAGTGTATCGACCTAAAAGGATCCTATGTTGAAAAATAAAACAAAAAAAATGATAAATTTTTGTGTTTTAGTAGTTAGTTCGGCTATTTCTGGGACCGCCCTCGTAAATTTTGTGCTTTTCACTTGCAATAATATTGCGAGTTCACTGGAACAGATAACTAAAACAATTTAATGGGCGCGTTCAGCAGGTAAATCCGATTTCCGATTACTGATTTGCGATTGCTTATGCTTCTCTGCTGAATAACACTGATTGATAAATTTAAAAACACATTACAACTATGAAAAATTTAGGAAACATTTTTGAAGGCTTTTATTGCTGTAAGTTTGTCAGTTCATTTCCAGTTATGTGGTAAACAGTTGGCCGTACGATCGGTTAATGGTCTCACCAATCATACCTTTTGAATGATTCCATCTCAGCAATCATGATTGTCAAATTAATCAATCGCAATCAGCAATCACTGTATTCAGCAAGTAAAGTCGATTATCCTAAATCAGTAATCGGAATTTGGATTTTTCTGCTGAATACGCCCAATGTGATGACTTGTTTGTTTTAGGCCCGATTTTACATCTTTTAGATAACTGCTAAGCGTCGGATAAACTTGAAATATACTCAGCAATTTGTAAGTTTTTGTGACATATAAGGCTATTATAAGGCTATATATTATTATTCGAAGGTTCTTTTAAAACCAAGTCTGATTTAGGCATATTGTAAAGAAGAGATCAATTATAAAGGTTACTGCAAATGGTTCTTCCAAGTTTAGTTCCATGTATGTTCTTTTAAAATTGTACTGAGATGGTATTAGCATATTTTTATGTGTTCGATATATCAAATATCACTTTAGTGGTCTATAATATGATCGATTTTGATATTTTGGAGAATATCTAAATCTCTTGTTAAAAGTATCGGCTGTATAGTATACCCAGCTGGAACTTACAGTCTAGTACTGAAACGCCAAATTCCAACCCAAAACCAATACTCGGTGTCCTAGAAATCTTATTCGGTTGGTTTCAATCCTCTTGTATTTTGTTGAGAGATTTTGGCAAACCAACGAATTCACAAACCAGCCAATACACTAACCAACCAATAGCGACTTCACGAACCCACGCAATATATCACAGTTTTTGTAGTAGGACCATAATCTTATACACACACCTTTCGAACTAGACTTTCGAAGAAAACGAAATAATTCGAAGTTCTGGGACACCGACGGATTTCTCTAGCGATTTGTAAACCAACCAAAGCCAAAATCTCTAGAGATTTCCAGAAAGGTGTCGGCCGCTGCAACTAATGCCCGCCACTCGCCTCTGTCCCGAGCGACATCCCACCAGAAGGGCACACCCAGCTTCGAAATATCTCCCTGCACCTGGTCGCGCCAGCTCCGCTTTGGTCGACCCGGCCCGGGCATGCCGACGGGTAACATGTCCTATCCAGCGCAGCCGCTGTTGTTTTATGCGCTGGACAAACTTAGTGTCCCCATAGAGCTCGTACAGTTCGTGATTCATTCGGATGCGGAATTCGGCGCCAACGTTTAGAGGTCCATAAATCCTCCGAAGAACTTTTCTCTCGAACACGCCAATTGCCGCCTCATCCTTTGATGACATTGTCCATGTTTCTGCGCCGTTTAGCAGGACTGGGATGATAAGCGACTTGTATAGCGCAATTTTCGTTTTCCGAGAGAGGGCTCTGCTATTGAACTCCTTACTAAGCCCTAGTAACATCGGTTTGCAAGAGTTATTCTTCTTCGGATCTCCAGACTGATGTTGTTGTCGCTGGTTATCGTCGTTCCGAGGTAGACAAATTCCATAATAACCTTGAAGTTGTATTCTCCCATAGCAAACAGATTGTCCAAGCGTAGACTCACTGCGCGTTGATAGTAGGTACTTCGTCTTATCCTCATGTTACGTTAAGCCCATAAGTTTTGACTGCTTCTCTATCTCTGAGAACGCCTGTCTTACCACAGAATCGTCTCTGCCGATGATATCAATATCATCGGCATATGCAAGTAGCATGTTATCTCTGGTAAAAATGGTGCCCGCTCTGTTGGGCACTGGCGCAGTATGTACTCCATCAGCAGATTAAAGAAGTCACACGATAAGGTGTCACCCTGCCTAAAACCTCTTGTGGAATCGAGAGGCTCGAAGAGGCTCTTTCCTATTTTTACGGAGCCTTGTGTGCTTCTCAACGTCATCATGCAAGGTTGAACGTACTTTGCTGGTATACCAAAAGTAGACAGGGCTTCAAAGAACAAAAAGGTGGTGGGTGTTGATCTCTCTCTCTCTTGGGTCTTCTTCAGGATTTGTCGCAGTGTGAAAATCTGGTCCGTGGTGGATTTGGCAGGTCTAAAGCCACACTGAGTTCACTCATTCTCGGCTTTAGACATTCACATAGGCTGCATGATAGAATCTTATATGCAATGGGAAGAAGACGGATCCTGCGGTAATTGGCGCCAATCGCAGGGTCTCTTTTTTTAAATATTGGACAAAGTACACTTAGATTCCAATCTTTGGGCATGCTTTCTTCGGACCATATTCTGCATAGGAGTTGGTGCATGCACCTTACCAGCTCCTCACCGCCAGCCTTGAACAATTCAGCAGGCAGCTTATCAGCGCCAGCAGATTTGTTATTTTTTAGCCTTTTTATGGCTTACCAGACTCTGCTATCGATTGGTGGTGTTGCTACTTCCCCAGAGGCGGCATTGTGTTCGTCATCACCTCCCAGCAGGTTGGAGAAATGGTTCCTCCAATTGTCTAGTGCCATTTGCGGATCTGTGACCAGATTTCCGAGATCGTCTTGACTCTGGGCTTAAAACCTTCGGATAGAGAGAATTTCCGAGTTTCGCTCCTTCCGAACAGCACTTCGACTTCCTCCCTCATGCGCCTTTCCTGCTCATTTTTCTTTCTTCTGAAAAGGCGCTTCTCCTCTCTTTTTTCTCTCCCGGTAACGCTCCTTAACAGTCAGCGTTGCTCCAGACTTCAGAGTTCTCCTGTACCCAACGTCTTTCTCTGCAGTAGCGCGGCGGCACTCATCATCGTACCATGACTGTTTTCGGGAGTTTTCGGCAAATCCGAGAATCTCCTTGGCAGCCGTACTCATAGAGTGTTAAGTGTGCTTCCACTGTTCGCCTACAACAGAAGAGCTAGGTGGGGTTTCCCTTAAGCAACTGTGTGAGTTTTGCTAAGTAGGCTTCGGATGTCCGTTGAGCGTACGAACATACCAGGTGCATATCCTCAAATCGTGATCCTTAAAACGTTTGCGAAGGTCGTCGTCGGGGGGGTCCGTATCCGAGGCATTGTTGTCGCAGTTTTCATTGGCGGATGTAATAGATGATAATCGGGAGCCAAGCCCGAAGTAGCGCCTCCTATTTGTCCCAGAGTAGGATCGCCGCTCACGTTAGCCAGCAGCTTTGCGGGTGCATCGCTCTGTTACCAGTGGTTACCACGGGGAGGTGTGAGTCGACTTGAGACGCAGTAATGCAGGATCGCGCTGGGTTTGCCATGTCAAACCGATCAGCAACTTTACCTCACTACATACGCCCCCATAAGGAGAGTTCCTGCCTTCTGAAGAAGCCCTAGCCTAGTATTATCTGTAGGCAAATCAAGTTTGTTTCAAATTTTGGCCAAGAAATGGCATACTTTATGAAGCTTACTATCTGCTAACATAATGTTGATATAGTATTTACACTAATGTTAATGTTCTGTTTATTAAACATTAATTCCACTGAGTAACGGGTTCATCAAAGTCGTGCAGGGCCGACTTTAACTTACGCTCTCGTTTTTTTTTGGCTTAGTTGCCCCATTCTCTTTGTGCAGCATGCACCATATATTATTTTTACAAAGGGATCACACAAGAGTCCTAGAACTTTTGAACCTGGATGACGTATTTGATTTTTGTAAAACATTTTTGATTGTCTGTCCAACAATTTCGCAATACTTAGTATGTAATTTTATGATTTAAGCTGATTGAAACTCACTTGTTTGTTAATTCAGTTTTTAATGTGACAAACATTTCGTTTGTTTTGGAAATTTCCTTTAGCTTTGATCATTTGTTTATTTTGTTTTTTGGTTAATTTATTGAATGTTGGTTGGTCTTGTTTGTTTGCCAGAATAGCTTCTTTCAAATAAATCATGATTTTCTGTTATAACAACAAAAACAACAACAGCATCAGCAAAACAGGGCTTCAAGCACATACGAATTCAATAATCCAATTCAAAATGCAAGCAACTCTTTTGCATTGTAACAAATTGTACATTTTTTTATTGTATAATACTAAAATAATAATATCTCTTAATATATATACAATGTGAAATGCATTAAAATGCTTTATCCCATGCCCCTGGGCAGATCTTTAGGGCGCAAAAGGTAATATTTTTAACAAGCTTTTTATATGCATACAAAACTAACCCAAAGCTAAATGCAAACTCTTGCCTTTCCTTTTGGCGCCTCTTTATCTGTTGGAAGTGATGTGACATTTCAATGTTCTGTTTTATGTTTGAGTTGTATGAACCCCTGAATCATTTACATATTCTTGGTTTTTTATATGATTTTGTTTTCAATGATGTGCGGTGAATTATATAGAGTACCAAGAACCATTCAGTCTACTGGACCCATTCGACATGAATCACAGAATCCTTACAGGCAGCAGTTTTCTCTCTCTCTCTCTCTCTGTCCCTCTTCTCACTTTCTCTTTTGAAATCTAATTCTCTTTTGAAATCTTCGTGACTAAATTTTTGTACATTTTTGTTTATTTGATTTTTCGAGTTTGAGTTGAGTTTAAGTTGATTTAATACTACTACAACTTCTTTCGAATAATTTTTTGTAATGGTCTGCTGTGGTAAATGTGAAGTCTTTATGTTATATTCGTTGCTATAGATGCTCGCCCTGCTTCCCCTACACTGTTAGACAACACGGGCCATCCTGCCCCCGATCACCAAACGCAGGTAAATACTCTTTCTCTTTTGTTTTCTTTTTCTGTTTGAAATAAAAAGTAAAAAAAAACAAACAATAAATGCTAAAAAAAAATACCTAAGAAAAAAGAGTTCAGAATACGCATAATAAATGATCACAACAAGAGCTACAGCTACTACTATTACTACTTAACACTATTTATTGCTGTACCTATCTATCACTAACTTGCTATCTCTGTCACTCATTTGTTTTCGGTTCTCCCAAGTTCTGTCCCACTGAGATAGACTTATTCATTCATCAGACCTTAGATACAGCAACTGAGTACAGCCTAACCCCCACAGATCAGTTACAGCACACAGTGTGTGCTCACCCACACTCTCTCTCTCTCTCTCTCTCTCTCTCTGTCTATCTGTGTGTCTGTCTCTATCATTTTTTAGCATACATTTCACTAACTTACTCTTGTCTATATATACCATCCACTCTCTCTCTCTCTCTATGTAACTCAAACGCTTACAGTACAGTACATGAACAAATATCGATAACTATAAATACTTGCTATATAATCCCAAAAACATATGTATAGCTAGCAACATGATTATCTTGTAGTTAACATACAAAACATTAAGAAATATACATTCATACAGCATCTTAGGGCTAAGATCTACCCGTCCGTGTAAAGTTTTCAAAGAACTAAACAGCAAATGTCGCACCTGATCACAGTGTCTCGTGTTCTACCGATCCGATTTGGAAAAAACATACACTCACACCTCAGCCACCACCAATCACATTCACATCCATTTCGTTTATGTTTCAGTATTTCCGTTTCTGTTCCATTATTTTTGTTTACTTGATTTGTCAATACTTACTCAGCTTTATATAACTTCCCGGCTTAAATCTCGATTCTATGCTTCGATACCTCAGAAACAAAATGCCATTTATTTAGTTTTGCTTTGAAGCAACGGAATTTGTTAAAATCTAAATGTGTAAATACACTGAGAACAAATTTAAGCGAGTATACTAGCTGATACCTGATACAAAACACGCACTCAACAAACGTATTGCTGACCAATATATATATGAGTATATATAAACATATCTATATATAAATCATTTTTGGTTTTTTTTTACTGGCATACGCTACTAATTATATATTAATTGCTACCTACTACTACTATATGGAATATTGGATGTAATTGTGTAAAAATTTATATGTGATTCACTGTATGTGTAAACTTTTGCTTTTGATTTCGAGTCGTTTTCGGTTCTTTTGTATGCCTTCTTTTGACTTATTGATCTATTGCTTTCAACTACATGACCCCTCACTAAAAATTCACAATTTTAGTTTTTAGATTTGCAATTGGCCATTAAACTAAACATTAAACTAATGAAAACAAAACAAGAAACCCCATTCATTATATTTTTTATACTTTTCTGTAGGCTCTTATGATTTTCAAGGATTTTAAGCCGGTTCACATTACACAATCACACTTATACCAGAGTGCTTAACTCTATGCATCCAGATTCTAGTGTACATAGACTTAGCAATGGGCCGTTCTCCCTATAAATCCCTCGCATATGGAGATCCAATAAGTTTTTGAATAGACTTTTCTTTTGTTTTTTGTCTTACGGTATGTTTAAATTTTTAAATTCGCCCTAATCTTAAGTTCCTACCATTAATACCGAATTTCGAAAAGGAACTGTTAACCGAAATAAGCCCAAATAGTCGTCACGTATCGAGTCCGGTACCGGAAGCAATACCAATATTTTTTTAAGAAACGAAACGCGTTTACAGTTATTATTGAAACTGATATAGCCGGACTGGAACTGAAACATTGGTACCAGGGCTGCCGGATATTTAAAAAAAATTTTGATCGATTCTTTCGATATTGAAAAAGTGCCATTTCCGTGATTTCTATGATATTTTTAAGTAAAAATAGCAGGGCTGCAAACTGGTTCTTAAACGAACCAGTTCGAACCCGGAATTCCGGCTTTTATTTTGCTATGAACTGAATCTCTTTAAAAATAAAAGCTGAACCTAAGGCTGTTCCGAACCTAAAATTTCAGACATAAAAAAATATGTCCTACGGTCTAACGAATACTTTTATTATCTAATCGGTTTTGGGCGACTGACTCTTACAATCGGCAGGAAAGTTCAATAAAACATCTAGGAGAACGTTCAGAATAACATATACTTATAACTTATCAAATAACTCCACTCATAATAGCCTCTTCTTTTAAAGATCTTTGACTCCAAATCTGATTAAATGATTCTCAAAAAAAGAGCTTATCATAATATTGGTAGTATTTTTCATATGTTCGAAATGGAATTTTACTTCACAGTAAATTATATTTTGATCCAAAAACTACCCAATTTCCATACGATTTGTGTACTTTATAGGTCGAAAGCGATTTGTAGAACACATGTTTTTTTTATTAATATTGTGTAAAATATGGGCTAAACCAAGGTTCGAACCAAAACCTTCGTCCAAAAACTTTGTACCTCAAATTTCCAAACCTTAACCATTGGTAAATTTTGGTTCGAGCCCGCTGACTGGAATTGCGCAAAATTTGTTGGGTTTGCAGCCCTGAAAAATAGTCGATGTTATCGATATCTACGATCCTGCGTACAAAATCTAGAGATCTTGAGGTCTTTAATCTATAGATTGCATTTTGCTTTATAAGCTTACTATAGGAAAGAAGTTGTGGAAAATTGTTCACGAATTTACATCAAAAGAAGATACTAACGTAAAGTTGAAGTTTGATGACCACGGCATTCAAGTGTAGCTCACAGAGTTGTCAAAAACAATAGAAGCTCAATGCAATGTTCAGAAACATGTATTTACTTTTAAAAATAGGGGAAAGTTAACTTCCCTTGCAGCTTCCATTGAAAACAAAAAAGTTTTTCTAACTAAGACTACTTTTTGGACCTTACTTTTCTATTGGATCTACATATACTATATAGATGTCTGATTTCGACCAAACTTGGTGAAATATTGGAAAAGCACAATACACTGTTAATTACAAAATTTCGAGGCGATCCCATTTAAAACTAAAAAGTTTTTCTCACTAGACCTTTTTTTTCGACCGATCATACATACTGCAGCTATATGCTATAGTTATCCGATTTTGATAAAACTTTGTAGAAAGATGTTAATGTATATAAAATAAGAATATGCCAATAAAAAGGACGTTTTCATTAAAAACAAAAAAGTTTTTCTCACTAGAACTTGTTTTTCGACCGATCGTTCCTATGGGAGCTATATGTTAGAGTCATCCGATTTCGACCCAACTTTGTAGAATTGTGTAGAAGTATATAAAATGAGTGTATGTTAATGATAAGGACGTTTTCATTAAAAACAAAAAAGTTTTTCTCACAAAAACTAGTTTTTCGACCGATCGTTCCTATGGGAGCTATACGTTATAGTCATCTGATTTCGACCAAACTTTGCAGAATTGTGTAAAGTTATATAAAATAAGTTTATGCCAATGATAAGGACGTTTTCGTTAAAAACAAAAAAGTTTTTCTCACTAGAACTAGTTTTTCGACCGATCGTTCATATGGCAGCTATATGCTATAGTCATCCGATTTCGACCAAACTTAATGAAATCATGGGAAAGAATAGTAAACTAAGAAATACGTACTTTGGAGGCGTTTCCATTAAAAAAAAATGTTTTTCTCACTAAAACTAGTTTTTTGACCGATCGTTTCTATGGCAGCTATATGCTATAGTCATCCGATCCGGCCGTTTCCGACAAATGTGCAGCGTATATGTACCAGAAGACTTCGTGCAAAGTTTAATGAGGATAGCTTTAAAACTGACGGAGGAGACAGCATAGAAACAGACAGACGGACAGACGGACGGACGGACAGACGGACAGGGCTAAATCAACTCAGTTCGTCATGCTGATCAAGAATATATATACTTTATGTGGTCGAAGATGCTTCCTTTAATGCGTTACAAACATCCGCACAATTTTATAATACCCTCTGCAAGGGTATAAAAACCCACCTTTTTTCAATAAAAAGCTTTCAAACTTAAGTAAACGGAATACAAAACATGACAGAGAAACTTAACTTAAGCTTTAAGACTTGATTCCAGATGACATAAAAATTTATTTTGGCACTATACTTCATTCAAATAAGACTGCTTTTCATAAGCATTCAGATTTCAAAGCAGCTCAAAAGTGATTCTATTCATGTAAAGTTCGACATAAAAATTTATTTTGGTGCGTTCTGTAAATCAGCCCTTACAGAGAAACTGCTGTCCGAAACCACACTTTTTTAAGCCAAAGCCAGAAAAAATATCGTCAACAAATATCACCAAGAAATATTAAACAATAAAAACCGATATATCAATATTTCGACAATATTTTCGGCATTCCTAGTTCGTACCGGTGCAGCTTTGGTTTGTTAACCTTTGTAGAGGCTATTACAATTTTGTTAAATATTTGTAAGGTAAAGAAGCAAACATAAGACTACCTTCTATTCCATAATTCAAGTGAGAAAGGGATAAATGATTAGCTTTCTAAGAAGCCGTCCTAGTGAAAATTCAAAGTGTGATCAGTTGATTCATATCAGGTGTGCTCACGGCCTATAGTGTTGTCTAGTCCGCCGTAAGTTGGCTCTGGGCACTTCTAATTTATATTAAAGAATACTCCGACCCAAAGCAAATCCCTATCGCAAGTTCTTTTTGCTTAATATTCTTGATATTTACGATAAGGGTGGAGACCTGTTTCTCCTTCAAAAAGTACGAAGTGTGGAATAGTAATCATAATTAGACTGCTACTGTTTTACTGATCTATTTCGGATCAAGGTCAAGAGTTGTACTGCTGCGTACCGGTATACCGAAAAAAAATCCTGGTACCGTATCGGAACCGAAATTAATTGATAACCGAAATATAACCTTTAACCTAGACATTCAGTTCGTGATGTACCAGAATCGAGATTCGATTCAGTGTTTTTTCCTGGTTAACAGTAAGTGAATGCCTTGAAATAATATCTTCAGCCTTAAAACATAGAGCTATTGAATATACCATATACCAGATTGCGACAGAAACATTCGAAACATATTATAGCTCCAAAGCTCACAGCTTTCGCAAAGGGTAACCCAATAAGAGTGCGGATTTCGCGAGCGGTTTCATCATAACTTTCTCCATATTTGTAACGCATTCTTTCCTTGTCCATATTTAATAATTGAAACGATTGATAATTCTGGCTGTAAAATTTCAGAGCAGCAACATATCTTAGAAATTTGCAAAGCTATGAACTTGGTATGTAGGTTTAAAAATGATTCCATTTCAATTTTAATTGGTTCAAATGAACTATTAAGGTCTGTCTCCTGATGTGAATTAACGAGAAGTAAAGTAAAACTTTCATACAAAAATGTCAGAAGTAAGAAGCAGGCGAAACGATTTCCTTGCACTTTACATTTTCCTCCGTTGGAGTCAAAAAATATTTTTGCGCTTAACAACGCTTAACATCACATACGTGGACTCTATGTTAATAGGCAGTGGGCCTTATTTTGCGTTGATCAGCTGATGCAATATTGTTGCCACCAGATGTTACGCGATGTTACTTTACATGTATGCCATCGATCAGCTAGACTTAACTCAAATGAAATAATATTTTAATTGTGAAAATATGGCTGAAAAAACAAAGCGAAAGAGCAGATTGCAATTGTTTTCTCATGAAGACAAGGTTGCTCTGATTGTGACGGTGAGAGACCGAGTGCCATTTGGGATTCATCCCACCCCAAGCATTCGGACTTAAATTTGGTTAACAAGGTTTGGGTTGAGTTGCCTGAGCTTGTTCAAAAAAAAAAGTTTTGGAACATATGTGAAGAAAGACTAGAACTGTGGATAAATTGATTAAAATTTCTACCAATATGTGACAGTTGCTGATTACCGAACTGGATTTAAGGCATGTCAAAAGCACTTGCGTAAATCACTTGTCATCAAAACAAAACCCACCTGATTGAGCAGTGTGACCCACCACCAGCTAATTTAAAAATGGCATGAACCTGAAACAACGCGATGCTGCGGCGGAATTTTTTTTTTTTTTAGTTCTGGTCACACTAGGCATACGTTCCACGTTGGCGTAGGCGGCGTAAGCCGAATTACTTACATCGACAGGCCCCGACTGCCTTAACGAAGAAATAAAATGTTGCATCAAAATTTGTATAAAAATTTTACTTTACTTCTTGTTAATTCACATCTTGATACAGACCTTATCAGAAGAATTCGACTGGCAAAGTTCTAGATATATCAGGATAGAACTCATACCGTTTCGTACTTAAAATTTCAAGTATGTTTAGTTGTTGAAACTACTTAACTTAAGTACGAAACATTCTAAAAACGACCGTTAAGTTTGTTGAAATGAGAACAAATGTTCTTGAGTTTAGAACATTTCGTACTTGCAGTAGGCCGAATAGTTTATGAAAAGCGCCTTCTTAGTTCAAGAGTACCATATAGACATTCATAATTGTGCAACCGAAAATGCGAATTATTTTCTAAAGCTCCTATTCTAAAACACTTTAATTATGAAGTGATGGTATTTTTCTGACCTACAGTAATACCATCTTGGTCTTTGGTTAATTCAGGGTCCTTTGATATTTCCAGCCTGCTTTGGTTCAATACAGAGCCTCATTTCAAGCACTTACTGGGTATAGCTTTATATTTTTTCGGGTATTACGATAGTTCAATCAAGATAAATCGAGGTTTGAAGTTTAAAGCTGAAAAAACGGGAGTACTTAACAATACCGATATCTCGAAATTTTTTCGAAATGGGAAATGAGAACTGTTCTGATGGAGTTAAACCTTCTAAAGTGTTCAATCTCAGTTCCGTGCCTCTCTGAACCCGTTCAGTTAAAAACTTGAAATATGGGATGCCGGTTAGGATTATGAAGTTAGACATTTAATTGGTTCAAGGCCGCTTCGGAACAGGGAGTTACACACTTTACAGATTAATCCTGGTCCAACTTGAAATTCGGTTTGTAGGATGGTAAAATGAAGACATTTTACTTGATCCGATTTACCCACCGATTAAACTGTTTAAATATCGAAGGTGTTTAAGCTATGAACTTAAATTTCTATTCAAATTACTGTCACTCTAGACGTGTTGAACCATTTTCGAAAATAGATTCGCGTACAGTACACTTTAATTATCTGGAATCACCACCAACCTTTCAATATACTGGAACTGGACTGAAATTTTTTGGAAACTTCGCACAAGAGTAAGACAAAACGACTGCTTATCAACTCAAACTTCATTCGTTACGGAAGTTGAGATGGGGATTATTTAAAAAGTCTTTTTTAGGGTGAATTTAAAAAAACCGTCTCCTTCCTTTTTCTTTAGTTTTGATTTTACTCTGCCTTCTACCATTCGTTTCGTTTCCAATTGCGTTGAACAGTTCAGAAACGTTGCTAGTTCTACATACAATTTTGAGTTTTCCCAGAAATGGTTGACCATATGTGCATATTTATCACGTATTGTTACTGTTATACGTTTTGTGTGAAAGCAGGAAGTCAACTCTACCACTCCGTCGCATCTGAGGAGGAGTCTGCTTCGGTTTTATTGCAAAGTAGTCAAAGTAGTTGCCATTTACTTACTAACCCAACTTCATACTCAGCAGCTAAAATACTCTTGGACGAGTCCAACTAACTCCCACACACACACACACACTTAATTTAGTAAACCCAACTAACCCAATGCCAATTTCGAATATCCACTGCAGTGAACATGCAAAGCAAATCGATAAAAACTTATAAAACAAAAACCCCCCATAATATACCAACAATATATCTATAAATATTTAAACAATTAGTTTGCCATTTGTTTGATTCAATTTGTTGGAACCATTCGAAACATTCGACTAACTCGTTCTCTTTGGTATATTCGAAAACCGCAAACTTGCAGGGGATGATCGGTCGCGTTGGTAATGTGGGCATGCAGCAGCAGCAGCCGCATCTACAGCAGCAACAGCAAGCGTACGGTCAGCAACAGCAGCAGCAGCAACAACAGCAACAGCAAATGGGACAACCTGGAATGATGGGCATGCAACAACAGCCACAGCAAATGGGCATGATGGGTGGTCCAGGACAGCAGCAACAAATGGGGCAGCAAATGGGTCAGCAGCATGGCATGGGCCAAATGGGTCAAATGGGCATGGGTCAACAACAGCAACCGCCAGTTACGACGCAGGCCCAAACGGGCGGCCTGTTCTCCGGCGCGACTAGCCTGCTCTCTGGTGCTACTTCGGCTGCCACCGGTGGTCTATTTGGTACAAAACAACCGCCCAAAACGGATCCAATGCAACCACCCGGCGGTGTGCAGCCAACGCAGCAACAAGCTAACGCCTTTGGTGCCCCACAAATGCAGCAGCAGCAGCAAATGCAGCAGCCACAAATGCAACCGCAAATGCAGCAGCAGCAAATGCAACCAGGCATGCAACCGGGCATGCAACCACAACAACAACAACAAGTGCCACCCCAAGCTCAGCCCCCGCCGCAGGGGCCGGGCGCCGGCCTGCTGGGAGGCCTCAAGGGCATTGCGGCAGCGGCGCCCGGCGGGGATGTGCTCTCGAAAGGCAAAGATCTCTTTGGCAAATTCGGGTTCGGCTTTGGCAAATAACCCCGGTCATTCCATAGGGTCCTGTTATATTATTCGTAGATTAGACTTATTATTAACTATTATGATTATTGCTATGGATTACGATTACTAAGACATATACACTCCCCCTGCCCACTCCTCACTCCCTGCTCCCTGTTGTTGTTATGATATGTGAATGCAACTAATAGAAACTAAAGGTAATATTTTTTATTAATTAAATTGATAGAAATATTCTGAGTGACAACAACAACCAAGCCACCACAAACTGTTGTAAAATTCCAATTCAACTGAACACACGCCCCCCACACACACTCACACACACACACACACAGATACAGAGGGAAGTGGAAGATATATTATATACATATACATAACATTATATTTACAATTATTTGTTAACGCACATTGTTAAATTTGCTACTGTTGCTGACCAGTTTATAAATTATACTATATGAGAATCCAAAAGCAAACACACAAGTAAAACTAAAACATGAAACATAAACATAAACATACATATATTATATGTATATATTTAAAAAATATATTTCAAAGAGCAAACAAAACTACACACAAAAGAATTACATCTATAAATAATGAAGAAAAAGAAAAAAGGATGAAAATCCCGAGAGGCAAAATTATACATTAATGGATACAAATACCAAATATGATACATATTTACATGCATACATATATACGCATATACTATACATACATATACAGAACTTTGCATGCAAGTCAACCTCCAGGGGCATAATTTACCCAGCCAGACAGCCAGTCAGCCAGATTTTCCCATTCAAGTGATACCAATGCAAACACACATACACTCACACACACACAGACACTGTCTAAGCCTAAGAGTCCTTCGACTGATTGTGAGAGTCTAGCTTCTTACTTTCTTCTCTTCAATTTCGAACGCCTTTTGTCCAGTATTTTGATATCCCCACAAAACATAAATGCGATGAAAATATCAGTGTTATTTGTAATAAATCTGTGCAAATCGTAAAACAAAGACCAAAAGAGAAGACAACTCACACGTCGTACATACGTACGTGTACATAAATACATATATGGATACCTTAAAAGGCAAACGCAAAAAACCAATACATAAAATACATAGAATTGCTAAGTAAACCACAACACACTTGAAACATGTTTTACTCGTAAATTGAGCCGCCCTTGCTCCTATCTTTTCATCTCTTCCCCCTTCTATCGCATCCTAAGGTGACCCAACAATATGATGCAACATAAAACTGAGGGTTGTGAATAGCCTAATTATAAAGCATTCGGAAAGGTGATATATCGCCTCGGCATCCCAAATCGATACTACTAAAGCTAAGTTCACACAGGGAAACTAATTTGTCAAAAATTAAGAAAATTTGTCAAAATTAGCTCTACGTGTGTGTGAACGCCAAATTAATTTGCAGCCAAACGCTTGTGTCAAACGGTTTGCCGAGTTTGCTAGGTCAAATTTTCGACAAATTTGCGTGCTGTCTAAACACAATGTGAACACTCTCTTGCAAACTGTTATCGTATTTGCCGAGTTTGTTGCTACAAGGCAAATGTAAAAACAAACTATGGCAAACTTGTAATGTTTGTCTGAGAAATTTCAAGTGGAATGACGTTTGTAAATCAATTTTAATATTTAATTTGAATAAGATTGGCATAATTGTGTAAAAATGAGTACTTTAATATACAGGCCTGTTCCGGTTTTCACTTTTACTAAATTTGCTCGAATTCGATTTGGTTACCTGCTCTTCACAATTTGATAGATTTACTCGATTTGAATTCACTTTGCTTGCAGCCGATGAATTCAAAAGTAAATGCGATTTTTCAAATAAAGGCGTCAAAATAATTGCTTTAGGTCATTTTTGTACCATTTTTTGATGTATTTAGATACTTTTTGCAATCTTGCATTCCCTTATTTTTACTAAACAATTTAATTATTTTTATGAATAGCTTCAATTTTGCAACGTGCCATCCAAATCGAATTCACATATTTTGTTCAAGCTGTTCTGGTTTTCACTTTTTTATGAAACACTGGGAGCATGTTCATAAAATGCCATTAAAATTAGAAACGAAATTTTAAACACCTATATTCAACTACAATCAACATTTTTGAGTGCTCATTTATTGGATTGTTTGGCTTCACCAGCTGATTAAGGTGAAAATGTTGTTTACAGAAACAATTTGGAAATGAAACATTCGAATGGCGAAACCGTTCAAACAAAACTAACTAAAACAAAATCGTTCGATTTGGTTTTCATTTGAAATCAAAGAGATATGTGAAAACCGGAACAGGCCTGATAGTTATACTCTGTACCAAAGGTACATAGAGTATAATAAGTTTGTGCTAGCCATGTCCGTCTGTCTGTCCGTATGAACGCACAGATCTCAGAGATGGTAAGAGATAGAGGTTTGACATATATGGGACATATGCTTCTTATACTTGCAGGCAGATCAAGTTTATTTTCAATTTTTGCCACGCCCCCTCCCGCCTCCGACAATTGGTAAAAACGTCATATCTCCCACAGTTTTATAGATAGAAGGTTCGTTCCTTCTGGACATATTTAGTAATCAGGATTATTTATCGATCCGTCAAAAGGAATGGTAAAGATCGCATGAACGGTTGTCGAGTTATAAGGAAAACAAACAATTATGGGCAGCACAGGTCGCTGCGTTGATGGGCAGCACTTCACAGGTACAGAGTATGTTATAGTCGGGCTTGACCGACTTTCTTTCTTGTTTTATTGTAAAATCTTCAGGGCTGCATTGTTAAATAATCCAAACGATTCAGACGACTTACTGCAGAGATGGAGTTGTGCATTGGCGTGACCTTTTTGGAAATAATTGGCGCAAATAAAAATATATAAATTATTTTACGCAGCCTCCTTTGGTTTCCCTTCTCTTTACCCTCGGACTCACCCATTCTCTGCGTTATATTTTACGGTCGTTTTTTGCCAATTCTTTTTCTTATAGTTTTGTCCATGTCTGTTTTTGCAAAAAATTTAAGCAACTAGATATTTCGATTAGCCCGATAATTTATATCGCACTAAGTCGATTATTTGACAGCTGCAATAGACAAACCAATTGGTTTGTGGGGAACCACAAAAATTTCGCAAACCAAGTTTGCGAGTGTGAACACTAATCCAAATTCAATGCAAACTTTCGGAGTATTGACAAATTTATTTGCAAACTTATTTGGCATGTGAACACCTAGACAAATTCGGACACAAATCAGGCAAACTCAGCCATGACAGTTTGTGAAACTTAGCTTACGTCTATTGAATTTACTTAATTTAACTGGCATTGTGATCAAAATTGTTAAAGAAAAATCAAAAATATTGCTTGAAAAAAATCTAAAAATTTCCATTGTAAAGAAGTTTGCTGTGTGCCGGGTGCGGCTCAGCGGCTAGTGTGTGCGCCCGCTGTGCAATAGGTCGCGGTCTCGATCCCGCCTCCGGACATCTAAAGAAAAGTTACCCACCCGGTCACCAGCACTTGCTGCTGGTGTCGTCTTTAAAGTAACTACCCATGAAAAAGCTTCTCAAACTGTCGTTCGGATTAGGCGATAAGCTGTAGGTTTTGTTCCAGATTCCAGATGCCATAAAAATTTGTTTCGGCACAATGCTTCATTCAAAAAAGACTGCTTAGCATAAGCATTCAGATTTCAAAGCAGCTCAAAAGTGTTTCTGTTCATGTGAAGTTCAACATACAAATTGATTTTCGTGATCAGCCTTATAGGCCTGATTCCAGATGACATAAAAATTTATTTTGGCACTCTACTTCATTCAAATAAGACTGCTTTCCATAAGCATTCAGAATTCTAAGCAATTCAAAAGTGTTGCTATTCATGTGAAGTTCGACATAAAAAGGTGTTTTCGTGCCTTCTGGAAATCAGCCTTATGGACGAAAAATTCATATCGTAATAGTAAGTGGGGTCACGGGAACATTCGACCGTCCTAGGATGAGTATTTTTCAAGTTATTCCTCGAAAACCCCTTAAATCCCAGATCTCAGACTTTGACTTGATTCCTGCGGCGTCTTTTTGCGCAAATGACCAAAGTTTCGTATGTTTAGTATTCTTTTGGTATCCCCCGTCGTGTAGGTCTATGTAAATTTGATTCTAAGATTTAGTCAGATGCCTAATATATCCCTGTAGTTCAGCTGCACAGGTGCGACACTAACGAACACCCTAGCTCTTCGTAGTTAGCACTCGCCACCAAAGCAACAACCAGCCATGTATTTGCCTAACGAATTTTATATGGGAATGTCCGGAAAACGTACCGATCGGTACGACCCTGCATTACCAGTCGTTAGTGTGGTGATGGGTGCGCACTATAGTTCAAGTACTAGACTAGCGCTGTGATGCATCACCTGTCGTTAACGACGCGACTGTCGCTCAGTGATGCATCAGGTCGTTAGGTCTGGTAGTGCCAGATTTTTTCGCATCTTTGTCCAGTTTAAGCTATATCAAAAACTACGATAAGACGTCTCTGTCGCGAACACGGCTGGCGCCATGCCGGGGCGTACATTTGTTGTTGTTTTCGCTTCGAAACGGGGCCATTGCACTTGTCTTTCTGTTTTGCGTGAGTGCGGCGGCGCCGCGAGGCAATTTTTAATGCGTCTGCTTGGCACCAGTTGCCGCAAGATAATGGGAGCGAGGGAGTGTCCACCACTGCTTTAAAGCATATTCAATCTAATAGCTAACTTAGTTCTGAGCGATCAAAGGAACCCAAAGGAAAGGTCATTGCCACTCCCAGTCGCCAGCAAACGTATTAAAGAAATCCTGATTGATAAGTTAGTTTTTGGAAACTAAACATTTTAGTTTTAATGCAATCCAATCAAATGCGTCCTCTTACAACGCTCCTTTATGTAATTTATATTGGGAAATCGATTGCGGCTTACTCCTTTTTTCCAAACCCATCATTTAGCAACTCGTTTCGACTAGTAATTGTTGCATCATTTTGCTGGGTACCTTATCAGCTTTTTACCTTAACTACTTACCTATCTACATCTCTACCATCTACTTACTTACATATGTACAATCAAGCTCCTTCGATCGTTACTTAAATTTGGCCAAAACAATTATTGCCTACTCTTGACAGGAGTACTTATTTGCTTTTGAATGGATAAGAACTGTTTCTTAGTCCTTACAAGTTGCTTTATGACAAAAAAGGAAAAACCTAAACACAAACCAAGTTACATGCATACAAACAAAATACATTGCGTACCTCTTGCTTTACAAAAAAAAAAAACCAAACTGAAAGTATAAAAAAAATAACAAAGAAATATATTAACAAAAATTTACCAAATAACAAAAATTATAAATCAAATATTTAACGTATTATGAGGAAATGAATTGTGAGCGAATTATTACTTTAACCAGAGGATACACACACACACACACACAGACACAGAGTCACAGTCACAGACAGACCGACAGACACACCGAAATGCAATTAAACTAAAACTGCAGCCCACATTATAAGTAGGTTGGCACTGTAAATTGTAAACTGGCAAATAGTTCTTTGCAGACACTACTCCTTATAGTAGCTATCAAAGCGTACGTAGTTCGTATGAGTTCAGTAAGAATGTTGAATATCAAGAGATGAAAAAACCAAGTGTTAACTTTTCCCACGTAAATGATTTTTTAACTTACAATCAAATTACTTTATCATTTAGCCAAGGAAAACAGAATCTTTACTTCGGTCCACCGAAGCTGTTCACACACACACTCAAAAACTCAAAAACACACAGACACATTAGCAAACTAACAACAAATACACTCTGTAATCATTTACAACATTGATTTCAATCAAACACCAAATACCACAAAGTACTATGCAATATTTGAAATGGAAAAACAAAGGAACAAAAACCAACTAAATTGTTATACTGTATTATTATACTTTTTCTATCAATTATAATTTCCATATTGAATAACAAAAAGCGAAAAGAAAACAAATAATTAAACAACAATTTCAAAGAAAAAAGTGTGCTGTTTCAATGCGAGTTTACGCTGAAAAAGTGTGAACTCAATTCCCGCTTTTATCGGAACATCAAATTAGTTAGGTAAGTAGCTATGAAACTAAGTAAGTAAACCATAAGAAGTGCTAAAACGAAAAGCACACAAGTCAAAAAGTGCGCAAACAGGGGCCATTGGTGATGTATTCTAGAGCGCAGAACTTTAAGTTCATATAAAGAAGAGTTTACTTTTATTTGGGGACTTGATCGATAACCAATACCGAAAGAAAACAATCAAAACGCATTTCCACAACCTGACCCGATGTTTTTAAGGTTTTAAGGTACTTTTCAAACCTAAAAGAAACTAATATTTTTAGCATTTTCCCATTTTGGCGAAACAACGTCTTATGATGTAATCCAAGAGTCGTCTCATTTTGACACATCTTTGTATAGAAATATAACTTCGAAAATTTTGGCCACTGGTTAAAAGCTATTTGAATTATCAATAAAGAAAAGGCACGAATTCAATATCAATGTTTATTACGGGCTACCTAATATTAGTCTTTATTAGATACACCAAATAATCACAGCTTCAAGTACCAAATTACACAATTGTCGCGTAATGCAGCACTTTTACACAGAGGAATTCAAGCGAGGCCAATGGACTCAGGGTGAAAGCAATTGATGTAAAAACGGTGGTTTCCACATTGTATCACAATTTTCTCAATTTTAGAACCATTTTTATATCCTTGCAGAGGGTATTATAAAATTGTCCGGATGTTTGTAACGCATAGAAGGAAGCATCTCCGACCACATAAAGTATATATATTCTTGATCAGCATAACGCTGAGCTGAGTTTATTTAGCCCTGTCAGTCTGTCCGCCCACCGTCTGTCCGTCTATCCTCATCAACTTTGCAAGAAGTCCTTTGGTAAGTATACGCTGCACATTTGTTGAAACCGGCCGGATCGGATGGCTATAGCATATAGCTGTCACAGGAAAGATCGGTCGAAAAACTAGTTTTAGTGAGAAAACCTTTTTTTTAATGGAAACGTCTCCAAACTTCTTTTTTCTTAGTTTGATATGCTTTCCCATTATCCCACCAAATTTGGTCGAAATTGGAAATCTATGTATATAGTCTAGCTGTCATAGAAAAGTAAAGTTGAAAAGAAGTCTTAATTAGAAAAACATTTTTGTTTTCGACGGACATACCCTAAAACTTGGCGATTATTTATTTGGTATGCTTTCTCACAATTCTATAAATTTTTGGTCAAAATCGGATGACTACAGCATATAGCTCCCATAGAAAAGATCGGTCGGAAAACTAGTTCTAGTGAGAAAAACTTCTTTGTTTTCAATGGAAACGCCTCCAAACTTCGTATTTCTTAGTTTAAAATGCTTTCTCATAATTCCACCAAATTTGCGGTCGAATCGTCAAACATTAGAAGTGTAGTCTGAACAGCCGTCTTAGTTAAAAAAACTTTTTTATTTTTAATGGAAATGTCCTCCAAATTGGCTTGTATTTGTTTTATATGCTCCCACACAATTCTACAAAGTTTTGTGAAAATCTTATGACTATAGCATATAGCTGTTATAGGAACGATTGGTCGAAAAACTAGTACTTGCGAGAAAAACTTTTTTGTTTTCAATGGAAACGTCCCTTACGTTGGCATATATTTATTTTATATTCTTTTACACAATTCTACAAAGTCTAAATCGGATGACTATAGAGAAAAACTTTTTTGTTTTAAATGGAACCGCCTTCAAAAAATGTACATGTTAGGTTGTTATGCTTTTCCATGATTCCACTCAATTTGATCGAGATCGGACATCTATATAGTTTAGCTCCCATAGAAAAGTAAGGTCTAAAAAGTGGTCTCATTTAGAAAAACAAACTGCAAGGGTATACAAAACTTCGGCCGAGACGAAGTTAACTTTCCCCTATTTTTTGAGTACAAAATAACTTAATGTAATATGGTTCAGTTTTAATGTGGATCTAACATAGTGAGTTCTGAAAAGGGAAACCACTTTGGATTGGAAATATTATTTAAAAGCGCTGGTATGCTGCTCCGCTTTTTGAAGTTCACGTAATTGAACCAAGGATCTCTTGCGCTGAACGAACACGAATAGAATAACGTCTTAGTGCACAGCTCCATCTTATACGCTTTTCAGACTCGGCGCAGCTTCGAAAAAACTGTCAAAGTCGAAGCTGCGAGAACTCAACGTGACGTGACTCAACAGTAGTATTAGCAAATGCTTACTAGCTTGTTATCAAGTGCACTTCTTGGGGCACTTGGGGGTTCCCGATCAAAAACCTAAAAGGTTTTGGCTCAGCAATTCAAGCATCTGGACTCCTTCTGGTTAACCACTTGCAAAAAAGACCCCGACAGTCAGAGATATTGTATTAATGCAATTAGGACTTCCGGCAGCCTGCTCAGAGCGTTGCGAACAAAATTACCGATTGTTACAGGACCAGTTTTTGGAATTAATAAAAGACATGACAAAACCATTGAGTTTGAAAATTAAATATTACAAAAACGATCAGCTATGGCATTTCTTATTTAATCCGCCTCTCTTCTGCGGTCTTCTACAAGGTGGGCCAAAAGAAGTCATCCGATGTTGTTTGGCTTTCATTTTTTTTCTAAATAAAAAACGTATATTCTGTTTTTTGATTATATTTATTTGAACCTTTAGAATTTTATTGGTCATTTCGAGAAGATGATATCGGCCAAATGGGCGTCGTTACAATTGATTGCCATCCAGGCTCGTTTTATGGCATTTTTCATCACTTCGGCAAGAACTTCGGGATGCAGATTCTCGCACTCGTGTCGAATGTTGTCCTTGAGGGCTTCCAAGGTCTCGGGCTTGGTTACGTAAACACGGGACTTCAAAAAACCCCACAAAAAAAGTCTGGAACGGTTAAATCGGGCGATCTTGCAGGCCAGTGCAAATCGCCAAAACGAGAGATGAGGCGACCCGGGAACGCCGCCTTCAGAATGTCGGTGGTGGCTCGCGCAATGTGTGCCGTTGCTCCGTCCTGTTGGAACCACATGTCCTCCAGTCCTAATTCGTCCAATTGCGGCAGAAAAAACCCGGTTAACATGACCCTATAACGCGCACCGCCCATTGTTGTCGTTTGACCAGCGGCGTTCTCGAAAAAAAATGGCCCGATGACTCCTCCAGCGTGAACAGTGCACCATGCAGTCACTTTGAGCGGGTGTAATGGCTCCTCGTGCATCACTCGTGGATTTTCGGTGCCCCAAAAGCGATAGTTTTGCTTGTTCACGTACCCGCTGAGGTGGAAATGAGCCTCATCGCTCATTATGATTTTGGTCGAAAAATCGTCCATTTCGTCCTCGAGATTGAGGATGGCTTGGGCGTAGGTCACACGCGTTTGGCGGTCGACAGGCAGCAGCTGATGCACGGACTGGACTTTGTACGGGAACATGCGCAGGTCTTTGACCAAAATTCGCCTTAGGGACGATCGGCTGATGGCTAATTGCGAGGCACGGCGTCTAGTCGATGTTTCCGGCGATAGCTCGACATCCTCGGCAACAGCTGCGATATTCTCGGCCGAACGGGCGCTCCGGGGCCGGCCACTCTTGGCAACGTCTCGTGTGGTCCCATACTCTTCAAGGTTGGTGGCCAAACGGCGCAGTGTTTGCGCAGTCGGTGTAGGGCGGCCGGGGAATCTGCGGCGGAATTCGCGCTGCGCCAACACCACAGACGAATTGTTACGCAAAAAAATAGACACGATTATTCCGCGTTCTTGGGGAGTATATCGATCCATGGCTCGTTCACTTGTATTCTACATCTGTCTAGTTCACAAATGTCAAAACAAATCTAACTTTGGCGGCTATTTGTAAAAATAAGAGCATCTTCCAATAGGGTGACTTCTTTTGGCCCACCTTGTATAATCAGGCTCAAAATGGGCTGTTTCCTCTTGATAAAGTGGGTACTTTGAAAAATTCCTTAGGTGCTTCTTCTTGACATGCAATTCAATGTAAAGTTGTGTACAACGCATGCGGAAATCCTTTCCTATTACTTCTGAATCTTGCTTCAAAGTGTCCAAATGCGTTTTACACAACACGCCTGCACTTGGAGAGATGGTAGTTAAATTTCTTCTCCCGTTGCGGCGTTGCGGGGAAATCAAAATACACCGTCCCAATTAGTGTCCTGCTTGGAAAGATCTGGAAGTCTTTTTACATCCGAAACTGCCTTCTAAAAAAGTCTTCGCTATTGGTGGGTACGTCCATCTCCCAAAATAGGCGAATCCTTTTCTACAATGTGAACATATACCATAAGTTGTATTGCAAGAAGGTAAATGCAAAGACATGAACTTAGCATCATGATCCAAGTAGAAATTGCACTTACATCAATGCAACCTGGCAGCCATACTAAGTGGCTCGCATATGTTGACTTGTGCTTCCCACAAGAACTTTCATTCATGTCGTTCTCTTCCTGCGCTTGAATCTCCTCCTTGGTCCTTGGGAGGGCAAAGTTTTACCCATGTTTTTAGAATAAAATAACTTTTAAAATTACTAGTCAAGTCTATCAGGCCCGTTCTCGTTTTCGAATTCGATTGATTGGAGCGGGTAAGAGTTGTGATTTTGAAACGATTAAAGTATTTGGCTGGAACGTTTTGTAATTAAGGGCCGATTTCACATCTACATAGAGCTATCACATAAACTAACAGATAACTTACAGAGTAAATTATGAGTTTATTTAACACATGGTCGCTATCTAGAAGAATAGAAATCGGCCCTAAGATTGCCAAATGAAAGTAACTGGGAGTTTGTAAGTTCAAAGCCGAATAACACATTCAACTCCGGATGATTTGATCGAAATCGAAAACGGGAACAGACCATAATACTCGTATATATAAATCTCTTGGCCGACGGATTATGAACCCAAAGCCAAGACCGCTTACCCAAGATATTCAAGATATGTCATAACCCTTCGTGTATGAAAATGCCCTGAAAGGTTTGTAGGTTTCTATGAGACAATTTCTGAAAACGCAGTCTTGTTAGCATACGAAAGTATGTAGAATAACAAACCAACTTCATAATATTTTTTTTTTTTTTTTTGTTTATTTTCAACACGTTATGAGAATTTTGGTTGAAATCGTTATATCAAATCGATCATTTGCAAGAGTATTAAAACTTCGGCATAGCCGTGTGGGCCCGGGGGTTTTTTCTCATGTTGTACATAGTTTATTTAAGTTTTCGCCAAAAATCCGCCTGCATCTGATTGTATGGAACATGGTAAAGGGGCGCATCGGCTATTGGAAATAATATTTGCATTCCAAGGAGATGAGTCTATTCCGAAGATATCCTTAATAAGCTGCTGATTGATTGACGATTTCTTATGAATCGCAATTTCCGTATCTTTCAGCAACCTTAACAAGAAAGAAAGTCGATCAAGCCTTACTATAACATACCATGTACCTGTGAAGTGCTGCCCATCACCGTTGCTACCGGTGCTGCCCATAATTGTTTGATTTCCTTATAACTCGACTATCGTTCATCCGATCTTTACCATTCCTTTGGGAGATCAATAAATAATTATGCTTACTAATGTCCAGAAGGAATGAACCTTCTGTCCATAAAACTGTGGAAGATATAAAGTTTTTCCAATTTGCGGGGGCGGGAAGGGGCGTGGCAAAAATTGCAAGTAATATAAGTTTTTGTGCCATACATGTCAAACCTCTATCTCTTACCATCGCTGAATCTGGTACAGAGTATAAAAAGCTGGTACCATATTACTCATACGACACGTGAGCCCAATTATAGCGGTGGGCGTTTAATCATATTTTCCATGAAATATACAACTCAGCTTAACTTTTTCTCACGCGTCACACGGCATGAGATTGAGATCGCTGTGATCACTGGTCAAATAGTGTAAGCTGGTTGGCTTTATCTTAGATTCGAGAATACCTGTGTTTATCTTTATTTCGCACATTCTGCCAGCTGACGTACATTTAATTCTCTGTGTACACACTTGGATAGTAAAACTAATTATAAACCAAACACACACAACAATAAAATAACACAATTAAGTATTTACAGAGATTTGACTTTAACTAGATCAAAATCGTTTTAGCTACTCGTATCTAGTGCACAGTTGCGCAACTTCCGCCTCCAGCCAGTTAATCAACTGGCCTCCACATGAGTCAGCAACTAGAGTTTGACCTCTTTGCCCTGCAGATGACTAAACAGTTGGTCTTCCTCGCCGCAAAAGCGTAAATTCTCAATGACCGGCAGCATTTGCTGTACCTTGAGACTCATGTGTTGTAGGATCAGCAGGACATCATTCTCACCCAGCTCCTTGGCCACGGCGTTCAGCATCTCAATGAAGGTGGCATCGAATTGCATGAATCGTGTACAGTCGAGTACAATGGGAAAATCATTGCGATAGAGGGAGCAGGCGGCACGCAGCTCATTCCGTAAGGTGTCCACACCTGTATAGTAGATATCGGACAGGGGTACCACATGTATATAGTAGTTGGACTCGTGCTGAAAGAAAATATTGAAGCTTGAGTCCAGAAATTGCTTATGGAACTAAGAGACAGCTTACCTGCTTGAGAGTGATTTCGATTTTGGGATTGCCCAGTCGCAGGAGAATAAATATCATGCTCACAACAATACCAAACAGTAGACCCAGTTCCACACCAGCCACCAGACAGATAATAAAGCTACCCACCCAGCTAAAGAAGTCCTTTTTATTTGTCTGCCACAGCTCCTTGACGGGGGCCAGGTCAATCTGTAGGAAAGTTGACGCGTGATGGAATATGGAGTGCAGCTAGCTTACTTCTTCCAACTTACCATAAAGACCACAGCGGCTATGAGGACAGCCGACAGTGAGGCTTTGGGTATGTACTGAAAGTAGGGTGTCAGTATGCTAAGGGCGGAGAGCACGATGAGTCCCGTATAGATGCCAGCCATGGGTGTTCGCACGCCCGAGGCTTGACTAACAGCCGAGCGGGTGAAGGCACCGCAGGTGGGCATTGCACTAAAGAACGAGCCCGCCAAATTGCACAGACCCAGAGTTAACATCTCCTGCGAGGCATCCAGATTGCCGTCCTTAACTGTCAATGTAGATTGGAGCTTAGTAGAAATTTAGCTTAGTATTATCAAGCATACGCACCGAAGGCCTTGGCAATGGCCACATTAGCCAGAACAGCCACTATGGGTACCACCACTATGCCACTTCCCAGTTCGTGCAGAATATCCGTGAACACATAGGTGCGATTCTCGTACTCAAAAGCAAAGGGAGGCAGCTTAAACGTGGGCATGGCCGAGGACACTTTCGCGGAGAGAGCAAATGGTACTGCCTCCATAGAGCTCTTGTGTACCCAAACGTAGACGAGCAGTCCGGTGAAAAAGACCACTAAAGCATTGCGGGAGATGCTGATATACCACAAGATCTTTTTTAAGCGCTGATTCAGGGGAGTATTCTGCTTAAACTTCACCTGGGACAGCATCTGCAACGAAATTTGTCGTTAAAAAATGTGAATTATGGCAATAAAAACTGCCGAATATTGTAACATAAAAAATATGATTGTTTTAAAATTCGAGAATGAAAACCTAAAAAAAAATTGATTTCATTTTTGGGATTGCTTTTTCGAAATTTTTCAAGCTTTGTTTTGAAAAGTAAGATATACAAGGTTTAATCAAAATCGGGCGACTAATAACGACTCGGTCTGAAAAATGGAAAATGCATTATGTCCATTGGAAAGTAAAAAATTTGATCAAATTTTGCCCGAAATCACTTATCTACACTCAGAAAACATCGAAATCTTTACACTTGAATTAAGTAGAAGCCGTGTCAATAGTACGGTTAGTACGTACATTTTTTTTTAGTACCAAATTCTTCACTAAAGTTCGATTTGTTAAATTTTGAAATACTTCATTTAAGATTTTTTCGGGATAGATTAAGTACATTCCGAACTATTTGAAAAACTTTTTGAATCTACTGTTAGTTTGTAATATTCTTAAGTCAAGTCCAATTTTCTCTTAAAATAAGTGCTAATTTAAACATAATAAGAGTGAGTCAAACCAGTATGTTAAAGGCTGGCAGCAAGGAATTGGTAAAGTGCATGCACCAACTCCTATGCTGACTATGGTCCGACGCTTGCATGCCCGTCGTTTGTAGCTTAAGTTTACTTTACAATTTACTTCCATGGGATCAGTCTCCTACCCATTGCATAGAAGGCTCTGTTATGCATCCTATGTGAACGTCTAAGGCCGAGTATGAGCAAACTAATTGCACTATATCAGTGTTTCTTTAGACCTCGCTCGAATTTGCATAATAGGCAGGCTGTCACCTTGTCGTGGGACTTTTTAAATCTGCTGATGGAGTATGTACAACTAAAGTACCCAAATACCAACATATCAGGCACTATTTTTTTCGTAGATAAAATGCCAATGATATTGATATTATCGGCACAAAAGAACGGGCGGTATTTAGAGCGTTTTCAGAGATTAAGAAGCATTCAAAACTCATGGGTTTAGCGGTAAACAATGATAGGTTAATGTATTGTAATGCACGCTGGGCCGGGCTGTAAAATGTTTAGGATAAAATCCAATTTTACATGCCAATATTTTTATACTCTGAACCTGAGGTACACAGAGTATAATAAGTTTGTTCAATAGTATGTAACAGCCAGAAGAAAGCATTTCCGACCCTATAAAGTATATATATTCCTCATCAGCATTAACCGCCATGTTGATATTGCCAGCTCCATATGAACGCACAGATCTCAGAGATGGTAAGAGATAGAAGTTCGACGTGTATGGATCAAGTTTATTTTCAATTTTATCCACGGCCCTCCCGACCCCGCAATTAAGAAAATATCCCCGTCAGTTGACAGACTTTCTTTCTTGTTTGATATTAGCTATTAGACTATATAGAGAGGATACTTCAAATATAAGAATTCCGAAAATTAAAGTTATCAGAGTGCTATCATGGACATTTAACAGGACTGCAAAGTTCGATCTTTACTTGGCCGTTTGATTAGATAAAAAAGCGGGAAAATGTATCTAATCTTTGCTATAAGAGACAATGGCTGCTGGTGAACAAATATATTGTGTGAAATATGCAAAATACAGTAAAATGTATGTACTATGTAAATAATATTATACAATTAAGTTTTACTTTTTAAATAATTAACATTATTTCGTTTTTTGATACGTCCTAAGTCTGAGAAAAACATCGAAAAACACCATTTCCCTGTGGACTTTAAAGTAACTTCCGCCCACTTTCGGCCAAAAGGTAACTGCTGAGTTTGCCCTTTATCCTTCCTATGTAGAGCAGAGCTAGAGGAGCTTACGAATTTTTCATACAAAATTCTCCGCTCCGCTAAGCTTTTGGTGTGCGCGCGCTCTATGTGCTCTGTGTTTTTGATTTCCCAAAGCGAATGCGCTACGCTCCGCTCAGCTGTCTGTGTAGGAAAGATTAAGCTGAGCTTAAAACGTTTGTTCAACGTATGGCTGGTCAATAATAAAAAAAAAAGAAACTTGTTTGGGGGTGTCCTGGAAATCACTAGAGATTTTGGCTTCGGTTGGTTTGCAAATCGCTCGAGAAATTCGTCGGTGTCCCAGAACTTCGAGAGGTTTCGTTTTCTTCGAAAGTCTAGTTCGAAAGGTGTGTGTATAAGATTATGGTCCTACTAAAAAACAGTGATATATGTCGTGGATTCGTGAAATCGATATTGGTTGGTCAGTGTATTGGCTTGGTTGTGTATTGGTTGGTTTGCCAAAATCTTCCAACAAAATACGAGAGGTTTGAAACCAACCGAGATTTCTAGGACACCGAGAATTGGATTTGGGTTGGAATTTGGTTGGAAGAGATTTCTGGGACACCGCCGATTAATGGATTTTTGAACAAATTAACATGCAAAACGTTAGCTCCGAGACAATCAATAATCTAAAGCAAAAAAAAAACTAATTAAAAATAATATAAGTTAAATTAGATTAAGCATTCGCCACGTGGGACCTTATGGGCGGTGAGGTAAGCGTGGTCGGATCTGTTAAAAACTTTATGCCAAGAAATTGTTCATCCAGCCCAGTGTGCAATGGGAGAGTACAACTTTAAAGATGTTAAGGATTTTGTCTACCTCGAAACAATGATACCCGGGGACAACAACATCATTCTGAAAGACAAACAACTCTTGCAGCTCTTGCGTTTTACATATCGCTTATCATTCCAGTCCTGCAATACGGAATCGGAGGCTGCGGCGATTGGCGTGTTCGAGAGAAAAGTCGGAGGATTTAAAGTCCTCTTAAAGTTGGCGATGAATTTCGCATCTGAATGAAGCTTTATGGGGAAACTGATCTAGTCAAACGCATGAAACAACAGCGGCTGCGCTGAATTGGACATGTTAACACTATAAATAAACAAGTTCCGGTGAAACAGGTGTAAAAAAGAATTGCAAAAGACTTCGGGAGAAAAGGCAGAAAGGGACATATTCACTTGCTTATCGAAAGACACACACGCTGACATTTGACCCTTTAAACTTTAAACATTCAATAGTAAAAACCTTTGTGATTTTACACAAACATGTGTTTGAATAGCTATTGGCATCAGCTGCAAATGAGTAGCAGGACAAAGTATTCCAAGCTGTAGGTCGTTTACCAAACCGGAACTTATATACAAAATAGTTTGGAACAAAAAACAGTAACGAAACCGTGTTACCTTTACTCTTACAGCTATTATTATACACTTGAAAAGTGTATTATACTTTTGCCCAGAAGTTTGGAACGAATAGAAGGAATCATCTCCGACCACATAAAGTATATATTTTCTTGATCAGCATAACGAGCTGAGTCGATTGAGCTTTGTCTGTCCGTCTGTCTGTTTCTACGCAAACTACCTCAGAAAATTTTTTATTAGATTTAAGAAAATTTCGCCATAAAATGGATTTGCCCTTAATTTAAGGAAATTTTCCTAAATTGGTGAAATTTTTAACCTGAATTTTAAAAAACACTAACCTTAAAATATAAAGCCCTAAAATTGGAAAAATTTCCTTAAATTAAGAAAATCGATGCACTCGTCTTTACCTAAAAGTAGGCAAAAAACGATGCACTCGTCTTTACAAAAAATAAGAAAACGATGCACTCGTCTGTACTTAAAGAAGAAAATAATTTCCTAAATTTGAGGAAAGATGCTTGGTAACGAGCTTCGCGTTTGACGAAAAATGTATTTGAGACCTCAGTGCATTGAAAAATATCGGAAAAATATAAAAATTTTAAAAACAACAAAACTAAAAAACAAAAAAAAAAAAAATAAAAAATTTGTATGTAATGCCTTGACGGGATTCGAACCCACCCCCGGGCGGCGCCCGGCTTCGCCACACCACCTCTTGTTATTTCCCCGCCCGCCCTGTTATCGTGAGGTAGTGCCGCGTTCGTCGACGTGTAAAAAAAAATAAATAAAAAAAATGTATTACCGATTGTTTTAGCTCATCTTTTAGAACCGGATGGTCACTTCTTGTATTTTTGGGTCAAGAACTGATTTTAGCTTAGAGTCTAATCCGGACTTAGGTTTCCAATATATTTCCTTATAACCTTGTCTAAATTTAAGGGCAGTTTCGGCCATTTAAGAATTTAAATACTCACCCTTAAAGCGAGCAGCAAACAGATGCAGGAGATACCCATGCCGGCGTCCGAGGGTTTTATATGGTTGAAAAATGCACCAATCGAAGGAAATCCCTTTAGGCGCACACCCAACAGATTCTTCAGCTGCGCCAGTACCACAATCACCGCAGTGCCCGAAGTAAATGCTTTCGTCACGGGAGCCGGAATGAAACTGACTATAAATCCCAGCTGAAATACGCCCATGGCCAGCTCGACCAGACCAGCTAGAAACGCTAAGACAATGACCACCTGTACCGGCTTATCCGCACAGAATTGCAATGTGAGTATGGCCATCAGGCTGGTGGGTCCAATAGACACCTGCGGTATGGTGCCAAAGAATACATAGATAATGGAACCCATAAAGGCCGAATACAGTCCATATTCCGAGGAGAGGCCCGCCAGGGATGCATAGGCTATGCTCTGTGGTATAATCGTCAGACCCAGGGTAATGCCTGCTATGAGATCGGCCAACGCTTTCTCTCGATTGTAGCTACGTATCCAGCTGAGTATGAATAGGCGACGCACTAGCCAAGGAGCCTGCTTGGCTTTACTATACTTGCTCTGCATGTCCATGTCCACGGTGTGCGCCTGTGTATCATTGTAATCTTCGCCGCCATTTGCCGCTGTGTATTTTTCCTTCTCCTCACAACTGGCTGGAAATGTAGAGACAAATTGAGATGGGGTTAGGACGAGTCACTGAGATCTTACGATCATAGATAGTGGCTATGGCGGTGGGTGATCGACTCTGTCTGCGGCTGGAGTTTTTAGCCCTTAGACCAAAAGTGTGCTTCCACGGCCAACGCATATTTTGTACTGATTTATAATTTCGCTAAAGCCTCACGGCAAAACGCTTTCAGCCAAATTTGTTTGCTTTCTGTCAAGGGGGGTTTTTTTATTTTAGCTAGCCGATCCACCGGTCACAGTCTGGCTTGGGCGAAGCATCAAAACAATAACAGCAAAAATCAGCACAAAAACTCAATTGTGTGAAATCGTCATTAACTTAATAAACACGTAGAGAGCCAGTTGCGGGTATCGATGGAGCACATGCTATACTCGTATGTATAAATCGCCATTCTTCAGAGCTATTGAAGTCTGATTACATTGGCGGAGAGAGGGTGGAGAGGTTATACAACAAAAACCAGTTTGAACTTCCTCAAAATAATATAGTGGAAAATTTTTAATATGCAAACATGTGTTCTTTTTTTTTATTATCAAATTTCAGCAATTAAGCAAACCAATTGTTTCCTCAAATTATGTCCCATCATCTCGCTCACCTCTCTCACAGAATATTTGCAGTCACTATAAATAGGAGTATAACTTAGTCACCCCTGCCGAAACCAGTGTTACTCATGCCCCTGCCTAATTTGTACTAAATGATTGTATAAACTGTTTCATTATTAATATTTACTTTCGCGCCAAGCAGCTAAGTAGTTAGTAATAGTAACTTATAGATACTTTTTGCATGCTGCTAGCGCATGAACCGCAGCTTGGAAGATAAAAGCTTTTGGGCTGAAATTCATTCATAAACTGTGTAAGCTATTTATAAGCAAAACTATTGCAAAATCAAGTATAATAGAGGTATAAACTGTAACTTATATTTAGAAAGAAACTTAAAGTACCTTGTATTTACCCAGTCGAAAGAGCGTCTTATTTTCCAAGTGAGCTGGGCTAGAAAACAAGCTGGCGAATGCCACTAAAAACAAATCCAAGTCTTTGGTTTAATGTAGTATGCGAACTCTGGAAAACTTCTCACGACACGATTCGATTCCCTTCACTGGTGAAACGCAAACTGAATTCGAGCATACCGTAAGGGAGTGAAAGCAAGGATCAAATCAGCCTATCACTAACCAAGCGGTGATGAGTAGAAGAATACTACGACACTGGGCTGTAGTTGTTGAAAGCAAGTCTGGTAATAAGTCTTCATCCTGGAGTTATGCTACCATTTTTGATTTTTATCCTAGCATGCCAAGTGGAATGCATTTGTCTGTTGAAGAGCGCAGATTAAAAATGGGTGTGGTACTAATATTTCTCATATAGCTGCCAGAGTCAAACGGCATAAAACGAGACTTCAAACTTTTTGAAAAACCCCCATTCTTGAGGTGAAATCAATGGCTGCGGCAGTTTAACCAACATTGACTTACGCTGCAAATGGGAAATTTGGCGTCTTGGGGCTCGGAAAGACATGTGCTGTAAGTTACAACTTGTAACGAAACAAAGTGTCATTTAGACTTCAATGAACCGTGTTCATCAAGTTTTGACTAAAAACAATAACGTTTCATATACTTTCCGAGTGCATATACCAAAACAACTTCCACATCATCTGAATGCTCGTTCGTTGTTTGCTGAAAGATACAAATTTTGGCCAACTGATTACCACAATGTGAGTTTTCCGATGAAAAAACAGCTTAATTTCGGATTCCCAGATGGCTGACAAAAATATTAGAGCGAATTACGGCAACCAGGGGAAACCCGGCATTAGTAGTGGCGGATTCCTAATGATTTGCGTTACGTTTTTATACTCTGTATCAAAGGTACACAGAGTATACTAAGTTTGTGCAAAAGTATGTAACAGGCAGAAGGAAGCATCTCCGACCCTATAAAGTATATATATAAGAATATAGAGAATTCCTGTAGCCGAGCCGAGTCTATATAGCCACGTCCGTCTGTTTTTCTGTTTTTTGGCATAAACTCAATAAAATTGCTGTTCCGTTTTTTAAAATAACAATTATTTTTATTTATAGAATACTCTAATTAACTCTAATATTTTACAAAATCAATCGATAAAATTTTTTTCGGGCACACTGACTGAGCGGTACGCCGTCAAAGTCAGCTGATTACGCACGTGGTAGCTATGTGCACAAAGTTTGATTGACTACGTTGTCCACATAAATCAAAAAATACTACTTTTAATGATGGAAAATCATAGTTTAGGTATGTAGAACAAGAATTTAGTAACATTTTCGTCAAGTGTTTTTGTCCTTGTGTAACGTGTTTTATTCATGTGTATTTGATTGTTTAATCTTAGGAAGTGAAGCTGTGTTTCGTGGAGTAGAACTCTGAAGGCCCTCCGAGGTCCTCGGGCTTTTTAAGTGTGGAGTAACTAATGAAAGTGTCCAGTATAATATGTAATTAAATTTGTTTGCGTTAAGTTGCGCCTTCTACAAAAATTTGACTTTTTGCAGAGGGATATGTGTTTCGAAATGCAGAGCTGTTAGATATTTTTGTCAACAACAATCCCACAGAGGACGCAGTTAAACAGCATATACGGCAAAAAAACATGTAAATAATACTACCGAAACACAAGTTAACAAAGAAGTACGGGCTTTTGTAAAATATTTTAGAAGAAACTGGCAAAACTGCATAAAAATAAGCATTCTGAATGGCTTGAAAAAAGCATAGTAATTGGCATCGAAGTTAATTGTGGATCTACAGACAATTTTAAAGGAAATGGGACTCAATGTGGACACAGCCAAAAGGGCGTTTTCTAACGCAGCCCTATTATCGTCAATTTTAAACATAGCTCGCAAAACTCTGTAAACCCTTTTTTTCAATGCGGTTAGCCTCAGTGAAAAACAGAAACAAACACAGCACAAGCGGTCTCTCACCGAGCGGAACACTTTTTCTCGCACCTCATGTGTTTTCTGTTACATGTTTTCGGTTGAGCAAAACAAAGGTGTGGGTCATCCGACAACCTGCGACAGCAACTGTTTTGAGCAAGAGCTCACTAAACATCTGGCAGCAAATGAGCAGAACATAATAAGTGTCTACGAAAATGTTTTTGTTTTGTGCAGTGTTCCCAGCCATGCCCCGGTGGGCCGAACACACCCGGTAATTCACCCCGAATGCTTGCCGAAGTAATGCATCAGTATGTGTTAGAGAGAGACAGAAAGACTCTCTTCCTGGGGAACCCTGCTTTTGTGCGTTTGGTAGGCTGTTTGTATGTGTGACGCTCGTTATGCAAAGACACACACGAGCGTAACACACAACCACATATACATATATACGCAAAAAACACTTCGGAAGTATGCTCTCGGCAAAAGTGTCAGTGAAAGACAGGACAGAAACAGGAACGAAAAATGCGGTCTTTGTTCTGAGCGCAACAGAATTGAGCAAAAACAGAACCGAAACTGTCTTTCGCTACCTATTTTCGTTGTGTCCGTAAACAAACTGTTTTTTGCCGGCACGTTGAAAGTGTTGAGAGTTTTTTGCGAGTTCTGATTTTAAATGTTGTTGAAGAATTATTGAAACAAATTTACATAATTTTGATAACTATTTCCTGTGAGCATGAAATTAGTTTGAAAGTTTTTGTGAAAAGGTTTTTGAAATTTACCAGAAAAATTACTCTTGGTATCCCATGTCGACTACTGTTCACGAGGTACTAGTCCATGGTCAACAAATAATAGAGAATTTCTTGATTCCTGTTGGCTGTCTTGGGGAACATGCATCCGAGTCCCAAAATAATTTATATAAGAGTGATAGAAAGGGACTTGCATGGAAATGCAGTCGACTGGACAATATGACCGATGTTTTCAACAGAGCCTTAGATACTTCAGACCCATTGCGGTCAATCATCTATTTAAAACATTGGTGGGCACGAAATTTGATTTTGGGAGCAGTTGACAACAACAATAAAAAAGCAACCACCAGCCAGCCACACACTCCAAATATTTGTTTTTGCAGGCGTCTGCTTCTGTGCAAAGCGACAAAAAAAAATGTGTACACTTAGAAAAATTAGTTAAACATATTTATAAAATTTTTTTAAATTATCTATACATCTAAATAAAAGTGAAAGTATGTTTGTCTGTGAAATCGTCCAAAAACCGCAAAATTATACCGTTCATCCGATTGCAATGAAAATGTGGGAATGCTTAAACGCTTGCCCCGGAAGGTTTCTAAGTTGAAAAAATTTGCGGAAAACGGTCTAAAAACCGCGAAAATTGCAAAATTTAAGTTTTCGCAAAAACTTTGGGAAATTGATCGACGCTTGCCCAGGAAGGTTTCCAAGTAGAAGAAACCGCGAAATTTGCAAAATGTTCGTTAGTTATAAAACTATGGAGGATTCTGATTTCAAGAAATGGGCGGAAAAAAGTCCAAAAACTGCGATAATTCAAAAACTATACCGTTCAATCGATTGCCATGAAATTTTGTTCAATGGTTAGACGCTTGGCCGCGAAGGTTTCTAAAGTCCAAAAATCGCGAAATTCGTAAAATTATACCGTTTATCAGATTGCAATCAATCTTTGGGGAATGAATTGAACGCTTGCTCGGGAGGGTTTCTAAGTTGAAGAAATTTGCAGAAAATTGTCAAAAAACTGCGAAAACTAAAAAATTTGCGGTTTCGGTAAATCTTTTGATAGTGTTTCGAAGCTTGTCCGGAAAGGTTTCCACGTAGAAGATATGGGCGGAAAATGGTCCAAGAACCGCGAAATTTGAAAAATGTTCGATTTTGATGAAGCCTTGACGAATGGTTGTACGCTTGCCCGCGAAGGTATCAAAATTGAAGAATTGTGCCGGAAGTGGTCATAAAACCGCGAAATTTCAAAAACTTTACCGTTCATCCGATTGCCATAAAACTATGGGCAACGCTTGCCCGTGAAGGTTTCTAAGGTCCAAAAATCGCGAAATTTGCAAAATAACCTTATGAGTATTTATGAAAGCGCTTAGTGCTTATATTACAATGCCGGCGTTGGTAAATGGAAGCTGTAGATTGAGCCTAGATTATTGTGAAGATTTGACAGACGGCAATTGTAGACGGGTAAATAGGAAGTATTAACCAAACGGTCAAAAAAGTCACGAAATTTGCAAAATATTCTTGATTTTAGATTATCATGAAGACGTTTTTATAAAGAGAAAGATCGAACGGTGCAAAATGTTTATACCGACATGCAGCCTGCACTAGATTAATATAATCCCTCTCTTAAGAATCATAAGAACCCGGGCGACTCCGGGTATTCAGCTAGTTTATTAATAAATCAAAATCGACTTTTTCGTTGCTTAGTGAAGTTCGCAGCAGATCTAGAAGGTTTATGTCAGAAAGTTATTTTAATAATATTGGATTTATCTAAGTTTGCGCGCCCCTGGGGCGTAATTTATAGTCGCTGAGCTTGACACACTTTGCAAGAAATTCTCTTTCGCTACACAACTTAATTTTGTCAGTGTACAAATCGAAGTCAGCGTCAGAAATTTTGCTTGTCATGCACACAGCTTGTGCGGCCAAATGCCTGGCATTGTTGTTGTGATATGAGGAAATTTTGCAAGTCATGCACACAGCTTGTGCGCGTGACAAGGCAATTTTAAATGCAACTGCGGTGCTATTGGGAGCAATGGGAGTAATGGGAGCACAAAGAGCAAGAGCTTGCCCACCAATGATTTAAAAGAACGACTACGTAAAAATAAAAAAAAGGATACCAGATAAAGTTTTATCGCTACTGCAGTCACGGTTTTTTTAGAATTTTGTTGTCTGGTGCATTACAAATGACCAGCCTACTTTACTGTTTTTAGAAAACAAAAACATATTAGAGTCTCTACCACCCATTGCATACTTTGGGGCACCAGCAATAAATAGGATATTTTTGGATTCTTACAAAAGTGCTGTAAGACGTAAGTCTCCATAGGTAACAAGGAAGAAAGGAAAAAATATTATACTCTGTACCAGTCGGGGTCGCCGCTCGCATTTGCTCCCGATTATATTATATAAAATCGGTATCCAGGGAACACCACGAGGAGGCCATTGCAATAGCAATGGGGTCGATATGTAGAATGAATAAAGACGAGTCGACTTGAGTGTCTAAATACTTATAATTTAAGGTGCTGTTACATACTTTTGCACAAACTTATTATACCATACTCTACGTACCTTTGGTACAGAGTATAATTAGGATAGAGAGGGAGAGAGAGAGGATTGGCACGCGCCGCAGACAAAAAAAACCTTTGCATTTGCCAGAGCTAGAGATGGGCGTACATCGAAAACTACGCGGGACTCCGGAGTGACCAGAATGACTTAACATCATTGTGATTGCTTGATATTATGTTAGAATTAAAGAACTAGACTATTTTTATATTATTTGCAATTTTAACAATCATCGTCTTAGTAGTCAGATGGGTATCGGGCGATATATTTGTCCCGCGACCATCTCAAATTTCTCTATCTCAATATTGTGTATTTAGGAAAGGGAAGGGGGAAAATGAGAGCGTCCCAGTTAGCTGCAAGAATCCAATTGGATCTAATGAGCTAGCCATAGCTGTTAGGTTTTGTATAGGATTTCGTTGTTGGAATTACTCAGACAATATATTTGCAGGTTTAATTCATTTAAAAGGTAGAATTTTTGGCGGGGCGGGGTCATCACACCCACAACGATCCAATATGAATCGTTAAATAAAAATTTGTCCTAAAATATTGTTGGCTATTACTTTGCTGTGTAGTCGTTGCTCATATATACATACATCTACATACATATGTATGTGTTTTGCTGCTGCAGGAGCAGCCCAGATATATTGAATTTTCGTTTGCTCATATCTTTACTACCGTTCATCCGATCTTTACCATTCCTTTGGCGGTAAATAATCCTGATTACTAAATATGTCCAGAAGGAACGAACCTTCTATCTATAACACTGTGGGAGATATGACGTTTTTTCCAATTTGCGGGGGCAGGAGGGGGCGTGGCAAAAATTGAAAATAAACTTGATCTGCCTGCAAGTATAAGAAGCATAAGTCCCATACATGCCAAACCTCTATCTCTTTCCATCTCTGAGATCTGTGCGTTCATACGGACAGACAGACGGACATGGCTATATCGACTCGGCTGTTGATGCTGATCAAGAATATATATACTTTATGGGGTCGGAGATGCTTCCTTCTGGCTGTTACATACTTTTGCACAAACTTATTATACTTTATGAACCTTTGGTAAAGAGTATAAAAATTGCAGAATTGTTTGGGATAGTTCATTTCAAAGCTAAGGAGTGGTACTTTCCGTTGGTATCAAAGAGAGTCCAAACAATAGAATGAATTCCACGAGAAACGCTCCTAAAAAGGGTCAAAATAGGCACTTTTTGCAACTTTAAGCTTAAATTACTAACAATCCCGACGTGATGGACAATTTCTGAAAAAGCAGTCTTGCTTAGTACACGAAAATCATCTAGAATCACAACAATTCCTTCAATATACTGGAAAAAGTAAATTTTTTTGCCTTGTGCTATCGTCGGGCTTGACCCTTTCTTGTTTTACCCTAAAACGTTTTGGAACTGATTTATTCCAACTAAAGCTAATGCCTATATCTATGTACAGAGATAATGGAGATAACCTTCACACAAAAGGTTTTCTTTCATTCAGAAACATTCCGGTTTGGAGTAGCCAGCGATTAATCCGGACTTAAACACCATTAGGATCGATAAATAATCCTCTCAGGCAGATTTTTTAAGAATAGTCGACAGTTTGTTTTGGTTGCAGAGTGGCAACAAGTCAGCAATTAAACTCTTCAAAAATTGGTAGACTCCATACCTGATCGCCTATAGAAGGTTAAATAATCATCAAAACTGTAAAATTCCTACAAGTTTTAATAGCTTAAGCAGAAAAAAGAAGACAAATGCAAAATGCACATATAATTTGTTCATATGAATTGATTTTACCTGCAGTTGTTAGCAGGCTCGAGGTCATGTTATGCTTACGCATAACTTTAAACAGAGACACCCAACACCACAAAGGAGGCTGGTAGATCGTAAAGCTGGGGGACCAATTCCACTCATCAGCTATCAATGCCTGGCACTGAGTTCAAAACCGATTGATTGAATTGATTTTATTTATCTTAAAATATTAAAAAGCTTAAACAAATTGAATTGTTATTGGCTTTTTTGTATTCTTTTGAAAAGTACTATGAAAATTGGGCTGCTGTTTTGCCTGGGGTTCGCGCGTAACCGGCTTCGGCTTGGTGTCGCATGGGCCACTTGAACATACTGTGCATTGTACGTTAACGTCCATACAGCATGCTAGTGTCGCATCCCAATCGTTTCTTCATTAAAAATCTCAAATTAAAAAGCATAAAGATTTTAAAGGCCGCTAACAAAGCGGCAACATTTCCCAATGTGCCCACCAACAAAGGATTAAAATTAGTTCAAATGATCGCTAGTCTTCACAATGCCCTAAGGATAGTTGATAAGCAAGTGAACCACAACAGAACAATAGAGCAACTGTGCAATTTGTGTTAGTTGACTCACTTAAGTAAAAGTAAAGTAAAATCGGCTTGTCAAGATGACAACAGCCCCGAGGGGCCAAAGCCGAGCCTCTCTCAATCTCTTGGCTTGTGCGCTTCTAATTTTAGCACAAGAGAAAGGGACCTACAGTTTAACGCCGAATCCGAACGGCAGTTTTTGAGAGGCTTTTCATGGCTAATTACTGCAATGCTGGCGCCAACAGCAAGAGGTGTGGCCGGGTGTAAAGCTTTATTCAAAGAAAAAAACTTTTTCATTAGATGTTCCGAGGCGGGATCGAACCCACGACCTCATGCTCAGCAGTCGCGCACACTAACCACTGAGCCACTCCGGCCACAATCGACTCACTTAAAAAAAGGAAACAAGTGAAAATATCCAGGGAAATGAACAACATTTATCCAACACCATCTCCGAATCAGAATTTTCATCATATTTATTACTGATTCTTTAAATTCTCTAACAGTCTGGTTCTCAATTCTACTCCACAAAAGTCTTGCGAGTTAGATGCCAAATTTGGTGCAAAACAGGCTTGGCATGGCAAAATTTTGGAATTAAAAACAAATCGATTAAACATGTATTCAAAACTTTCTCAATTCTGTTGTAGGTTAAATGAATCAACATATAAATTTTCAAGTTCATTTGATTCCATTTTAAATTTTCTCACTTTTTCTGTTTCAAATGAATTAAATTAAAAAAACACTTCAAATCCGTTTCTTGGAAAATTTAAATGATTCAAATGTTTCTTAAAGTATTGTGAGTTAAGAATACAAATGATTAAATATTTAACAGCCCTGCAATGGGCTGCACTGACTTTTGATCACTTAAATTATTCTAAGGTTTCATAGAGCTAAAATGCATAAGAAAACATAACAAACTAAGTGATTGGAAAAACTATAAGTTTTTGCTTTATAAAAGAAACCACATTATTATCGTATTGGTAAAATAAATAACTAACAAATAGGGAGAAAATGAAAAAACTGCTGTTTGCTTGGATCCTTTTTGGACCCATGTAGCCAGTAGTTTGCTTTTTTCCACTTGTGTTTTTTTGTTCACTTGTTGTTAATGATGTTACCTACCATCGAAGGATAACTTTTTAATAAACGACATTTTCACGTATCCGTATTTTTAGGTTTTCTGATTACAATTCAAGGATATCCAAGGATATTATAGCACTCCGACCTAGCCAAGTGCTCGGCTCCACAATCTAATAAAAACTGCCGAATGGAATAATTTTGGAATGATAAATAAGAGAGACGAGCAGATTTTTCTGATAAACAAGAAAAATGAAAAGAGTCAAGAAAACGGCGACAAACAATTTGCGCCTTATTTTGGTGACTTTTTTTGTTGCTATTTGTTGCTCCGAGATCAGCACAACAATGACATACTTAACGCGCATTCGGCAGACAGATACAGATGAGATGAACACAAGGTGGACGGATGGGGGAGGAAAAAATAACGATATGACTTTTGATAGTGGCGGCGTGAGGCTAGTTGTGCCGCCGACTGATAAGACACACATCGTCAACCCTGTGGCCAAGTACGCTTAGGCTGACAAGTATTTTTCCATTATTGATCAATAATTCCGAATTGGACTGTTAAGTGGATGGACAATATTTGAGCTAGAGTTTAGACTCAGTGGTCATCAGACATGTGGTGATAGCCTTTCCATTATGACCCATCCATTTTTGCTAAATTGAGTGCGAAAAGTAGCTCGTGTCGAATTCCGACAGAAGTTTCCGTCTAGTCTAAGGTGTTAATTATTCGCTTACATCTTCGAGCCAAAGTGGGCGCGTGCATCTGACAGATATACAGCCATCATATATAGTTACCCTCTGTCACTTTATAACAGCTGTAAATGTAAAGGTTATAAAGTCGTAATCTTTCGCTAGATAAAAGAGGAACGAAATTATCTTTTTTGCTTTAAGAAAATTCTGGGAATATTACTCGCTTGACAGGACTCAGACGCATCTTACACTACAAGATAATGACCTAGACTGATTATAGATAAAGATAAGCGCAGATAGGGGGGATTAAGGGGCTCAATCAACCCCGCTACACAGAAAAAAAAAGATCCAAAAAAGATCTATTTGGAATGGATATTTCTAAAATATCCTTTTAATCATCTTTAATATCCTTTCGATCATCCAACGGAGCTGAAAATTGTCCAATGGATATGAAAAATGGTCATCCTTTGGACGATTTTCAGCTCCGTTGGATGATTAAAGGGACATTAAAGGTATATCCATTCTGATACTGAGTTTTTAAATGAAAATTAATAAGTAAATATACTGTTCAAATTTTACTACGAACTTCAAAATTTTGCGCAGAGTTTTCTTGAGCACCATACGTTCTATATCGACGAACAAATTAAGAATGACCGAGGCGTCCAATATAATGCAAATCAAGGGTGCAAATCTCTAAAATTCTGCAGGAGGTTCGGTCCGGATGTTCGAACCCTTTGTAAAGTTTTAGGTTGAGTTTGCGGACCGGTTCCTGAAACCATTGAACACAGGGTTTTGCTTCGAACCTTGGTTCGCTTTAACAAAAAAGAAGAGTTTGTTAATTTATTATTATGTTGATAATTAAATTTATTGACCTTTTTATTCACATACCATTCCATATATTTCATTACTTAAGTTATTGTAATGATCAAATCCATTAGCTGATTATAATGCTTATCGGTGGTGACACAGAAACCTCTTCCTACCACATTCCAACCCAAAACCAATTCTTAGGTGCCACAGAAATCTCTTTCTGTTGGTTTCAAACCTCTAGTGTTTTGGGAGGAGATTTAGCTAAATTCACCACCCAAAAAGTTTTTATAAGCAAAATTAATTTTTTTTTTCTGGATAATTGTATCAAAAGAATATCATATTTAATTTAGTTTAATATAAAAATTTTCATTTCAATAATAATTCGCAAAACCAACCGAAGGCTGCCCAAAACCGACCTACCACTGGCGCCATCTGCCTGCCTCAGTAGCGCCACATGGGAAATTTGTCAACCACAAACGAGCCAAGGGTTGCTTTATGATTGGCGCGGAAACATTTTTTAATTTTTCATTTTAATTTTGGGTAACACGACTTTAATTTGAATTAATTTGAATTTAAACGAATACCAAAACTAAATTAATTCAAAACTAAAATAAGGATAATTTTACTTGCGCGTGATGCAACCCTGTTTGATGAGATGGACAATTATCTTAGACCCAATTGGATCAGTTCTCTTTCCTACTTAGAAAGTCAAATCTCTCGAAGTGCTCTGGCACCGACGCATATTTTGAAAGATTTGCAAATCAACTGACGGAAAAACCTTTAGAGATTTCTGTGTCACCCCGTATATCTTTCAAGAGCTTATCATTTATACAGAAAAAAGATTCAAAAAAGATCCATTTGGACTGGATACGTCTTTAATATCCTTTTAATCATCCAACGGAGCTGAAAATCATCCAAAGGTAATCATTTTTTATATTCTTTGGATGATTTTCATCTCCGTTGTGTAAAAGGGGATATCTTCCAATGGATATTTTTATATTCTGTTCCAAAGGTACTCAGAGTGTATTAAGTTTGTGCAAAAGTAAGTAACAGCCAGAAGGAATTATCTCCGCCCCTATAAACTATACATATTAGGGCGGGTCAAATTTTTTACCAACCGGGAGTATAGCAAAAACGCAATCTACGGTAAAATCTAAGAAACTTTTCCCAAGAAACCATAGGTCTAAAATCAATTTCGAGACAGCGGGTTTAAGCGGGAAAATTTCTATATATGGATATGCTAAAAAAATATGTGACATATCATTAAAAAATCTGTTAAAAGTGATGAAAAACTGGTTTGCATCGATCTCAAAACATCTTATTTGAACAGAAATTTTCTTTTTCTTTCAAATTAGGCCCAAATATATAAAATAAAAATAGGTGCTTAGCTGGTAAATTGCCTCGAAATATAAAAATTATCACTGTCGTTACACAAATTATGATCAAGTCTGTTGTAAGAATTGGACCTCAATTCTCTTTTGCTTTCCATTCTTAGTATATTGGCTCGGCTTTGTAGAGTGGCGGCCATGTATGTCATCACGATTTTCTTTAATAGCTCGTCTGGATACATTGCTACACAATTGCACAAGTCGCTCAGTTTCCTGTATATGATCGAGAATCCTCGGATCAGGTCTTGGTGAATCTTCAAATTCTAAATAGTCTAAAAGATGCTCATAAGGAATGGAGGCTCAAATAAAATGCTGTCGTCATCTAAATTAATCATACCGACGAAGTCCGAGCAATCAAAGTTTATCAACGGTTTCTTGTAAGTCCTTACAATTTCGGGAGTTTAAAAGCTTATCGCAATAGCACATCATTTTTTTATGCGTTTCTCACGTATGGATTTTCTGCTATCAAAGTGCATCGTTATTAGTGCATTTTCAGAGTGCGCAAAGTAGGAATTGTACTGCATAACATTATTTACAATATTTTTTAAGCGTTTCTGGTTCCAAATTTAATATAAAGCCAGAATTTCCTCTGCCCGCTGTTTTCAAAATTTTCCCGCAGTCCGGTTTTAAACAAGAAAGTCGGTCAAGCCAGACTATAACATACTCTGTACCTGTTATAACTCGAATACCGTTCATCCGATCTTTAAAATTCCTTCAGCGGATCAATAAAGAATCCCGAATTGCGGGGGCGGGAGGGGGCGTGGCCAAAATTGAAAATAAACTTGATCTGCCTGCAAGTATAAGAAGCATATGTTCCATACATGTCAAACCACTATCTCTTACCATCTCTGAGATCTGTGCGTTCATACGGACAGACAGACGGACAGACGGACATGGCTACTTTTCACAAACTTATACTCTATGTACCTTTGGTACAGAGTATAAAAAGCTAGAAATGACGGGAAATTGCTGATCTGGCAACACTGGACCCGTATTATGATCAAGAACATATTTTGGAAGTATCTTCTGCGCGCTTCAAGAACAGCCGATGTTGACAAAGAAGCCACCACCAGCCTAAAAGAAAATTTTCCGAAAAGCTATTTACGCCACTGATAGATCTTATCGGACGCTGCAGTAGCCTCGTCGTATCTACAGACGAAGAGATAAGCCCTAAGCTATAAATAGGTCTATTTACGTTTATGACCCAGATATATGATAAACAATTGTGCATTTCTTGACAGTGTGACATATGCTTATGCGATGAAAATTACGACAAGTATTACTTACTATTTGCTAGCTGAAATGTTTTAAAAAGTCCGCGGTAAGTGCCAGTGTTCATAAATGATTAAAGAGCTAGTGCTGCGTAGCGGTGCATATTTATCGAAACGTAATCGATATTACGTTCAATCTAATCAGTGCTGAACATTTAGCTGTTTTGAGGATATTTTTGTGATTTCCAGCTGAATAGTTGCACCATTAGCTGGGACAAAATAACGATTACAACGAACGAAGAACTGTTTAAAGAAAAAAGTCTTATTAAATATTTCAGTGAATATCTAGTCTATACTGCAAGAGACAAGTTGAAGCTGGAATAAAAATAAAAATTTAGTAGCGCAAAGGGCATAATCATATGTCTTGAAAAAGTGTCCCAGGAGATATTTAAATATTTATAACCAGGGATTGTATGCATGCCGAATTTCAAGTCAAAAGGTCAATTGGCTCACTAGTAATCTGCATTGTTAAAACATATACACTCCTGCCCAAAATTATACGATACCTCGAAAATTTTAGTTTCGACCTTCGTAGGAGAAGGAGAAAGCTTAATGAAACGAAATAAAGTAAGCAGAATAAAAGCAAAAAAAATTCTGCACAAAAGCTGCTGTTCTTATCTATGATTGCATCTGTCATTTTCAAATAACGGTAAAAACCCACAAAAGTAACATTTTGGGCTTACCTGCAAGTGTATCAAAACTAAAGGACACAATTCAATTATTGCGACTAGAGAGAAAAGTTTGGTGCAAATTAATTTTTATTTTATTTCTCTTAAGTTTTAATGCATTTCTAATAAAATGCCGCGCGGACATTTGTTAATCGACGAGGAAAAGGGAAGAATAAGAGCCTACAATGAAGCCGGTTTTAACGCTAGCAAAATATCGCGAAAAAAGTGAAAATCCGACTGAATATCGTATAAAGCTTCGCTCTGGAAAAAACCCCAAGTTGTCTGACCGCGATAATCGTCGCTTATTATTTAAAGCGAAACTAAAATTTTCGACGTGTCATATAATTTTGGGCAGGAGTGTATAACAATATATCTGGTCTTATATAACGATTTGACGGTGTGAGAACTAAAGGTACATTTACGTTATAAAATTCATGAATTTTTTCTTCTTTGGTCCCATAACGGTGGTCAAAGTTTTCGAAATTCAAAACGACTACTTTCCAGATTTAGCAATACCACGGAATTTTTACAGCTGATGTAAATGTTAACCATCTATAAAATAAAAAAATCAGATATTCTTAGATTTTTTTAAATTTTTAATATTAATTTTTCTTCAAGCTATTATCTATCGTTTATTTAGCTATTTTTCAAACAGCAGACAACTCTGTCACGTATTGTTATCGCTGCTGCCTATCGATAGTATACACTCGATACTTGGCACAATTGGCTGGTAGAAAAACGCATCCCTGTTTCTCAAAAAAAAAAAATTTATTAAATAAAATTTAATAACATTAACCAAAATTTAGTGTTAACACTTCACATGCCAATCGCGACAGTTTGCCGGGTGTTTGTTTGAGTTTAGATTCATTCGTTCGAGCTAGGGATGTGCAAAACATCGGCGACGACTAAATCGACAGCAAGTCAGGCAAAAGCAACCTTGCTCCCCGTTATCGCTACAGTACGCAGGGAAAAATAAAATTAGCAACAATAGCAACGGCATATTTAGCTAAAAGTTACTGTGCTTAACGCCGACGACGACCATATTTAGTTGCTAGAGCCTAGCGCCCGCCGCACTAATCAAAAGGACAGGAGAGGCCAGGCGAAAACCAAAAACAAAAGTTTCGTGCGTTTCCATCGTTCGTCGACATCGACATCTTCTGGTGCTGGTGGCTGGCAATTGGCTTGCTCCCCAATCTATATCTATTATGAACAACAATAGTAAGCGGAAAACTCGACCTAGCGGAGGAGGTGGCGGGGGTGCCAGCGGCGGCATCTCAAGGTAAGAAGAAGCAGCAGGCCAGCCAGCTGCAGTAGAAAAGCGAATGCAAAAAGACAAAAGAAATCAAAAGCAAAAGAGAAACACACACACACACAGACGGTTGGATGTGGTTGTGTGTGGGGCTTTGGCTGGTTTGCTTTTTGCTGCTGTTGCCCTGACAAATTGAAAAACCGCGACGACCAACTTAGTCAGCCTCAGCCAGCGAAAAGAGCGCCTCTCCGTGTCCGGTCCGTACGAGAAAGGTGAAAGCGCGTCTCGTAGTGTATTATTATTATTGGTGTTGTTATTTTAGTGGTGATTATTGCAGCAACCTGAACGAGAGGAGCTAAATAGAATTCTTGCATCGAAAGAGAAAAAAAAAACAGAAATCGTAAATGCAAATGGCGCTTATATAATGGGCCAACTTTTCTAGCGTGTGTGTGTGTGTGTGTGTACTGGATCTGTCAGTTTCGGTATCATATTTTTTATGCTTTGTTTACATATTCCTTTCACAACCAGCGACAAAGCGCAAAACATAATTTGTTTAAAGGTTTCCGTTTGTCGCAGCAGCGCACCCCCAATACAAGAGGGGGGCAATCTGCCCCTCCCTCGCCATCGCATGCTGTTGCTGCTGCTGCGCCCTTTATATTTTCAATTGAAATATGACTGCAGCGCACACACATTCCCACATCCGCATTTGCGAACAGTGGGCAACATAAGTAGAAGGACGTTTTTTCATTTTCCAACTAAAAGTTCCAATTTGAGTGACAAAAATGTCAAAACATAAGCTAATAGATCATTTAGTTTTGACATCCGCTGACTTTAGTCCCGGTAATCAATATTGAAGTTCTTAAATAAATTGCAAGTCGGATTGAACTGACTTATAATATTCTCGAACGATTTTTAGTCAATATTATATGATTGTCATTCTTATCAATAGATTATTCTTTAAGCGAAAACTACTTTTGTTTATAGAAAAAAAATGGTTTTATCATTATCTAATTGATAAGAAGATTACACACTATTAGTGTACCAAAATTCGATCATGATTTAACTCCACCTGTTTGCTATCTTGGGCCCAGTCTCGAAATGCTCTTGGCTCCTGTCGTGGCCATTCCTACTCTAGAACAACTTTTCCCAGACAGCGGTGTTGCAGTGATTCCCAGAGTCTTGGGCCGAACACACTCGGCAATAATAACCGAAATCTTTCCGAAGTCATGCATACTCACTAAGCATTGTGCGTATTCTGACACTTTCTCATAATGTGCACCAAAAAAGAGTCCGGAATAAGCGTTTTTATACTCTGTACCGGATGTACTGTTTATTGGAAATGGTCTTATCTCGCAGAACAGTAAAACCCTCAAATGTATGTGTTTACTTCAAAAACGCTCTTAAGCTCGACTTTTTTAAGGACACATAATTTGGAGCGTCCCGAACTTAGTTTGCTGGGATGTACAGGTACTTTCTTGTTCGTAATTTCCCGTTTCTGGATTTTTTTCTAAGCTTTCCGACCTTGCGCTTCTGCGGATGCATATATGTCTGGGAATCCAATTGATAATTGTAGGAATATGATCTGATCACAAAATTTAACCAACCTCTTTATGAATTTATTAAAAATCTTGCTGAATACCCGGCGTCGCCCGGGTCCTTTGCATTGTTAGAATATGATTCTTACGAAAGCGTTTATAAGGAAATCGATATTAACCGTTTTACATTGGGAAAACTACAAATTTCTAGCCCATTCAAAATTTCCAGTTCATAACTTAATTAAATTCTGAGATTTGTAAAACGTTCAACACTCACATTCTTAACATAAATACCAATTTTCCAAATGAAACATGTAGATCTGAAACACTTTTAAATGGTTTTTAGCCGCTTTCGCACCGGTTAACTTAATACATAGTCTATGATTCTTGCATGGTCGATATGAACATACTGTCAAATTTCGTAAAGATTGGTTCGACGGCTTAGACGGCAATAAGGGACATAAATATACATACATACTGAACTAATTATTATTATTAATGCGTTTAGATTTTGTAAGGGTACTCATTATTTCCTGTTTTAAGATTTTTTGCAAACCTATCCGAATCCACTTGAAAATCTTCGCTTTCGAGATGCGACGTAAATAATAAGAAAATATAGCGATATTTTTGACCGTTCGATATTCACCTCTACGTATTTGACCGTCTATTTTAGAATCTAAATCAAAATTTTTTTTTGCAAATTTTGAGACATTTGACCCTTTGGTCATTTTGGACCCGTCAATCTGCATCTTCCATTTACAAGCGCCTGCATTGTGTATCTCTGGTACAGAGTATAATTATACGATTTCATAAATATTATCATTAGATATTTTTGCAAATTTTGCGGTTTTAAATGAAAAATAAAGCTAATGTCAACGTGTTAATACTAACGTCGCATATAAGGCTACAGAAAGTCAAGGCTACCTTCCTTTCTCAAAGACATGGAAGAGGTCGTTGAGAAGCATAGTAATAATCAACTTGGTACAAGATTAGCAACGGCCATACAAATGAATGACACAAAAATTTGAAGGGAAATTTCAGTGTGGACCTTCGATTTTACACATGTGTGCTGTCCAATGGCGTAGGCAGCGGGAGTCTTGGAGGTTAAACCCCACCCTTGATTATATTTTTTCATGCAAAATACTAGACTAAGGAAGAAGCGACTGCAGGAAAATTTTCTAAACCACATTTTCCGAATCCCCCTACTTCGTTAGACAGACTCGAAAGTCTGATGAGCAGATCTTTTTATACCCATGCAGAGGGTATTATAAAATTGTCCTGATGAAGGAAGGAAGCATCTCCGACCACGTAAAGTATATATATTCTTGATCAGCATGACGTGCTGAGTTGATTTAGCCTTGTCCGTCCGTCAGTTTTAAGGCTATCCTCACCAAACATTGCACGAAGTCTTTTGGTAAAAATACGCTGCTCATTTGTCGGAACCGGCCGGATCGGATGACTATAGCATATAGCTGTCATAGGAACGATCGGTCGAAAAACTAGTTTTAGTGAGAAATTTTTTTTTTATATTCTTGCATTCAAGGAAGCATCTCCGACCACATAAAGTATATATATTCTTGATCAGCATGACGAGCTGAGTTCATTTAGCCTTGTCCGTCTGTCCGTCCGTCCTTCTGTCTGTTTCTATACTATCTCCTACGTCAGTTTTAAAGCTATCCTCACCAAACTTTGCACGAAGTCTTTTGGTACAAATACGCTGCACATTTGTCGGAACCGGCCGGATCGAATGACTATAGCATATAGCTGTCATAGGAACGATCGTTCGAAAAACTAGTCTTAGTAAAAAAAAACTTTTTTGTTTTTAATGGAAAAGCCTCTAAGGTACGTATTCCGTAGTTTACTGTCCTTTCCCATGATTTCACTAAGCTTGGTCGAAATCGGATGACTATAGCATATAGCTGCCATAGGAACGATCGGTCGAAAAACTAGTTCTAGTGAGAAAACCTTTTTTGTTTTTAATGAAAACGTCCTTTTCATTGGCATACACTTATTTTATATACTTTTACACATTTCTACAAAGTTTTATCAAAATCGGATGACTATAGCATATAGCCGCAGTATGAATGATCGGTCGAAAAAGAAGTTCTAGTGAGAAAAACTTTTTTGTTTTAAATGGGATAGCCTCCAAATTTCGTAATTAACAGTTTATTATGCTTTTCCACGATTTCACCATGTTTGGTCGAAATCAGACATCTTTATAGTATAGATCCCATAGAAAAGTAAGGTCCAAAAAGTAGTCTTAGTTAGAAAAACTTTTTTGTTTTCAATGGAAGCTGCAAGGGTATACAAAACTTCGGCCGAGCCGAAGTTAACTTTCCCCTATTTTTTGTTTTCAACTAAAACGCTGCCAAACTTCCTATTTCTTAGTTTACTATGCATTTTCATGATTCCACCAAATTTGGTCGGAATCGGACATCTATATAGTATAGCTGTCATTGAAAAGTAGTCTGAAAAGAAGTCTTAGTTTAAAAAACTTTTTTGTTTTCAATGGAAATGTCCTCAAAATCGGCATGAATTCGTTTTATATGCTCCCACACGATTCTACAAAGTTTGGTCAAAATCGGATGACCATAGCATATAGCTGCCATAGGAACGATCTGTCGAAAAATCTAGTTCTTTTCTGCTTCAATTGGAATCGCTTTAAAATTTCGTTATTAACAGTTTCTTATGCTTTTTCATGATTGCACTAAGTTCGAAGTCGAACATCCATATAGTATAGCTCTCATAGAAAAGTAAGTTCCGAAAAGTAGTATTATCTAGAAAAACAAAATGCAAGGGTATACAAAACTTCGGCAGAGCCGAAGTTAACTTCCCCTATTTTTGGAATGTCGAAACGGTCATCTACTGATAAGATGGGCTGTTTTTTTGCCAACAGGAAAAATATAGAATCGACTTTGGTTTTATTTGTCTTATCTTGGTAGACCAAAATGCAGTTCATTTGGCTGCTAAACACCAAATGAATATTTCTTGTCATCAATCGACTTGATTCATTTTTTGAAATGCCTCTTTAACTAGTTTAAGGCATAAGATATATGTTAACAGATAAGATACTCTCTAAATCGTATCATAATGGCTCTTGCTGTTTAAGAAATTCGAGCGGAGTACCTAAGAAAGCCTTTTGAGTCTGTTTCTCGGGGGTTAGATGAGAATGAATTTAAACTGTCATTGTTTCAATTGACTGCAATTATACGTGCACCTACTTCTGCCAGAGACTGTGCCAATATGTGTACGTTTCTCTTTACACATTTGCCTGAGTGCGCATTTTGTGGGCATAGTTGAGGCTCTTGGGGTTTGCTGCCCACTGTGATGCCTACAACGCACGCACACTTGGTCAGATTATATTTGTATACACTTCTTTTCCTCCCCTCTTGCCTTTTTCTTTTTCGCATGCACTTTTCTTGCATTGTCAGCATTTTTGTTTTTTTTTTTTTTGCAGTTTTCTGTGACGTGCGCCGTCTGTGCTGCGCACACTTCGCCGCTCCTTCCATCCCCCCGCTGGGCTCTCTGAAATTTGGGTCACTTTACAATTTTGCTGACCAAACGATACATCGTTGTTCTTGTTTACCATTCCACTTCTCTATTTATTTGTGCCGCCTCCGTTTCAGCCTATTTCTTGCCCACGTTGCACTCTCTCCCTCTCGCTTATCAATGATGGCGCCCGCAACGCATGATTCACTTTTCGAAACGCAATCAATTATTTGTTTTCATTCACGAAAATGTGCGCAATGCACGCTCCTCAAAGCGGTCTTCCACCTCCAGCTGCTGCCCACGCCTCTTCGGGCGGGCCGAGTTCATTGTGCGTTGCGCATTTCACGGTCGTCGATCCTGCACGCAATCGAATTACCCCCAAAACGTTGTCCAGCAGAAAGCTTTTGTTATTGAGTTACAGTGAAGCATCACAACATCCGATGGCATTTAACTACTTTAGGTTCAATAAGTATAGTTTGATTTTTTTGATATTTTGAAAGAAGTAGGCCGACTAAATGGATATTTTAACTCATCAATGAAGACTACCTCACAGTCTAGGGTAAAAAGATGAACGTTATTTAGCAAACTGTTGGGTGCATTTCAGGGTGAAACCGAAAAAGTAAAAAAAAATTATTTTCAGAGAGATGTATTTAACAGCATAGCACTAAGATAAGAAATGAAGATGCCTCAATTGGGTGGGTCCAAAGGGATTAATATGTTCAGGACCCTATCCTTGTGCACTTTGTTGTTATTATAAATTCTGTAGCTTGATTGACCTGGTCGATCTTTTTTTGGTCTTTTCTTAGGTATGGTATTATTTAGGAGGAAGTGGAACTGAGAACCAGAGCTTAATTCAACTGTATATTTAAGTATTCATATAACAGCCTATCTTAGTTAGAAAACAGAAGCCGATACATTCGATAATGCTGAATCGATCCGATCCCCGTGTATAAGACATTTCTTTGCTCATGTCTAAAAGCTTTTGCACCGTAGAGGCCATCACGGCGTTGGCTTCAAACCCCTAAGAACGTCTGGTGCAGGAGATATTTGGATGTTCGTGAATTGATTACCATTTAAGGTCTTTTAGTCTTATATGGTAACTTATTACAACCAATCGTAGAGTAAAAAGGGTATATTTAAGTCGTGCAAATGCTTGTAACAGGTAGAATGAAGCATTTCGGACACTATAACGTATATATATTCTTGATCAGCATGAACAGCCAAGTCGATATTGTCCTGACAGTCCATCTGGCCGTTCTTCTGACTATAAGATCACCTAGATCTATGAGACTGGCAGAGCTAGAGCAACCGAATTTGAATGATCTGCATGCAGATAAAGTTTGTTTTAAAAAACAAAATGTTGAGTATCTGCTTCAAGTTCAATGATATCACGGCAAACATTTTATGAAATTTTTGATCACATTCGAGTCTTTTTCGGATCCTCGGTCTGATTAAAATAGTCATAAATGCACTCGCTTTGTGATCATAAAAGATACTTATGACGACTCTGCCTTAAGAGTCGCTTTAACCCATTCTTCTGATCAGTTTCGAGTCATTTGAAAGTCTTTTTCGAGTCATATGTCAAAAAATCAAATTTTTAGGAAATGCACGAGTCATTTTCGAGACATCTTTTTGGACCTTTTTAAAAAAAAATGTATTTGAAAAGGGAAATAGTTATTTAAATTCTGTTTTTTTTTATTGTATTAAGAAAATTTAATCATAATTTTGCGATTTTTTTTACAAAATGGCGGCCATTGAAAAATGAAAAATCGATTTTGGTAAATTTTTTTGTAGTTTAGTGTAAAAAAAGGAATAAAATTTTTAAAATTATGATTGAAATAGGGGCCATAATGGTGACAATTCTGCGTCGATTGTACTTTGTTTCATCAAAATCGGTTCAGAACTAGTGCCGCCAGCTCGAAAAACGTGGTTTCGAGATAAACTCGTTTAAAGTTTTGCAGTTGCTATGCAAACCGGGTCACTTTGGGTCATTAAAAGGGCTATATCTTCTAAAGAATTTCGAATTTCAAAAAATCCGATTAGGACGATATTCTCAAATATCCAAGATATAATAATAAAAAATAAAAAAAAAATCGAAAGAAATTTGTTGCCAATCAGGTATTGCCCATATTCTTGAATAGTTGTACTAACAATTTATGCAATGAAAAAAATCGATTTTTTGAATCATCTAAACTGGTTTCCCCCTTAAGCATACTCTGGGACGAAGTGCTCCGTAATTAGAAATAGTGGCCACAACAAAAAAGAAACGTTGAATTATCTTCAAACACCGTTGTATACCTTTCCGCTATCCTACAAATGAAGCTTAATAACGATAAGAAATTTGGCTTTCTGACAATCCTCAAGTTCTTATTCTCCGGGACGTTGAATAAATAGGAATTTGCAAATGGCCTGATGGTGTGACAGCATTTGAAGCGTACTGATGAGACTTTGCCGGGAGACGGTCGAAACAGATCTGTCTACGCAACCACTGCTGCTGTTCACATGTAATCATTATTGAATTATAATCAATCCTTGACCTTGATCCGGCTAACAGCCACTTTGATTAAAAACCATATTAATAGCTCGAACTTGCTGTGTTTTCTAAAAAAAAAATTGAGAAAGCAAAGCATACACTTGAAACAGATCTGCAGATATGGGAGCTAGAAGAAGTATTCATCCGACCCGTGTGGTTGAGACATTAGCAGCTTCAAAACTCGATAGCTTCAAAACTGAGGGACTAGTTTGCATAGAAGCAGATAGACGGACGGACAAAGCTCAATCGACTCAGCTCTTCATGCTGGTCAAGAATATATATACTCTATGTAATCGGAGATGATTCCTTCTATGCTTCTGGGAAAAATTATAAAAAAAACTTCTTTTTTTTCATTTGCTAGATAGCTCCTGTGTTTCGGGTATATACAAATTTTATCTGATACTTGTTAGTTCTTCGATAGACGATGAGAAAAGTTAACCAAACCGAAACGTTTTCATTTGCGGTTAATGGTTCGATTAAGGGTTTTTTTAAAGTACACCGGGATGTTTCACCGTATTGTCTACGAGTATGAAGTAGCGTTTCGGATCACAACCGGCTTGCATCGCTACTTTTATATTCGGCCCTGTTCCGAGTCGGTTTTCGTGTAAACGTTATTTTTTCTAAGATAAAATTCACAATTTTATATGAAAAGAAGCAAAATGTCAGTGGCTACTAGATCAGGTCTGCTTTTTTCGAAGAATTGAATTTACTTGGCATTGACTTGATTCGGAATTCGGAACAGGGCCAATTATTTTATTTTCCATTTAGTTTGGTTTATCAAATTGTTAAAAGGCTTCAAAGTTAAACAAAAATATAATTTTCTATCGTTGCTGACTTCTACCCAGATAAAGCTCAGTAATTCACAGAAGAAAACTGCTAAGCAAGTCAAAAATATCCAAACAGAAATTATGTTTGTTTTTATTTTGTTTTGTTTTGGCAGCAGTTTTGGTGAGCTTCAAGCGGGAAGTGCGGATAACTTGAGCTTCTGTTGAAAATACGCAAATCTTTCGCTCTTCTCACAAAAACCGAATGATGGTTCGCTCCTAACATTGCTTTGTCATGCATTTCTGAGAAAAACGGTGACTAACAATGTGCATATTCCAATTCCCCGACTAATTCGCAGATACAACTCCAACGACAACAGCTTGAGGCCAGTAAACAACAAGGCAACTAGTGGCGGTGTTGTAGGAACAGGAGCAGCAGCAGCATCTGGAGCGGCACGACCACTGGCGCAGGGCGTCTATAATAATACCTTTTTCATGCACTCGGCCACAGCGCTAGTGGGCAGCGTAGTGGAGGTGCGCCTACGTTCGGGCAATATCTACGAGGGCGTGTTTCGGACATTCTCGGGCAACTTTGACATCGCACTGGAGCTACCGGCGTGCATTAAGTCCAAGAATTTGCCGGATGAGGGCAAGGTGCCGAAACACATTATTTTTCCGGCCGACACCGTGGTGACCATTGTGGCCAAGGACTTTGATTCGCAGTACGCCACGGCGGGCAGCTTCCAGACGGATGGCGCCATCTCGGACAAGTGCAATGGTAAGAGATACATCTTGGTAAAAGCTTACCCCTGCATTCACATGCCATTCCCATTGCCAGGTGCACGTTCGGATGAGAAGGAGCTGGAGCCGTGGGATTCGGGCGCCAATGGCGACATAGACATTGAACTGGATGGAGCTGCCAATGGCTGGGATGCCAACGAGATGTTCCGCAAGAATGAGAATCAGTTTGGTGTGACCTCCACATTCGATGATTCCCTGGCCTCGTACACGGTGCCTTTGGACAAAGGCGACTCTCTGGAGTTCAAAGAGGCCGAGGCCAAGGCCGAGAAACTGGCCGCTGAAATAGAAAATAATCCAACCTGTCGCGAGCGTTTGGATTTGGAGAATGGTGATGAGGAGGCTTTGTTTGCTGCCGTCGAGCGTCCAACGCAGCTGGAGCAGGAGCCGCCGCAGCAGCAGCAACAGGCGCAGCAGCAGCATCGCTCTGCTGACAGGGAGCGTGAAAGGGAGCGCAACGAACGCGAAAGGGAGCGTGAGGAGCGGGAAAGGGAGCGGGAACGCGATCGTGGCAATAATAAGCCACGCGGTGGCGGAGACTATCAGCTGAGAGAGACCATGAGTAGTGATCGCTATATTACCAAGCAGACGCGCAGCATCACCGGACCGCCGCCGCCAGCGCATGTGCAGGCCACCGGAGGACGCGATCGGGGCGAGAACAGTCTGATGATGCAGCAGGCTGGTGGCGGCATAGCTGGTGGTGGAGCTGGTCAAGGTGGCTCTACGCAGTCCACTGCCGCTTTGATGCTGGCAGGCGGACTGAAGAGCTCGGGGCCAGGTTCAGCAAGCAATGTGGCCACCGATGCGGGTAGTAAGTATGGTGGCGGCGGCGGTCCTATGGTGAAGCGCAAGACTGTGCCCCAAGGGGGCAAACCAATGCGTGGTAATGCACCCAGCGGCAATGTTTCGTCGGTATCCCAAGGTGGCAATGGTAGTTCCGTGGGCCAGGGCAAGGGTGGCTACCAGCCCTCCATGGGCGGCATGCAGAGCCAGTATTCGTATCAAGGCAACTCACAGCTGATGCATGGGTAAGCAATTGTCATATTTTGAAACCAAAAAGAATTTATCATTTCCTGGTTACAGCTCCACGCAATACCGCCAGCAATCTCACATGGGTGGCGGCAAGCTAAATGGGGACGCCAACTCCAATGCCACCAAATCTATGCCTCCAAGGCAGATGCGTCAATACCAGGGCTCTCAGAGCAACTCGTCGCTTAATTATGGCGGCGAGCCGAAACCTATGCATGGCTCACATGGTGGCCACTCGGGCCAGAATAGCAACTCGCCGCCTTTGCAGACGGCCGGACAACAGCCACAGCAGCAGCAACAGCAACAACAGCAGCAACAACAACAGCAGCAACAACATCAGCCGCAGCCACAACGTCAAATGCGTTCACGTGATAATCAACTGCAGGATCTACGACAATTTGGCCAGGACTTTCAACTGGCGCCCAGCAACAGCTCGCCGCAACAGCAACAGCAAGTGCAAGTACAAGTACAGCAGCAACAGCGAGCTCTTCAGCAATCAACCTCGCCACCACAGCAACAGCAGGCTCCACCACAGCAACAGCAACAATCACATGTGGCCATGCAGCATCATGTGCCACCGCCTCACCACCAGCACCAGGCGCCGCCTTTATCACAGCCACACTATGTGCCTCAACAACAGCAGCCGCCTCCGCAGCAGCAGCAACATGTGCCGCCTCATCTGCAACAAAAGGCTCAGCAGCAACAGCTGGTACTGGAGCCGCCGCAGCAGCAGCCGCAGCCCATTTACCATGCCATGCCGCCGCCACAGACTTCGCCGGTGGTGATTGCCTCGCCTGTATTGCTCGAGCAACCGCCACCGCCTTTGCAGGCACCACTGCAACAGCAACAGATGGTCACACCCAAGCCAGATGCCTCGCCGGCACCAACAACACCCACTGGCATAGCCACCACACCAACAACAGCGCCAGCCTCCGGCTCCAGTAACGGCGGTTCGGAGAAGTCAGCGCCAGCAACGGCGAGTGTCAGCACCGCAACTGGAAATGCCGGTACCAGCAGCAGCTCCTCGAGCACCGGGACCAGCGGCAGCACACCTGTGGTCAAGAAACCACATGTGCTCAATCCCTCGGCCAAGCCGTTCACGCCGCGTACCCCCAGCACACCTAATCCCTCGCGTCCACACACGCCACAGACTCCGGTGCCCATGACGAGCATCTATGCGACCACCGGGGGCCATATACCGGCAGCGGCGTCCAATCAGCAAGTCTATTTGCTGCAGCAGCAGCACGCATTCCAGGCACCAACCCACCCGCAGGCCGGACAGCCCCAGCGCTTGCGCCGCGGGAACTATGGTAAGTACCTATTCAGTCACCGATTATTCTTGATTTGATCTCCAACCTTCTTCACTCACATTGCAGCTCCCATGCAAGCATCGCAAATGCATGTGTCGGCCACCACGGCCACTGGACAACCTCTGCTGGCCGCCGGCCCTATGCCGCAGTTCATACCCGCTTATCCGCATGCACCGCATCCACAACATTTCCAATCACAGACTTATCCCATGCAGATGCGCGTCTATCCCGATCAGTCACAGCAGCTGCAGTTCCTGACGACGCAGACACCGCCATCGACCACACCATCGCCGGGACAGCCGCATCAGACGTACCACCCGCCACCACAGCCCTCCCCTGCCGGCGGGGGACCGCAGTCCACATTCACGCCGCCCACACAGCCGCAGACATATCAGCTGATCAGCGTACATCCCTCACAGATCATACCCAACTATTTCCAGCCGCCGACGCCACAGCATCCGCAGCAGAATCAACAGTTTCAGTTTGTCATGCAGCATCAGATGCCACAGTAAAAGCGAAAATGGAGAATTCTCCCAATTGTGGAAGCTGAATGCGCAGCAGTAATCAAGCAACACCCACACACACACTCACTGAATCCACATACCCAGAACATACATACAACAGACACCACATCCGCACCAAACTTGAGTAAACGCGCGGCTTTTGTTGTCGCTCAAAGCGATTTTTCCCCCACACATATTCATGCCATGTGCAACTGCGGCTCATCCTGCATCACCCATGCCACCCCACCCCCTTTCCCTATCCCTAAACCCCCTCACAGATCAGAAACACCAGAAGCAACAACAACAACTAGGAAATTATAAAAAAAAAGAATTATAACCAAGGGAAACTAGTAAAAATAATTTTCAAATTGCAAGACTTCTACAACAGCGCCAACAGAAGCCTACAACACCAGCAACAACAACAACAACAACAAGAACAACAACACCAATCAGCAACCGAAAATGCTTAAAGCAACAACTGCAATCGTAATCAAAGCAATATTTTACAAAAAGCGTTTCCTGCATCCCGGGCAAATTCTAAATCCAATTGATTTATACATTTGATAGAAGCGCGTTACACAAAAAACAAACAAAAAAATAATAAAAAAACAAAAAAAAAACAACATATATTTTTTTTTAGAAAACCAAATTAAGTCAGTACTAAAATCTTTTGTAAAAATTGTTTGTAACCAAACGTCTTGAATCCACATTGGTGCTATTGAGATTTCTAGTTTGCAAACTTAATTCTTCCTCTTTTCTACTCCGTACTCCCCCCACACACATACACACACAATCAATCTTGCATCCCCAAAAGTGACATGTGGCCACACTAAACCCAAATGTCAGCATTCCAAAGTTCTATTTTCTCACCGAAGTTCTTCAGCCTGACATCCTTTCACAGATCCACCCCCGACCAACCAATGTTGTTGTTGTTTGGCAAGATGGAAAAGCAAAGCTATTGTGAAACTTGTTCATTTATAGTCAAATTCGTAAAAACTGATTAATTTTGTTGAAATTGAATTTTGTTTTCATCTTCTTCCCTCTGCTAGTCCCCATTCATCAAATTATTTTCTATTTATTGTTTTCCATGTTTTCCTTTTTTTTTTTGAGAACCATTTTTTACTGCAATTGTGAAAACTATGAGTCTGAGTCAGAGTTTTGGGTTTTAGTGCGCCTCGTTGTCCCTTTTAGAAAACGACAAAACGTTTTATTCCCTTTTGCCCGTCATAAGTCAGTTCGATTATATTAAGTATGATCAAGAAGCATCTGTTGTGGTCTGTTTTCTGTTTTGTAAGCCCTCAAGTTTCCTTAAATGAAAAAAAGTAAAAAAAATTATTATTATAAATTTAAATAAAAAAAACAAACAAAAACTACAAAAAAAAAACCAAAACATCAAAAAACGTGTGTATAATTTACAAAACTTTCACTCACAGGCTGGAAATATGACCCGAAAAGTGACAGGAAATATAACCGAAGCAATTGTTTTGAATTAGAAGCATTATCGCAATTGTTTAGAAAATTCTATTCTTGGATGTGTGGCAAAACGGAAAATTGATTCGAGTTCAGGTGCCAAAAGTACATTAGGTAAGTTAGCTATCTTCTTTGGTATAATTGTAGCACAACTTTGCAACTCAATAAGACCTATTAACGGGACCAATAAACTGTAAAACTAGAGCAGTGGTGCCCAAACTTACACAATCAAGCTTTGCGTAGCAGATTTAGACGAAGTAAATGTCACAGCCAATGTTTAATTTGCTTGACTTAAAGTGACAAAAGGGGGTAACGACATATCTCCGACGGTTCACAGACGACATATCTCCGCTCGGAGATTCAAAAGAACATAACTCCGCGCGGAGATATGTCGTTTTTAACACGTCGGAGTTATGTCGTTTCAAAACGACAAATCTCCGCGCGGAGATATGTCGTCTGTGAAGCGTCGGAGATATGTCGTTTCAAAACGACATAACTCCGCGCGGAGATATGACGCTTTTTTCTGTCGGAGATATGTCGTTTCAAAACGACATAACTCTGACAGAAAAAAGGCGTCATATCTCCGACGTGTGGCAAGCGACATATCTCCGACGCACAGTGGCTCGATTTCTCAAAACACGTTGCATAAATCATAACTCTTGATCTATTCGAGTTATCGACAAAATTCTTTTCCTAATAATCTGGAAACTTCAAAGATTTTTTTGACGTATAGTTCTTAGGATTGCGCCCACAAATAAGGGCGTAATTACATCGGAAAACTCAAAATTTTAATTTTTGAGTTTTTATTAAAAAAAAAAGGATCAGACATTTTTTAAAATATTAATTCTCACTCATTTTTAAGAAAAAAATATAAAAAAAATGTTTAGTAAAAAATGATTTTTTTAATTTTTTTTCCAATATTTCGATCTTATATTGACAAATGTTTTTTTTTACTGAATAGATAACACAGTTCAGCAAATATTGGGTCCATGCGGGCCGAGGAATAAAATTAATACCGTTTGACGGATTTTTTTAAGCTGAACACAAGCCAATTCTCAGAATTTTCTAGCACGTCAAGTTTATCAGGCCTGTTCCCGTTTTCGATTTCGATCAGATCATGCGGAATTGGAATTGGTAGCTGTTCCTGTTTTCGAAAAACGATCAAGTTGCTCGGTTTCAAAAGTTTTGCCTAAGAGTCAGTGGAATGAAAAGTAAATGCCAATTTTCTTGGCAACGGTGATTCTTTGCATTTTGCAAATATTTTTATTTTAGCATGTCGAATATTGTGGAGATTTTAAAGTATCTATAGGTACATCAAGCCTTCAATTTGATTTAAAATCATTTTAGTTAAGTTTCTACCTCAGAAATCGCATGTAGACGAAAGAAAAACGAATGAAATGAAACCGAGCTGTTCGGAATTCCGAATCAGCGCATGCGCAGTGCTGATCGAAGTTGTCAAGGCTGCCTTATGGCTGAATTAAAATTCGATAACGATTCGAACATTCATTTGAAAAGACAATCGATTTCTATTTCACTCGGAAACGAGAACACGAAAATGAAAACGATTCGGAATTGCGATCGTTTTACTTTTTCATTCCACTCGGAAACGGGAACAGGCCTGTCTGAAAAACCAATGGTCAAAGTTGTAAAATGTGCCTAAAATGACACTTTTCAAAAATGTATTAAAAAGGCATCATAAGCGCAATGAGGCAGTTGAAAATTTACATGCATAGAGAGAGCTATAGTCTTTGGGACGGCAATTAATTAAATTCCTGCTTGCTTGTTCCTGCCCAGGAACCATAAATAAATTAATTTGCTACTAAAGTCTTTAAATTCACCGCAAAGTTTCAGGGAATGACCATAAACTACACTGTTCAAACGAATAAGGAAAGGGTCTTTGGGTCTTTGATGACCCAATATTTGTTAAACTTTGAAATAAATAAAAATAGAAATTAAATTTTTAGGTTTGTTGGTGTAGCGCCTTTTAAAGTTGGCCAAAAATTAAAGAGTTCGAACGAAACGGCTTATCCGAAATGTTTAAAATAAAAAGGATCTGTTCAGAATTAATGCGATTTTCGCACCTGCCTCCACGTTTGAGGTAGATTCAAAAACACCAGAGCTGCAAAGTCAAAATTTCGAAAATCTATCATTTTTATTCGAAAAATCGGCCCAACTTTTATAACCAACCCAGTTCCCCGGAGCAGGTGCGAGAATGGTGGGTATTATGGGTAAAAGAAAAACCAAATTTTGAAATCGATCAATGTTTACATGTTTTTCTGGAACCAGTTCAAAAAAGTGATATTGAGAAAATCGCGTTTAAAGTTTGGTTTTTGTTTTCGACATACTAAAATTAATTTATAATTTTTATTCTCTGTACCAGACGTACACAGAGTATTATAAGTTTGTGCAAAAGTATGTAACAGCCAGAAGGAAGCATCTCCGACCGTATAAAGTATATATATTCCTGATCAGCATCAACGGCCGAGTCAATATAGCCATGCCTGTCTGTCCGTCCGTCTGTATGAGCACCTCGATCTCAGAGACGAGAAGTGCTAAATAAAGCAACCAAATGTAGACTAGCATTGTCTGCAGGCATAGACAAAGTTAGCTGTGCTATCTCGTTTATACAGTTCACAGGCTAAAGTTAAATAGTTGAACGTCAGGATTGTAAAGTAAAGTAAAATCGGCTTGTCAAGATGACAACAGCCCCAAGAGGCCAAAGCCGAGCCTCTCTCAATCTCTTGGCTTGTGCGCTTCTAATTTTAGCACAAGAGAAAGGGACCTACAGTTTAACGCCGAATCCGAATGGCAGTTTTTAGTCTTCATGGCTAATTACTGCAATGCTGGCGCCAACAGCAAGAGGCGTCGGGTGTAAAGTTTTTTATTCAAAGAAAAAAACTTTTCATTAGATGTTCCGAGGGGGATCGAACCCACGTCCTCATCTCAGAGTCGTCATTGTACACAAATAACGATATCGTATTAAAAAATGTCGCTATTTAATAACGTACAAAGCATGTCCTTTTTGAAACGTCGTACAGTGGCACGTTTTCCAACTTAAAACTTTACAGACTACGAAATGGTTAAAAATACGTTGTTGAATTAAATAGAAAATTTATTTATTAATAAATAGAATTAAGGCAAAGTTACTTTTCTATATGTAAACTATAAAGATGCTGATTTTATTGCTTGATGAAATCTTGGAAAAGCATAACTTTTTCAAATTTAATAAGATGAAAAAACTTTGTAGAAATGGGCAAAGTTAATATATCTCCAAAAACCACTAAAGCTACAGCACCGACAACCAATCACCGAGTAAAATGGTTATTTCAAAATACGAATATGTTAATTAAAAAAAGAAAATTTATATATTAATAAAAAACCCCCCCCCCCCCCCCCCCCCCCCACCCCCGGTAAAAAAATTTTGTTTGTAAACTTCCATTTTTTTCCTAATTTATAATATTTAGCTTAACTTTTAAAAAACAGGCCGGGCGTGCTCAGAGAATTCGCTTCTATTATTTTGTTGAGTTTTGTTTTATTTTATTTGAGGGTTCCCTAGATACCATACAAAAAGTCTTACTACACCCTGCTTCCCCGCTCGTCGCGAGATACAGGATCGTTGGGACCTAGTGTCGGATTAGGGGTCCACCAAATTTCTTTAGTTTATATTATTTGTGTTGTGTTTTAAAAATATTCCGCCAAAATCCGTTTCCTATACTGGGTGGCCTTTTGCAGAAACTCTACTAAGCCCTTCCACTTAGTGTCGCTCGCATCATTTAAAATGTCTCTAATCTGAGTTGGGCTTAAGACAGGTTGGCTAAAACATAAAATTCTGTGTTCTCGTAGTATTGGACATCTACCCAGATTATGTCCTCTACCTCATTTGTGTTGCACAATTCGCATTTATTAGTTGGTCCTGTAATGAATCTGTTTCCATTTAAGAGTATCATGTCACTTCTTGCCTTAATAATCCATGACACTGCCCGGGTATCTACTTGTGCATATTCTTTGCCGACCATACCGGTCAAGTTCTCGGTAAATTCTCCATTCACTTCTTAATTTTTGCTGCACGAGTTCTGTAAGTCAGTGTCTCTTAAGCTCCGCTAATAGTGCAATGCGATTGGCATTCCATAAGGTCTCGTTGCCCCAGTTCCACTCTATGTTATGCAATGAGCTCAGTGTGAATAGCTCTTTTGCCCAGAATACATTTTTATCCAATACCAACTGCGACAGGATTCGTGGCATCCAATGGCTCTCATATATAAACAGAGTTTTGTAGATATACCGAAGGTGCTGGTCCAGCATGTAGAATTTGCTACCGTATTTATCCGTATCTAGAGCAAGTGAATAGTGTGGCGTTGTTTGTGGTAGGTTATAGATACGCTTAATGAAAAAGGCTTCCAGCTTATCCACTTCCTCATGTTGGCCATAGCCCCAGACTTGCGCTCCGTAAGCTTGTATTGCCCTACACACGGCTTCATAAATTTTCCACTTCATTTCAGCGGAGACATTGTTTTTGGCGAGAAGGCTCTTCCAGGTTATGTTGATGCTTTGCTTTGAAGCCGCAGTTCTAGCTTTAACACGCTTCTTCAAATTTAAAGTGGGCGTCAAAATAACTCCTAGATATTTGTACTCAGGTACAATCTTTTAAAGATAATATTCAAGAAACAAATTTAAAAAAAATCCATTGCCACAATTGATCCCGATTGAAGATATTAGCCATTTTTCATGCCAACCCATGCTTACTAAACGACATCAAGAGGTCGGATAATGGAGATTTTACTCAAAAACTTTTTATTTCAAGTTCTAACGTCTTTCCAATTGAAATGCATATTAATAAGATCGAAATATAAAAAAAAATTTTTTTTTTAAATATATTTTCTTTAAAATGAGTGAGTTTGAATATTTAATAAAAATGTCTGGATCATTTCATTTTTTTTTAAATAAAATCGACAATTCTGATCATAAAATTAAGATTTTAAGTTTCCCGACGTAATTACGCCCTTATTTGTGGGCGTAACCATAAAAACTATACGTCAATCTTTGAAGTTTCCAGATTATTAGGAAAAAAAATTTGTGGATAACTCGAATAGATCAAGAGTTATGATTTATGCAACGTGTTTTGAGAAAGCGAGCCACTGTGCGTCGGACATATGTCGTTTCAAAACGACATAACTCCGCGCGGAGATATGTCGTTTGCAACACAACGGATATATGTCATTTCAATACGACGATATACGATATGACACTTTTTTTCTGTCGGAAATATGTCGTTTCAAAACTACATAACTCCGCGCGGAGATATGACGCTTTTTTTCTGTCGGATATATGTCGTCTTAAAACGACATAACTCCGCGCGGAGATATGACGCTTTTTTTCCGTCGGAGATATGTCGTTTTATAACGACATAGCTCCGCGCGTTTTAAAACGACATATCTCCGACAGAAAAAAAGCGTCATATCTCCGCTGGAAAAATGTACTGGTCGGAGATATGACATCGGAGATATATCGCTATGCCGACAAAAGTTGTAAAATTTTGATTAAATGAGCAATAAGTTTTTTAAAACTTAAAAAATTTGTTGCTACTTAAACTTGTGCTTTGTAAATCTCACAAGTCAGTGTCAAAGCAAATCAAAAGTTGTAAAACATATAAGCAGATCAACAGTCAATGCTTTGAAAGTTTTTCATTTGACTGAGTGTCTACGAATGTTCGATTCTCGACAGTCAGTGCTTTGTATGTTTTTCATTTGATTCGGTTGCAACTTATTGTAAGGGCCAAATTTTAAATCTTCTCAATTACAATTTACTCTGTTATGTGGCAACATGGTTCATTCTATCAGATAAAAGATCTTCCCAAAAATGTAAATGTAATAAAAAATTCGTGCGAGGACGTCCATTAAGAAAAATATTAAAGAGCTCGCTTATTAGAACCACTTAATTCTTTAGAAATTTATTTCCCAGACAAAAATTTTCACTCATAGCTACATAACCATGACTGTGATAACACTAAACCGTTGTAATAATCCATGGATGACCAATGGTGGATTTTTAAACTTGAAGATGTTGAACATCAGGATGCACTTGACACCACACTTGAATAGACCCTTGGGTCCCGCCAATTTCAAGCGTATGGTCAACTTCGTGTCTGTTGCTACGCTGACATACGCAATGCAAAAATGTGATTGTTCTGTGTTGACCACTGCACTAGAACAATTCTAAGAAGGTGTATATTTCAAGGCTTCAAACTTTTAAAATTAAGAAAGAAATCTAGCGACTACCGCTTACTAGTCACGAGCGACTATCGATTTTCAGATTCAGTATTCGACGATATGTGCAACTGCTCGTTGGCTGCCTCGGGCCAGCTCGCAACCAACAATTTGTATTCAATTAGTTAAGTAAAACACTAAATATGCGAAAGGTCATACTGTTTTGTAAGCGGATTTTGAACTTAATAAGCTTCCTTTTTGGGCTGAACCAAAAGCTGGCGCTTTTTCTTGATCGCAATGCGTCGTCACCTGCGCTGCAGGATCAGGGGAGTGATCAGATTTTGGGGGCCTTTTTCTTTTTCTTGGCCGGCAGGGGGCGACGAACCAGAAACCGGCACACACTAACCTCCTTGCTCAGGTTATGCAGGCACGCTTGAGGCCTACTGTTTCCCTGTCCTTCTTAGGTTCCATTGTGCACAAAATAAAAAAAAATAATAAATCAATCTAAAACAAGATAAACAGTCGGTCAAGCCCGACTATAACATACTCTCTACCTGTGAAGTGCTGCCCATCACCGTTGCGACCGGTGCGGTGCTGCCCATAATTCTTGGTTTTCTCTATAACTCGAATATCGTTCATCCGATCTTTAGAATCCCGAATACTAAATATGTCCAGACGGTTCGAACCTTCTACCTATAAAACTGTGGGAGATATGACGTTTTTTCGATATTGCGGGGGCGGGAGGGGGCGTGGCCAAAATTGAAAATAAGCTTGATCTGCCTGCAAGTATAAAAAACATATGTTCCATACATGTCAAACCTCTCTCTCTTACCATCTCTGAGATCTGTTTGTTCATACGGACAGACAGACACTTTTGCACAAACCTTAATATACTCTGTGCACCTCTGGTACAGAGTATAAAAATTAAAAATCGACAGAGCTGTCGCCTACTTTTTGTTTCGAATTACAATAGATAGACTTAGAAAAACATTCAAAGCACTGACTGTCGAGTTTCAATCTATTTTTAACCAGCAACAGATGTTGTAACTGTGTGTTGCTAGTATAAACGTGCCCATAAAACGCGAACTTAGAGTGATCAAGAAAAACTTGGTATGAGGTGTTACTATCTGATGCCTTTAGTTTTACAATTTATGGGTCCCGTTCCCAGGCCAGACAAAAAGTTAATTTTTGTCGCACTGTGTTACATTTCAATATGTCATATCAAGTATGGTTAAACATAGATAAATGAAATAGAAGAAGTGCTGTCCGATTACATAAATTTATATGAAGCAACCTTAGCAGCAGTCGATTGAAGGTCGAAATCGACTAAAAATTAAAGTGGAATTCAGAACAGCTCGGTTTGGTCACGGCCGCTCGGTTTTGTTTTTCATGCAATATTTTATAGATGTTTATAAAAAATTCTATTAAATTACACTTCAACCTTAAACAGTTTCAATACTCATGTTAAACGATCTTAAAAATGTTCAACTGCTTCGAGTTTTCAGTCAATAGTTTTTGAGAATTATTTTAAATGGCAATTATTTTAAGTTCTGACTCTACAGCGCACGATATGAAAACGACAATATTGGTCGGTTTGCGGATTCCGGAACAACATTCAACTCGATTTGCGGCAGTTCCACTCGTTTTCGGAGTTCGAAACAGGCCCGAATAAAGTTTTTATACCCGTTACTCGTAGAGTAAAAAGTGTAACCTGATGTCGTGCAAATGTCGTGCGGTGTAAGTAACAGGCAAAAGAAAGCATCTCCGACCCCATAAAGTATATTTATTTTTGATCTGCATCAACAGCCGCGTCGATATAGCCAATTCCGTCTGTCTGTATGAACACCTAGATCTTGGAGACTAAAAGAGCTAGAGCCACAAAATTTTGTATGTAGACTCCTATTGTTCCTACGCAGATCCAAATTTATTTCAAATTTTGGCCACGCCCCCGCCCTGTCAAATAACTCCTACAATTTTGAAGATATCAAGTTCATAAATCAAGTGTCATAAATGGCAGAGTTATAAAGGTTATAAAAAACGTTGTATTGCATTGAAATGGGCACATTAATGTTAATGCTCTGTTAATTAACATAGGGAAAGGCTATTAAACACTAATTGCCCTTAATTTAATGTATTTACATTAAGAATTGATGCATCTTTTCAAAAAAATCTACCAAACTCAAATCGGTATTATCCCCTTTGGTTTTTATAGGTTCACAAAAATGATATTTGAAACCAAAACGGGTGCGTAAGTCAAAGTCGGTCCTGCCTGACTTCGGTATACCCGTTACTCAGGGGAATTAATGTTGTGTAGACTTCCCTTATGTTAGTTAACAGAGCATTAACATTAATGTTAACCTTTCAACATTACGTAAGCAAACAGCGCATGCGGCGCCAAAATGTATGCAATGTTTGAATTGAACTTGAATAACTCTGCCATTTATTATACTATCTTTATGAAAATTTCAGAGATTGTAGATATTGGACACACTGCCATATATGAGTTTGATATCATTAAAATTGTTGGAGTTGTTCAAGATTTTGTATTGTGGGGGCGTGGCCAAAATTTGAAATAAACTTGATCTGCGTTGGCACAATTGGAGTCTACATACAAAATTAGGCGGATCTAGCTCTTCTAGTCTCCGAGATCTAGGTGTTCATTCAGACACACGGACATGGCTATAAGGACTCGGCTGTTGATGCTGATCAAGAATGTATTTACTTTATGGGGACTTTAATATACCCGTTACTCGTAGAGTAAAAAGGGTATAAACTCGGCTTTGCACTAGTATTTAGACAAGATTAAAATTTATTTTAAATAAATTGGTTAACTTTTAATTGGACACAATAACGTAGAAAATGGCTAATTTGGAAATTATAGTGTTTCTGAGACTATAAACCTAGGGATGCAGTGGATCTGGACGGTGGATCTGGACAGTGGACCTGGACGGTGGATTTGAACAGTGGACCTGAACGTGGACAGTGGATCTGGACGCTGGACCTGGTCCTCAAATTTTTCTACCCTTACAGAGGATATTATAAAATTGTCCGGATGTTTGTAACGCACATAAAGTATATATATTCTGATCAGCATGACGAGCTGAGTTGACCTAGCCCTGACCGTCTGTCCGCCGTTTCTATGCTATCTCCTCCGTCAGTTTTAAAGCTATCCTCACCAAACCTTGCACGAAGTCTTTTGGTACAAATACGCTGCATATTTGTCGGAACCGGCCGGATCGGATGACTATAGCTTATAGCTGTCATAGGACCGATCGGTCGAAAAACTAGTCTTAGTGAGAAAAGCTTTTTGTTTTTAATGGAAACGCCTCCAAAGTACGTATTTCTTAGTTTACTATCCTTTCCCATGATTTCACTAAGTTTGGTCAAAATCGGATGACTATAGCATATAGCTGCCATAGGAACGATCGGTCGAAAAACTAGTTCCAGTGAGAAAAACTTTTTTGTTTTTAATGAAAAGTCCTTTTTATTGGCATATTCTTATTTTATATACTTAAACGCATTTCTACAAAGTCTTATCAAAATCGGATGACTATAGCATATAGCTGCAGTATGAATGATCGGTCGAAAAAGAAGTTCTAGTCAGAAAAACTTTTTGTTTTAAATGGGATCGTCTTCAAATTTCGCAGTTAACCGTGTATTATGCTTTTCCATGATTTCACCAAGTTTGGTCGAAATCAGACATCTATATAGAATAGATCCCATAAAAAAGTAAGGTCCAAAAAGTAGTCTTAGTTAGAACAACTTTTTTGCTTTCAATGGAAGCTGCAAGGGTTTATAAAACTTCGGCCGTGCCGAACTTAACTTTCCCCTACTATTTTATTTTAAAATGTTCTCAAAAGCGGAACGTATCAGCTCACATCAAGATTTTGCGTTCTCAAAAAAAAGTTCCTGAAGTGAGAAATTGTTCTTAAAGTGAGAAAATCCGGTCACGATTTGTTTTTGTGACCGAATGTGCTCATTTGTAGTCCAATGTTCTCAGTCTTTTCCCTCAGTGTAACGATTACCAAGTGGATTAAATGAAGTTTTACTAGAGACCTTGACGTGGTTGGGCGGGTAAAACGAAGTTGAAATACCGAACTGCGATCAAGTAATGCATAAACTCTTGGTTTATTTTTTTTACAACACCTTACACAACACAAAATTTCTCTTGGGCGTGACCAACTAGATTAGACAAAAGATCCCTCCCATCCGACATGTCCTTGCAGAATGATTCCCCAGTGCTAACCATTTTGATCATCGTCCTGTAGTCTAACTACAAAATAATTGCGCCGTTTAGCGTATATTGCGGGTCGTAGCAAAACAAATTTTGTTTGCGGAGCACACTTCTCTAATTTCCTACAGTTAAAGGATAATCATTTTTGCCTTATGCAGCCAACGATATCAATCATCAATCAAAGCTTTGCCCCCCTTTAAGTATCAAAACTTTATTTCCCTGAAAAAAATTTAAATTAAATGTACAAAATATTTTTCAATTACCCTTTGCATCCTGTGCACTCAATTTGCCTGTCAGTCCAATTATTTGGTACACAATGGAAAATAAATTAAATTAAATAACAAAGCAACGTCGCTTGTGCAGAAGGACGCTTACCTATTGACCCATAATTCAGTTCCGCAGTACTGCAAGCGACTATGGTCACAATATATTTGTGGAACTTGTGTTTATTTTATTTTAGTGTAAATACGGATACATTTGTCAAGTCTTCATAAAAATCTAAGCTCAAATGAAAATTGGCAAATTGGAATTCGTTTAAAAATACCAAAAATATTTCGAGTAAGTGGCGTCGCTGCCACCCTTTCAGAAACAGCTGAAAGTCTCCAAGCATCTGCTTCTGCGATGTGCTCAGCGAATTGTTGGTGTCGATTGCCCGCCAGCTCCGGCGTTTCTGTAGATCTCAACCTGGCCTGGCGCTCAACTTGTTCATGACAACGCGCTTACGAAGTCTCAGAAGCACACTGGAATGCGATGTGTTCAACAATTTGCTGCCGTCGATTGCTCGCCTGTTCACCGATCCGTTTGACAGCTTACCTGCTGCATTATCCTGAACTCCGCTTGCGAAGAAACAAAATAAACAAGAAAGAAAGTCGGTGAAGCCCGACTATAACATACTCTGTACCTGTGAAGTGCTGTCCATCACCGTTGTGACCGATTCCTTATAACTCGACTAACGTTCATCCGATTTTTACCATTCCTTTGGCGGATCGATAAATAGTCCTGATTACTAAATATATTCAGAAGGTTCCAACCTTCTATCTATACAACTGTGGGAGATATTAAGGTTTTTTTTTTCCAAATTTCGGTGGCGGGAGGGGGCGTGGCAAAAATTGAAAATAAACTTGATCAGTCTGCAAGTAAAAGAAGTTTTTGTCCCATACAAGTCGAACCACTATCTCTGAAATCTGTTAGTTCATACGGACAAACAGACAGACGGACAAGCGGACATAAATCGACTCAGCTGTTTATGCTGATCAAGAATATATATACTTTACAGGGTCGGAGATGCTTTCTTCTGCCTGTTACATACTTTTGCACAAACTTTACATACTCTGTGTACCTTTGGTACAGTGTATAAAAATCGGTAATAATTGTTTCATTGACTGTAACAATGCTGATTTCATTAGTTTTGAAAAAGAACGGTCCAATGCTGCTGGACCACAAGCCGCTCCAATCAGCGCATTTTTCAGGGTGCATTGACAGGTCATGAACTGCCTCTGTCTGCTCTGGATCCAAAAATAAGTTTGAGACAGTTTTTCGATAAAAAGTAGATTTTCATTCAGCAAACAAACGTCGTTGTGGAAGGTCGCTTGGCTTCTTTTTTTGAACTAACTTTATATTGTAAGGTTTCGTACCGAAGTCTTTAAGTAAAATCTTCCTTAAGTAAAATCTTCCAGATCGAATAACACATATCGCTATCTTCATTGACACTGGCCGATACAGCAGCAACATTCTACTCGCCACACAATCTCCGCACACGGGATGGTGGATTAAAGTGAAACTGCTGCGAAATTTGGACATAATAGCTAGAATAGTTCTGAGGGTAGATTAAGACCATAAAATGGGCGTTGTTTGCGAAACACATTTCTCGCCGATCACAAATTTTGATATTGTTTTATGCAGGGATTAATACCGAAACGATTTTCGGTTCGGTAAAAGGTTCTATTTCGGTTTTCGGTTTCGTTACCAGTTTTTTATTTCGGTATACGCTGTACGATACGGTATACATAAAATTTTTTTAAATATTGTAAAAGCTAACTCTGACATAAGACCAAATCATTTTAATTCTTTGTAATATAAAGAACAATGAACAATATTTAACATAAAAGTTTCAGTCGTTTGACAATTGAATTTAGGTAAAATTTTTTTATAATTTTCGATTTTCAAATTTCGTAATGTCTCACCAATATTTTACAGAAATACTTCACCCCACTTTTGAAAGTCTATCATACAATATCTGGGAAATCATAAAGTGTTTCCTTAGATCGCACGGCTGACAAAAGTCCTTAGAGCAGTGAGAGCATTGGAAGGTCGCTCTCCAGTATGCGTACGGATATGCCTCTTCAGAGAGTCTTTTTGGAGGAAGGATTTCGAGCACTGAGAGCAGTTGAATGGTCGCTGGCCGGTATGAGTAAGTAGGTGTTTATTTAGAATGCTCTTTCGGCCAAAAGACAGTGAGCATTCTGGGCATGAGTGAGGTCGCTCGCCAGTATATGAAAGTTAGTGTCGCTCCAGATTGCGCTTATTGCGAAAGGTCTTCGAGCAGCGGGAACACTCGAAGTGTTTCTGTATCTCGCGAGTATGAGTACGTATGTACGAGGTGTGTTCAAAAAGTATCGCGAATTTTGTGTTTTTTCAAAAATTATTTATTTATTCATGAATATCTATTTTGTCCCCATCAAAGTAATCCCCATGAGATATTATACACTTGTGCCAACGGTTTTTCCAATCTTCGAAGCACTTCAAAAAATCATTTTTTTTAAATCTTGTTCAGCTCCTCCTTCGATGCCGTCTTTATCTCGTCAAGCGTAGCGTAACGTCGTCCTTTCATGGGTCTCTTCAATTTAGGGAACAAGAAAACAGGGGGCCAGATCTGGGGAATACGGTGGCTGCGGCATCATTAGTGTGTTGTTTTTGGCCAAAAAGTCGCGCACAAGCAACGATGTGTGAGCAGGGGCTTTATCGTGGTGCAAAAGCCAATTTTTGTTCTTCCACAAATCCGGGCGTTTCTGGCGGATTGCTTCGCGCAAATTGCGCATAACTTGCAGGTAATATTCCTTATTGACCGTTCTTCCCTGTGGCAAGAACTCATGATGCGCCACGCCCCTGCAATCGAAGAAAACTGTCAGCAAAACTTTCACATTCGACCGAACTTGGCGCGCTTTTTTCGGTCTTGGTTCGTGCGTCAGCTTCCATTGAGATGATTGAGCTTTGGTTTCCACGTCATAACCATAAACCCACGATTCGTCACCAGTTGTGACCCTCTGGAGCAAATTTGGGTCGTCGCGGACAGAGTTTAACATCTCATTAGCAATGTTCATGCGATGCTGTTTTTGGTCGCAATTGAGGTAAAAATCGAAGACGATCCAAAACACGTGCAAGCGAAGCAGCTGTCAACAATTAAGTGAACATTCAAAATGGCCGAGCTTGTCGGCATAAGTGAGAGACATGAGTAGCAACATAACGCCACAAAAAAATCGAAATTCGAATATACGTAACCCGCGAAAATTCCAAATTCGCGATACTTTTTGAACACACCTCGTATGTGTTGATTTAGATTGATTTTTGTGTAAAAGGTCTTCGAGCACTGCGAACATTGGAAGGACCGCTCAATAGTATGAGTACGGAGGAGGTGTGCCTTTAGGGCATAAGACTGGGCACTGGGTACATTTAAAAGGGCGTTCGCCAGTATGCGTGTGCCGGTGTTCCTCCATATAGCACTTTACGGCAAAGGTCTTCTAGCAGTGGATGGGTGCGTTGGTGTCGCTCCAGGTGTCCACACCAGCATCCGGACTTGCTAAGCAAACGCAGCATAGCTCGGCCACAGTTAGTCCCCGTATTATGTGCTTCATTCCACAGACAAAATCTCTGTTAATTGCAATTGGAATGCTTCCAAAGAGTTAAAATAGAAAAAATGTTATATATTTCGAGATCAGTGGGACCGTATGTGGCAAGAAAAATATGACTGATTCGAGCTAGGCACCAAATGAATGCAAATATGAAAGACAACTGAATTAAAATGTAAGTACGTATGTATGTACATTGTATAATGTACATTCAAAGAAAAAATCGACTATTTGTACATATTTATGTACTTTTGTGACTTTGGACCGTGTTGAAGTTCTCGGCAGATACAACTGACGTCCGAGCCACTGGTTTTAATACATACACAGCCCCAAAGGGCCAGAGCCGAGCTCCTCTAAATCTCTTGGCTCGTGTGCTTGTAATTTTTCGCACATGAGAAAGGGACCTACAGTTTAACGCCGAATCCGAACGGCAGTTTGAGAAACTTTTGCATGGCTAATTACTACAAAGCTGGCGCCAACGGCAGTGAGGGGTGACCGGGTGCGGGATCGAACCCACGACCTCTTGCACAGCGGTCGCGCACACCAGCCGCTGAGCCACACCCGGCCACAAACATATTTTAGATTCGTGCCAATGTACAAACGTATGAATGTATGTAAAACAACTCAATCAATTTACGAACATAGGTTAAACGCCTTTTAGAAGCTGCGAGATTCTATGAAAGGTGGCAAGAAAATCTTACATCGTGTAAAGGACGTATTATGATTACTTCTTTGCGTTACAAACATCGGACCAAAACTATAATGCGCTCTGCAAAAGCTAAAAAAAACCCAAATAGTACCGGTACCAACGTTTCGGTTTCGATCCGGTTCTATCGGTTCCAATAATAACGGTAAACGGTATTCGGTTCCGGTACATGATTTTAAGCGGTTTCTTTCGGTTAACGGTTCCGGTATTAATCCCTGGTTTTATGATGTTTCATGATGTAGCAGCAAACCTTACGTTTCAAAAAAACCTAAAAAAAATTGTATTTAGCATAAAAATCCACGTTTATTAGTAAACAAAATTAATAGTGAATGATTTGCGCATGTGTGGATGAAAGTTCGATGTGGTCCACTTAGCGCTATCTGTCATTGAAAAACACAATAAATTATTTGGATATTGTTCATACAAGAATTCTGAAATCGCGGTTAAAAAAGGGAGTAGGGGGTAGAAATATTTATATGTAACTAGGTATTTTTTGATGCTAATGAAGAAAATTAATGTCAAAAAAAGAAATAACTAATTTTGGTAAACTCCAATCGGAATAAAATAAACTTTAAAACCAATTCTAATACCTACCTAGGTAAAGTCAAGAAATTTCAAAAAATCGATCAATTCGTTTCGGAAGAGTGTGACCACAAGTACAGTGGCTATTACTTCTGAACGCTTTTCTACATTTCGTATACTCTGTATTAAATGTACAAAGAATATTTTAAGTGTGTGCAAATATATATAACAGCCAGAAGGAACCGTCACCGACCCTATAAAGTATATATATTTGTGATCAGACAGCTTGATCGATATAGCCTTGTGCGTCTTCTGTCTGTCCGTTTAAACGCACATATTGAAGAAATGAGAAGAGTTAGAGGTTCGACATGGCTGAGACATAAGCTTCCTAGTTAGTTAATTTTACGCGCCATCTCCTTAAATATACATTTACATGCTATATACTAGACCAAGAAACAAGAGACTAAAGAAAAATTTTGTAAAAACCCCCCTTGAAAAAAGATCCTGCGTACGCCCCTGCCTCCTCACACCCCCGCAATTTGGAAAAAATTCTTATCTCCCAAAATTTTATAGATAGAAGGTTCGTAACTTTTGAGAAGGCATCAAAGGAATGGTAAAGATCGGATGAACGATAGACAAGTTTTGAACAAAAGAATGTTCGCTTCTGCAGCGCAGTAGCAGCGCTGTATTCAGCTGCTACTGCAGCATCAACTTTCATACTGATCAAACACTTTCGTTGGTGCAGAGTATATTATTGTCGGGCTCGACTTGCTTACTTGTTTAAATAAACTTCCTGCCGATTCTAAGACTCAGTCGCACATAACCGACTAGAACCGAATCAAAATTTTGGGTTCGGAACAGGTTTAGGCAGGCCCGTCGAGAGGGGAGGGGGACCGGGGTGTTTCCCCCCGGGCCCGGACTTCTGAGAGGGGCCCGGAGCCCGGATTTTTGTCGAAAACTTAAATAAACTATGTAAAACATCCCTCTCGACAAGCCTGGGCTTAGGCTCAGCTTTTATTTCTTAAGTGGTGCGGTTCACAGTTCAATAAATGTCGGAATTTCGGGTTCGGTCAATGACAATGACTGTGTGTTTGCTATGTTGAGATTTCTTTACCCAAACTCGTCAAAATGGCTGTGATATGATTAAAGGTACATAAAGTCACAAACATTTTGACGACATGGTATAAGAAAGTAGCAATAAACTCGCGACATCTGACGTATGTATGTACATATCGGTGCAATCGCAGGAATCCCCACGAAACTCATCAAAATGGCTGTGATATGAGTGTGTTAATTGCAACATTTCACAACCCCCTTGAAGAGTTACGTAAGAATTTGAATGTTTTGCCGGGTGAATTAACTTTTTTTTTTCTGGGGGGAAACACAAACACTTGTTGGCGTTGACGACGCTGGTGGCCCAAGTACAGTTAAGGTGCATTTTATCACTGAAGTGCAAACGTTGCTCATTGCAATGCCCATCAAAGCTGGCTGTGATACGATTCAAATGTAAGATATCTTTCTTCAGCCCTTTTTGATGACATTGAAAGTAAGACACGCACACACACCCTCTCACACAGGGACAACACAAATTTTGCTGGCAAAACGCACTTTCAAACAATTCACGTAACTGTTGGCGTTTAGGGCGTAATAACGTAAGTAAATAACGTTAAGCGGCTTTCGTGTGTAAGTGTGTGCGTGTATGTGTGAGTTGGCATCCGCATCCTGTGGCTGTAGTTTTTTCTATTTCCGGCGTTTTCTAATCAAATTCAAACGGGGGAGTCGACAGGAACTTAAATGGAGGATTAGATTAGTCTCTCTGTGTTGGTGTGTGTGTGTGTGTGTATGTATGCGCGTATCCCGCTGCTTGCGCGCCTTGCGCAGGCTATGTACATATGTATGTATGCTTGTAAGCGGTGAATAACGTTATGCCCGCTTACGTTTTACTTTTTCTGTATCCTTCTTTGTTCTGTAGGTTAAGTAGCCGAAATACGTTGCATATTGTATACATGTGTGTGTGTGTGACTGTGTCTGTGTCTGCGCCGACTGCGACCACCGCCCTCTGTTGCAGCTTAAATGTCTGCCAGCCAGTCTAACTGTGCTGCCTGCTGCGTCTCTCCGCTGTCTGGGCACTGTCTGTGTGTGTGTGTGTATGTGTGTGTGTCTATTCACCCTTAATGCGCCCTTCCCAGTAGCAGCAGCAGGAGCAGAAGCCGGCAGCAACAACAACCACCACCACCAACATTCGCCGCCGTCTTAGATCTTTAAGGAAAAAGTGTCCATTTAAATGAAATCGAATTTGAATTGACGGCTCTTCCTAGACTTTTGTAGTTGATTGATTCCCCCAGTTCCCCCTGGGATGTACCTAAATGTACATATATCGATGAATGCATTGTATGTATCCCTATGTATAAAGTAGGGTGTTTCCCAGTCGACTGATTGATTTGTGGCCGGGCTGCTGCTCCTGCTGCTGCTGCAGTTTATGCAGTCGAATCGTAGAATACACATAAATATGTATGAGTTGTTGGTGGCAAACCATCCCTTATGCGTTCCGGCTTGGCCCGGACCGGCGCGGCTCTCTCTCTCGCTCTATTCCTTCTTCCTGTTGGCACTCTTTCTCTACACGACATCTGCTATGGTGGCTGGCGGTTGTTTGTGTGTGTATTACTACAAACGCAGACGGACTTGGGCTTGGGCCACCCACCCTTTTTCCAAAGGCAACCTCATCATCATCATCGTCATCATCATCCTCATAGGTCCTGGTCCTGGTCGGCATTTGTTGTGTGTATACCGAAATACGTACAATTCATTTATGGCCTGGGCAGCTTGTTGTTGCTGTTGTTCCTGCTTCTGGGCATAGTCTTCTTCACCAGCTAGCTGGTCCTGTGAATCTTGTGTATCCTGCGATAACGTATACCAACTTTTTTTTGCATCCGCCTCATGTTTCCTGCCTGATATCCCCATATAATAGCCTTGGATTTTGCCTTTTGCGCAGTTTGTAAATGTTCCACACAACCTAGCAGGAAGAACCGTAGAAATTTTCACCATATCACATTTTCACTTCAGTTTTTCACTTAATTTCCATTACTTTTCCTTAGCCCAAGGCTTGGTTCGATTTTTGTGCATTTTTTTTAAATTATTTATTGTGCATTTTGCCAATCAATTGGCAATAATTTATTAACCGGTTTTTCCTTGTGACGTTTTTCGCCTTCTTACAACCACACACAGAGAACAGAACGGCCAACTGTCGCGGCGGCGGCGGCATTGCTGCTGCTCGTTTTTCTGCTCGTTTGTGTGTATTCGGGTTTTGCGTTCGGCTTCGTCCTGGCAGCAGCGGCGCTTCGGCCGCTCTTCGTTTGGCGTTGTAGTTTTCAATTACAACAACTGTCGGTTGGGTGCGCGCGCTAAAAGTGGGCAAACAAGGCGCGCCCCCCATTCCCATCCAGCAACCACCGAAAGTACACGAAATGTATTCGGTTTTTGGGCTCTACCATTTCACTTTCCCAGGCACTGCGCCGTCGCACTGAGAGCAAGACTCTCCGGCGCTCTCTCTCTCTCTCTCTCTCTCGCCCTGTATACGCGAGTCCTTTTTGCTTAACAGTCAAGGCCCTGGCATGTTACAGGACCAGTGTGTACACACCAGCGTAGGGTAAACAGATTCAACTTGAATGAAGTCTCATTCGTAAAATTCCTAGTTAATTATCGTGAATTTCTTTTGATGAATGGTTTGACTAATTCGACCCCAAAACACTTTTCAAATAAGATCATATATAGGTCAAATTTTGAAACCTTCAATGGACAGTCCAGTATGTGGGGTATAGGTTAGATGTAGGTTAAATGTTTTTAAAAGTTAAGTTGTCTATACTGATGAAAAGATCCATTTGGTATGGATATTTTTTAATATCCTTTTCTTGATATCTCAGTTGGATGAAAATCGATGGTCAATTTAACATTAAATGAATATTTTAATATCCGAACAAGGTTACCAAAATCGTCCAATGGATGATCAACAACTATCCATTTCTTTCTCTGTGTGCAGTTTCGTATACCCTTGCAGATTCCATTGAAAACAAAAAAGTTTCTCACTAGATCTTCTTTTTCGACCGATCTTTCATACTGTAGCTATATGCTATAGTCATTGGATTTTGCTAAAACTTTCTAGAAATGTGTTACTTCAAAACACAGTCTGTACCAAAGGTACACAGAGTATATTAAGTTTCCGCAAAAGTATGTAACAGGCAGAAGGAAGCATCTCCGATGTTTATGGGGGTTATGGGGGCGTAGTAGCTTACTGCGCCTCAACTCGACGTACATCCACGATGCATCCGCAAAGCTGCTGGCTAACGTGAGCGGCGATCCTACCCTGGGAAAAATAGGGGGCGTGACCACGGGCTAGGCACCCGTTTCGCGTCTACTACATCCGCCAATGAAAACTACTACAATGCCTCGGATACGGACACGCCACGACAAAAGAAAAGAACGATTCGGAAAAAGACGATTTCTATGAGCGCCTAGAAGACCTATATGAGCGCTGCCCCGATCACGACATCAAGATCGTGACTTTACCGCACAAATCGAGAGAGAAGAAGTTTTTCGCCCGACTATCGGCCGATTTAGCTTGCACGAAAAATTCTCCGAAAATGGAGAGAGCCTAATAGGCTTCGCTTCGAGCCAGAACATGGTCATTAGTAGCACCAGATTTGAACACCGCGACGACCACAAGGCGACCTGGATGTCCCCTGATCAATCAACACGAAACCAGATTGATCACGTTGTGATAGACGGACGGCACTCATCGAGTGTTCTAGACGTACGTGCGTTTCGAGGAGGCAATATTGACTCAGATCACTACCTTGTTGCAGCGAAAATACGCACACGGCTCAGTGTGGCACATGCCGTACAGTCTAACACACTCCGAAAGCTGAACGTTGAGAAGCTGCAATCACAACGGACATCCGAAGCCTACACAGCAAAACTCACCCAGCTGCCAACTGGCCCTTCTGGTATAGGCGAACAGTGGAAGCATATTTCACACTCTATGATTACGGCTGCCAAGGAGATTCTCGGATTTGACGAAAACTCCCGAAAACAGTCATGGTACGACGACGAGTGCCGCCGCGCTACTGCAGAGAAAGACGCTGCCTACAGGAGAACTCTGCAGATTGGAGCAACGCGGGCTGTTAGGGAGCGATACCGGGAGAAAAGGAGAGAGGAGAAACGCCTTTTCAGAAGGAAGAAAAATGAGCAGGAAAGGCGCATGAGGGCGGAAGTCGAAGTGCTGTTCGGAAGAAGTGAGACTCAAAAATTCTACCAAAAGATTAGGCAACTATCCGAAGGTTTTAAGCCCAGAGTCACATGAGGACGAGCACGAAAATCTGGTCAGAAATCCGGAAGTGGCACTAGACAAATGGAGAAACTATTTCTCCAACCTGCTGGAAGGTGATGAGTCACTAATGACGAACAATGCCGCCTCTGGGGAAGTAGCGACACCACCAATCGATAACATACAGATGGACCCGCCGGACCATAATGAAGTCTTGTTGGCCATAAAAAGGCTAAGAAATAACAAATCTGCTGGCGCTGATGAGCTGCCCGCTGAATTGTTCAGGGCTGGCGGTGAGGAGCTGGTAAGGTGCATGCACCAACTCCTATGCAGAATATGGTCCGAAGAAAGCATGCCCGAAGATTGGAATCTAAGTGTACTCTGTCCAATATTTAAAAAAGGAGACCCTGCGGTTTCAGTCTCCTTCCCATTGCATAAAAGATTTTATCATGCATCCCATGTGAACGTCTAAAGCCGAGAATGAGTGAACTGATTGAACCTTATCAGTGTGGCTTTAGACCTGGCAAATCCACCACGGACCAGATATTCACACTGCGACAAATCCTGGAGAAGACATAAGAGAGAAAGATCGACACCCACCACCTTTTTGTTGACTATAAAGCCGCCTTTGGCACGCCGATAAGGTCAAAGTTCTTTGAAGCCCTGTCTACCTTTGGTATTCCAGCAAAGTACGTTCGACTTTGCATGATGACGTTGAGAAGCACACAAAGCTCCGTCAAAATAGGAAAAGACCTCTCCGAGCCATTCGATACCAAAAGAGGTTTTAGGCAGGGTGACACCTCATCGTGTGACTTCTTTAATCTGCTGATGGAGTACATACTGCGCCAGTGCCCAACAGAACGGGCACCATCTTTACCAGAGATAACAAGCTACTTGCATATGCAGATGATTTTGATATCAAAACGAATCTGCGGTAAAACGGACAATCTGTTGCAATGGGAGACTACAACTTCAAGGTTGTTAAGGAATTTGTCTACCTCGACGATAACCAGCGACAACAGCACCAGTCTGAAAATCCGAAGAAGAATTACTCTTGCAAACCGATGTTACTACGGGCTCAGTAAGGAGTTCAAGAGCAGAGCCATCTCTCGGAAAACGAAAATTTCGCTATACAAGTCTCTTATCATCCCAGTACTGCGTGTTCGCAAGAAAAGTTCTTAGGAGGATTTATGGACCTCTAAACGCTGGCGGCGAGTTTCGCATCCGAATGAATCGCGAACTGTACGAGCTCTATGCACTCAGAAAAAAATTCGCCATGAATTTTAGAAAATCGCCCTATTTTAAAATTTGCCCTGGTATTTAGAAAAATTTGCTAATAAACAGAAAAAGTTTTCTGAAACTAAGAAAAATATGCCATACAAAATTTTTTTTAGAAAAAATTGGTTGTATGTAAAGTCGGTTTACTGACGATAGTTGAACGTGACAACGTCTTAAGAAAATACTGATGGAATGGTAGCATTTTTCAAAAGAAAATTGTAATTTCATTTGTTTAATAGATTTGAATGTATATAGAGAAGGAGGTAATTGAAATTTAAAAAATAAAAATACAACAAAATACTTGAATAAAATTTATTGTTTAAATTTCTACTCAATTGTTAAAATTAAAATTTTAATTTTATTATTTTAATAATATAATTGAATTTTTCAATTAGTTACTTAATTATTTTTGCAAATTTAATTGTAATTTCTTATAAAAAAGTAATAATTTTAAATAATTCATTATAAGAATAAACAATGATTAAATTATTGTTTATAAATCTTACATTTAAAATTTAAAATTTGGAAACATTAAAATTTTCGTAAAGCCCGCCTCAATGTGTTTGATATAGGAGAAAATGTTCCCTTTGACAGATGGCTGGTCCAACCTGTCATTTCAGACACGGTGTTGTGATATGTGGAAGATTTAATATTTACTAGGCTCGTTCTGTGGTCGAAATTCGACCATCGAACAAATTAACACTTAACATTAAAGGATGTACACTTTTAAGTCTAAAGTAATATTAAATCCATATATTCGATGTATTTCCGATTCGATGTAATACCGATTCAATCTCAAAATCATAGCACAGTCTCCAATTGTGCTCGGTGTATTTAAATTTGATTAGTGAATTTCCCATTGAATTGTTTATATGTTACTTATAATGTACCTTTCCTGTATCTGATCGATTTTCCCGAAGAATACTGACTATTTTTGCACTCATTTGTTTGGTTAAATGGAATTCTATGCCATCTGCATGTCACCGTATCTTTATGTCGCTATAAAACAATAAATAATAGCAATACAATTTTTTCGCCCTTAATACTCCTTTCAACATTACTATGCTAAAAAGGAAGTCGAACATATCAATAGGATTAGCAATATAACAAATTTTTAAACAATATTAATTATTGTTTACGCTCCGAAATTCATTTTATTAGCAGCACTTGTCTCGCAAAAAATTCTTGTCAATTCGATTTCCGTTAGACCAGAAACTTTAAATCTGCTTATAACCAAAACAAAATATGCGTAGAAGCTTTTTTTCCCGTTGATCGTCTCTTCACAGGGAGAGCGTACTGAGAGCCACTCTCTCTGTTTACAAATGTCAAATTACAACTAGGCACAGCTCACAGAGAGTGTTGGCCTGTTGAAACAACAACAATGCGTTGGTCTGCTGAGATATATGTGTGAAGTGTGTGTATGTATTAGTACATGGAACGCCTCAAAGCGAGGTAACGACACATACGTCATGTTTTTTCGTGCGTGCAGCCGGCTCTATCGAATTATAAGACGTTGTCACGTCAAAAACTTTTCTAAAAACAAGAAAAGGCCAGATTTTTCTGATATTTAGGGCGCATTTTTCTAAAGTCTTTTTCTTAAAAATAGGGCAAAATTAACCTTTAATTTTAGAAAATAGTAGCCCTTAAAGAGACTACTGTAATTTCTTAAAAACAGGAAAATTTTCTGAAACTAATTTTCTTAAAAATATGGCGATAGGAGCCATTGCTTTTAGAAAAAAGGCGTCAGATTTCAAAAAATTTTTGCTCCAGTGCAAAAATATAAGTAGCCCATTCAGACGTGCCACTGCAACGCTGTGAAATAGCGGCCGCCTTCGTTGCGCGCGACAAAGGTCTTGGGTTCTAATCCCAGTCAGTCCCTGAAATTTTTATTTATTTAATAAAAATTAATCAAAGCATCTGGGGTGTTGTTCAAGCGAAGCGGAGCTGGACCGGTGGTGGACTTGGACCTGAACCAGTGGTGGACGTGGACCAGGAGAAGGACCTGGAGGTGGCCATGAGGTGGACCTGGACCGGTGGTGGACATGGAACCCGGTGGTGGACCTGGAACCGGTAGTGGACCTGGACCCGGTGGTGGACCTGAACCAGTGGTCTTAAACAATTTTTTCTGCTTTTAAGAAAATACCTTATTTAGTAGACATATTTAGTAATCTGGATTATATATCGATCCGCCAAAGAAATGGTAAAGATCGGATGAACGATAGTTGAGTTATAAGGAAATCAATCAATTATGGGCAGCACCGGTCGCAACGGTGATGGGCAGCACTTTACAGGTACAGAGTATGTTATTGTCGGGCTTGGCCGACATTCTTTCTTGTTTACGGCTGTAAAGTAGTTCCCTAAAAGTATGCAACATTTTATATAATATGGTTTTGATGGGTTACAAAGGCTCGAGCAAAAACCTATGCACAATTTTCAACGCCAAACCAATACCTGTGCTATGGTCTCTGATTAAAATTCCTTTACCCAAGTAAAACGCGGACAGGCCAATTCCAATTCCAAATGCATTTGAATGTGTTGGTTTTTCTTTATTTTTCCTTCAATCATTTTACAATTACAAATTACAAAAAAATGTTCAACAGCATTAAAAAAAGTTAAATTTAAAAATGGAAACAAATGGAATAAATATTGTACGAACACTGCGGCAGGCGATGTGTTGAATCTGATTGTGGCATTACTACCAGTTTCCGGATTTTTGAGGGGTGGTTCCAATGGGTTCAATATGTGAAACCGCGAAGAGTTGGTCTGGCAAGTTAACTAAACTAATAACGAGATATATATCGATATATTTCAATTGTTCTTACATATGTTTTGTTTTTTGTTCTGATTTCTTCTCTTGGCTTTGTTCAAATATTTTTCAAAATGGGACTGAACAAGGCCGATGTACAAGTGCATGGGTGTGAGTTGATGTATGTATGCATGATTGGTGTTGAGATACATTCAAAGTACGATTCTTTATAAATAATAATGTGGAAAATTGTTAACATTAGCAGAAAATCGAAAGTGTGGGGGCGTTATTTTTATATATATATATATACTACACATGAGTAAGTCGACGATATTTGATATATTCGAATATGTTTAACATGAGCTTAAGACGTATTGCAACAGGGCCAATTTCCAAAGACGCTAAACGTAAATTTGCAATTCACTTGGCGCATATTTTGGAGTGTTTGCTGGAGATAATGGTGCGTGAGGAGACTTAGCTTAACTAGGGAATGCTTACTTTGCTTCCAATGAACTGCTGGAGTGAGGGGTAGGCTAGGGTTGGGGGTTTTAAAATTACATTAACGATATTAAATGGTATAAATAAATAACTATAAGTAGCGCATAAAAAGTACATGATGTCCGCGTGTATGTTTTATGTTTAATCAAATGCATAATCGTAAGTCCCGCTACCCCTTAGCTCGTGACGTCATTCGGCATTCTTAATCTCGCTGAGATTACGACAGGCTTCTCGCTCACGCTCTCGCTCTCGCTGCTCCTCCTCCAGTTTCAGGACTTTACTCTTAAGCCCACACAATATTTCGGCAGTGGCAATATTCTTAATGGTGCTCAAGTCTAGATGCTGGCTGAGATTGTTGTTGTTGTTGTCATCATTGTCGTGGTCCTCGGCATGACTATTGCTGGTGTTATTGTTGTCCTGTTGCTGCTGTTCCAGGCTCCGATTGATCGCATTGAGCAACTTGTGCTTACCCAAAGCCAGAGCTATGCCATTGCTGCTGCTGTTGTTGTTGTTCGAGTCGGTTTCCATGTCCACGTTGCGATTGTTGTTGTTGTCATCGTATTTGCGCTCGCCGCCCGCTGTTTCCTCATCATGCCCATTGACTTCTCCGGTTGGTTCGGGTTCAACTTCTCGTTTGATCAGCTGTATGTCAGGCGTCGAAATCGGCGTGGGTGTGGGCGTGGAGGTGCGAGACTGTGGCCTAGCACGGCTGCCATTGGCATTGGGAGACTGCACCAGGTTCAAGGCTTCTTCATCATCATGCAGACAGTTGTTGTTGCTGTTGTTGTTGTTGCTGTTGCCGGCGCTGCTGTTGGTCAGATGATGGTTCTCCACCAGGCGTATCTTGAAATTGTTATTATGTGTGGCTGGCGGCGGTGTCTGTGGCACTATAGTCGTTATGGGCTCCAGTATGTTGTTGTTGTTGATGGCATCATCATGCTCCCTCTCGCCCATCTCCTTCATACGCTTCTCCCCACCCAGCTCTGTGTTGTAGTGCATCAGAATCTTGCGCTTGGCCAGATATTTATGCTGTTTGCGTGCCGTGTCCAGCATCTTCTTGCTGTTGGCCTGCAAAATGGCAAAGGAGTTGCTCTCGGCCTCCGCCAGTGGATTGTTGTTGCTGCTGCCATTGCTGTTGCTGGCGAGATGATTGTAGTTGTTGTTGGTGCTGCTGCTGCTGTTATTGTTGTTGCGATTGAGATTCTTAATGAAGTTCTCCGCCAGGGTAGCCTTGGACTTGATGTGCTCACGGAAGCCGGCATAGCCAGCTACCGCCCCTGGACTGCTGAGTGAACCATTGGGCTCACCTCCGCCTACACCATAGCCGACAGCAGCATGTCCACTGGTGATGTTCACACTGTGCGTACCACGCTCATAACGGCACTCGGTGCCGTCGCTCTCGTGCGGCGAACTGATATCGCTGGCATCGCTGTCCAGGTTTTTCTGCAAGAGAAAGTTACGGTTAGAGTTGTAGATAATGATAAGTTGGTTGAGTGTTTAGCCCCCACCTCTGTGTGCAGCCCCTTGATTTTCATGGCCTCGGCCACCTTGAGGAAGACCGGCAGATCCTCATACTTTACATTCACCTGGCCGCTGTACATAAAGTCAAGTAGACCGGCCATATGACTGGCCTCCACATCGGCCATAAGCAAGATGGGATGACTCGATGGGTTCTCCAGGAAGATCTGCTGGAAATAGGGACTGCAGACAGACAAAACCTGAAATGGTACAAAAAAGGGGGAAAAGGTTTTGGAAGAGTTCTGTTAAGTAAGCCGTTAGTTTACCAGTTTGTGGGCCTTGAAGATTTTGCCCCCAGCTGCAATCGTTACGTCCACCATTTTTTCGTCCTTCTGCAGGGAGTGAAAGCCGCGGCACATGTTGCCATGGAAATTGTTCCACGACAGCAGATACTGATCGATGGTATTGGGATCGGTGTAGGACTGCTGTTGCTGCTGTTGCTTTTGATGTTGCTGCTGGGCGGCCTGATGTTGTGTGGCCGTAATATGAATCTGCTGAGCGGTGGTGGGCGGCGAACTGGGACGCGGTGTGGGCGGCTGGTGTGGGTGATGCTGCTGCTGATGGTGATGTTGTTGCTGCTGCTGCAATTGCTGTTGCTGCAATTGCTGTTGCAATTGATTGTGTTGCTGTTGCAGCAAGTGTTGCTGCTGCTGTTGCAAGGCATGCTGGAATCCTGGTGGCGTTGAGGACGACTGTAAGCGATGTGGATGCGGTGACAGAGCCGGCTGGTGGCTCAGGAAACGCTGCTGTTGCTGTTGCTGCTGCTGTTGCTGTTGTTGGTGCTGCTGCTGTTGCTGTCGAGCATGCTGCTTGATCTTGACCAAATTCTCCTGTTGTTCCTGTTCACGCTGACGCATCAGCTCCTGCTTGATCTTATATTGCTGCATGGACAAATCATCCACGCTCTTGGACAGTTTCACCATGTTGCTGTTGTTGTTGTTGTTGAGCATGGGCTTCAGCTCGTATTTGTAGTCACCGGCAGCTCCACCAGCGGCAGCTGCCATTTTACGTTCGGCAGCCAAAGCGGCACGCTCCTTTTGCCTTCTAATCAGCTCATCAATGTCCATGTAGGCGCCACTAGTGGCTGCAGCAATGGCAGAGGCTATAATTGGATCATCCTCGAACACACTGTCGTCCAGAGTCTCCTTCAGTGTCTTTGTGGACGAGAATAGACGCAATGAGGGATCGTTGACTTGGTCGCTGAAGTACACATCCATCAAAGTGAAAAAGGGCCACTCGCGTCGCTTGGGCTCCTCGGACATTTTGATGGCCTTGTATTCCTGCAGCAGATTGTTCCATTTTTTAATAATTTTTGACAGTGGCAGCGGCACATTCAACTCGCGTTCCACCACGCTAAGTGTGAGAGTGAGAGAGGAAGAGGGAGAAAAGGAACGTTTATGTAATGTGCTGATTCAATTTGTTTCGCTACTTACGCCCAAGCATATTTCGAGGCATTTCTTTTGCCCGTGAATAGCGGCGAGAGTTCCGCCCGTAATCTGATCAATGATTTGACTTTTTCCGCTTCCCCTGCAAAAACAAGAAATGAAATTGCGTAAGAATCAATATTTTGTGTTAGACGTTTAAAAATGAATGTCTGCCTGTGTGTTTGTAAGTAGTCTCCTAAGCTACTGCACCGATTTGAATGGAATTTCAATAATTAGTCGACCTACTGGAACCGCAAGGCCACATTAACATTAAATAATATAGGCAAGACGCGAAATGCACATATAAATATTTACCATGAAGGCTTTTTTAGGATTTAGGAATTTGTAACTATTTTTCTCTTTTTATTTTACAACATTCCTAGCTGTAACACTACAAAATAACGATTTACTTGCTTTTCTGATCTTCTCTCTAAAAAAGTACCAAAGTTCGGCTATCGTCTGTGTGAAAAGCACAAGTGTCTTCGTTATTGCTCATTGGTTTCGAAATTCTGTACTCGTCTCTGGTCACATTACCGACCCGATTTGAATGCTTATGAAATAAATTTTTATGTCACTGGCTTGAATATCAAGCCAAAACTATTTTCGATGAGAATTTGTTTTGAGTCTAGATATACTTTTATATAAATCAGAGGTGATTTTTGCGTAGCTTTGCCACAGGCATAGAAGGAAGACAGAAAAAATACAAAGTTGCGAGTTCCCATGCTCGCGGTCAAGGCAATGAACAAGGCAACTACCACTCAGCGCTGTGCGCATAGGCCGTGGGCACCCCTGATATAAGTCAATTGACCAGCAATCCGTCAAACTTGCATTATTCTCTTCGACTTGGTACTTGGAACTATTTTTTAGAAATCTATACATTTGTCTCTTTTTAACAATTGAGTGTACAGTGGAAGGAAAATCGAAAAAAGGTGCCAAGATCGGCATCAGGTAGGTCCAAATTGTGTTCCAATTGCTGTTCAAGCGTTAGCACACTGCAAAGTTAAACTAAAACCGAAACTGTACCGATACTAACGTTTCGGTTTCGTTCCGGTTCTATCGGTTCCAATAATAGCGGTAAACGGTTTTCGGTTCGATCAAAAAATTAATTATCGGTTTCGATACAGGTTCCCGGTTCATGATTTGAAACGGTTTATTTCAGTAAACGGTTCCGGTATCGGTTTTAATCCCTGCTTAAAACTTTAAACGTGTTTTTTTCGAAACCACGTTTTTCAAACTGGTTCGCAGCTTTTCTGAAGTTCTACTGAACCGATTTTGATGATGTAGGGCTTTATGGACGCAGAGTTAACTTGGCTATGGCCCGAACCACAATGATTCAAAAATCGATATCTCATATTCAAATAGCCGCCATTTTTACAAATAAAATTTTTTTTCAAGATTCTGCTTCGGGCCATAAAGGCATTAATACCAACAAATTTTTCGTCTTCCGACTAACTTTCCGATAATGGTTACTTCCGGAAAGCTGCCAACCATCAACACACCTTCTTTTAAGAAGACCCTAATTTGGAGGCCGAGATCTTTTTGAACAGCCCTTGCATTCAAACATTTTAATTTTGTATTGTTTTAAATGAATAATGCAACCAAATACAAAAAACCGAGTTTCAAAATCTTTTCCCGATTTTTTTCCACAAGTTTTAAAAAAAAGGCAAAATCAGTCGCCCAGACCAGAAGATGGACTTAAACTCTATGACATCGAACTCTATGACTCTGCGATAGCAGTATATCGTGTAAGCCAGCGCACTATTAAAGAGTCGTTCTCAATACGATCAAGAGAAAAAGCAGCTGTAAAATCGCCGCTGTCATGGCTTGAACTTTTTCGATGTGTTTGATTTAAAAGAAAACGAAAAAAAATGTAGTTTTAAGGCCTGTATCCAGATGTGAATTAATTTGATGTAAAGTAAAATTTTCATAGAAATTTTCATCAAAATTTTATTTCTTCTGTCAGTTTTGTAAGAAAATTTTACTTCACATCGAATTAATTCACACCTTAAGGCTCCAAGGCCGGCCGAACTAAAGAGTATACGCAAGGAACGGGTATAGGGAAAATGTTTATGAATTCAAAAATACACATAATAGTTGTATTCCTGAAAGTGATTAGATTTGTTCACAGCTGCTCCAATGATGGTCGTACTAACTGTTTTTAAATAATCAACTTTGAGGCTGATTTAGATTTGGCTTAAATTTGATTTTGTTTTGGTGTGACCGTTCTTTCATGGTGCGCTTGGTGTTTGTTTGGTCTTTGCTATGTTGAAATCATGGAGAAGGTTGCAAGTTTTTGCATTTCAACTTTTAATAATTAAATAATTATTTATTTAATGTATTTTAGAATGCTCACGAATCTCTTTGAAGGGAAGAATGGCCAGTGGTCTAAAGTGGACGGTGTCAAAAGTGCTTCAGTTTTTAGAGCTTGTGCTTGATTGAGTCAAAGATATTCTGGATTCCATACTTACACAGCTCTTCTAGAATGTTGTACGTTACAACTTCTTCCACAATTTCATCCAATTCATCCTCTTCTACTTGAGATCTGCCAAATTGCTTAGGTAACTTTAATTTTTCGTTAACAAAATTACAAATACTTGAATTAACCTTTGTAAAATTGTGTACATATGTACTTGAACGACTTAATCTGTTAATAAACTAGTATTAAACAAGCTTACAAGAATAGTTTTCACACTTTTCAAGCATGTTTGCTTTCGCGCCAAAGGTTAAACCAGCTTTACGGCTACACTGCCAGCTGTTCACGAGATCTAAATCAAATCAACGCATAAAAGAAGGTCGTTGCGTCAACTGATTTAGATTTGCTTAAACGAAATATTTTATACTCAGCGTTCTCGATAATCAGTTCTCGATTCATAATACTCCATACCCTGTACTCGATACTAGAACCTCGATACTCAGTACTCGGTAACAAATTCTTGATACTTGAATTGACCACGGCGCTTTATGACAACAGCACAAAATATGCCATGTCAGCATTCTGGATATTAAAGCAGCGAAATCTGAATTTTTATTCTTCTTACAGTACTTCCAACATCGAACACCCTTGATCCGATTATAAAATACTTTATTTCTTTTCTGTGCGTAGAAGATCATGTGTTATGCCAGGGTTCCCCAAGTAGAGAGGCTCACTGTCTCTCTTTGACACGAGAGCAGTATTAGAGAGATATGAATTCAGGTCTGTTACACCCAGAAAAAAGTAGAACGAATAATTTAAGTACAAGGTGGGCCAAAAGAAGTCATCCGGGCCAAAAGAAGTCATCCACAGACGAATTGTTACGCAAAAAAATAGACACGATTATTCCGCGTTTTTGGGGATAATATCGATCCATGGCTTGTTCACTTGTATTCTACATCTGTCTAGTTCACAAATGTCAAAACAGATCTGAGATCTGGCTATTTGTAAAAATAAGAGCATCTTCCAATAGGGTGACTTCTTTTGCCCACCTTGTACGAACGCTCTAGAAAAAAATTTATTCATTCTTGAATGTTTAAGAATTTCGCGTTTGAAATCGAGCTAAATTCGTTCTGTTTGGTGTTTTTAGGCGAGGAGGGTGAGGAAATCAAACTGAGAGAGGAGAGCAAGCACATTTGGGAGAATAGCGATGAACCCGCTCTCACTGCATCGTATTTTTTTGCGAGAGGGGTGTGTGGGGAAACAATCGAGTGAAGAGCGCTCCGCGTCAGTTTATAATATAAACTTGGACGATGCTTAATGCATCCTACATGTGGTGCTGTTGTCTAAGCGGTGGTGTCTGTGAGTGCAGTCTTTCGAAGTCCCGAGTTCTAGTCGCAGTAAAGGTAAGTAAAAATAAAATAAAAATAAAAATAATTCACAATTAATGGAGTGGGAAGTGGTGGTGGGTTGGTGTGGTTGGTACCAACCCCTCACCGCCCCCACCCCCCAAATTCCCGGGCAACCCCCTCCCCCTCCGAAATCACTCTAAATTCCACTCCCCCACCCCTTTTTTAACACAAGAATTTTTGTACGGATGTTTGGATCAAGAATTGCGAACTATTCAGTACGAAAATGCTTGATTCAAGTAAGAAATTCTAAATTTTTTCTCTGAGTGTATTCTTTTCCGATTCGACTGATCGAAATTGGTTCGATCAAGAGTGTAGAATGAAAAGTAAATGATATAGGAATTTATAGGATATAGGAATTTACAAGGCGAAGAACATACTTAGAGCCGATTTCAGATAATGTCAAACTAACTGCCATTTGTAAGTTTATCTGACAGATAGCTCTATGTAGAACTAGAGAAATCGGCCCTAAGTCGGGTTTTAGAAGCGAGAACGAACATGTAAAGTGTGCGGTTCCGCATGATTTGATCGAAATTGTAACAGGCCTGACAATTAACTTTAATAAGATAGAAAGGAAACAGATCGAGAACACATTGCTTAAGTTCGCCTATCCGCAATAGACTAGCAACTGGCAGCGAGATTTATTGGATTACACCGATAAGGAACTGAGCTTATAATAATAATAAGCCGGAAACAAAGCAAAGCACAGTCTCTGGCAAAAGGCTAATGTATCGTAATCCTCAGCCTTGGGGTAAGGACTTAAGTTTGGGACATTGCACCAAACTGAGTGCAACTTTCCACCTGCAATGCAGTGCAATTCAAGTTGAAGACCTCTGGCCATAACGGCCTCAACATCGAATTATAGAAAACGGCAACAAGGTTTCAATGAACCCGCAGTTGGATACGAGTAATCACTGCAATCATCTGACAACGAATCGGCTTGATAGCCTGCTCGGCCATTTACGACTCTTTAGGCAAGTATGTGTGTATGTATATAGATGTAAATATATATGTCTTGTGGTTAATTGCTATAACGAATCTAGCAACTTTTACCAGTTGATCCCATATAACCAAAATCGAAACCGAAACCAGGGGACAAGGCAGCGTCTCCAGTTGCTGATGAGCATTAGCATTGGAGCGACTGGCTGGTTATGTACGGCAACAGCAACAACTCTCAACGTTTGTCCATAATGACTGAAAACTATTCAACGTTGAAGAATTCATTAGCAGATTTCACTTTCGCTCATGACGACGACGACGACGACTTCGTTCGCTCGTTTCTTTTTGTCGTCTTTCTTCATTTATTTACCGTAATTTCTACTCGTTCACTTTTCGTACCCTCGGTCCCCACTTCAAGCTTGTTTCTTTCTTGCTGCTGCTGCTGCTGCACTGCCTCCCGAGAGAAACCTCTCTGTTCGGTTGCACTCGAAGCCGGATCTTAGACCATGGCGGCTGCTTTTGATTGGATTCTATGCAGGTTTTCTCCACGAAGAATGACTGCGCCTGGGCCTTGCATTTTTTGATTTACTTTCTAAAAAGTTATTTGGTGACTTCATTTGGTGTCAAGGCAATCGTTTTTCGTACCTTAGCCCAACCCAAACCAACCCAAGAGTCGTTGAATAACTTCCCAAAAAAAAAAAAAGCAAAACATAATTCGCAACCTCAACCTTCTGCGTTGATCTACGCGCGGTCCCCGATCGTGACATGTTCAAGTTCCATGTTCCCCCCATTCCATTGGAGTTTCACTTTCTTTGCAACAAGTTTTTGGTTGGAGTGTGTGACCACTTCACACAGAGTTGGTTTCTACTTTCCGTTTGCACCCTTTTATGTAACCCAAATCCAAATCCTCGGCCGCGTGTGATGCTTCTGCAGACAATCCACTTGGTCTGTCTTAGCCATGGCGTTGGCAGCAACGTTTACCGTTAGTTTCTCTTTTGGCCTATATTTGGCCCAAGCCGAAGCTGTTGCTGTTGGTTCTTTATCTCTGCCTCTCTCCATCTCGCTATGTCTACTTCCGTTTGGGGCACTTTCATGGCGCATAGAACCGGTTCTGGCCCTTCTATGACTTTGTTGGTGTTCCAATCACATTGGCCAATTATAATTTCGTCTTTAGAATTCGATTGCTCCTTAGAATGAATGGTACCTGGTAAGCTTCTTATGACGGGTTGGCCATTGTGCCGCTTCGTTTCGCTTGCTTTCTTTCTTTCTTTCTGCCGCGCGCTTACTGGGCTTCTTGCACTTTTCTTTTTCTTTCACCGTTCAAACACACAAATGCGAATGCGATAGCCCGTGTATTCTTCTTGGCTTGCCTAATGCTTTGTTTGTTTGATTAAACGTGGAATTGTTAACCGTGACGTTTCGTTTTTCTTTTTTTTTTTTGTTTCACAATTTCTTCAGTCCGTTCTTCGCGTGAGAATTTCTAATTGGGTCAGGATTGGATCTGTGTGTGTCAAGCGATGCAAACTGAATTTAATGAAGCATTTGACGTGCCCTACTCCCGATAATCGCATTGAAAGTGATAGGCCAGTGGGGGAAGAAGCTGTTGGAGAATGCAATTGGTTGAGATTTATGGTCCGGTGAAGCTGAAGCAGATGGGAAGTGGACAGGGAAACGGGAAATTCAAACAGTAAGCAATGGACCGAAACTAAAAGTTCTCATCTCAAGTACGATTAATTTTTACTTGCTCTAAATAGCATGTGCTTTGTTTTAGATAGTTTCGAGATACGTAAAAATCATTTCGAAAAAGAATAATTACTTTTTGACCTTGCTTTTAAGACGAAGCACTCTTATATCAATTCGTTCAAGACAGAATTCGCAGTCTTGAAACAAAATCAAAATATGCAAGGTAACCAAACGCTAGAAACGACTTGCAGAGAACGACGAAGTCTACACACAGAAAAACAATCATGCGAAATGTCCTGGATTGAACTTAGGCAGTTTTCTTCTAAAACTTTTGGACATACATGAGTTAAGAAAGCCTTTTAATTCATGACCTCGAGCTGGCCTATAACATTTTTAAGCTAAACTCAGTTCTTAAAACGAGTTCAAGGTCGTAACCAATGAGCCAGAACCAATTGTTTGGATATATAACATCAGTTCAGAAGCAAAATGTACGAAATAGTTGGGAATTTCTTGGCAGTTTCGAATTCTACATTGAATACATTTCAAATTTATAAAAATTCATCCTAAATTTAAGAATGTCCGTTACTAAATATAGACCGTCTTGTTATACTCTTTACCAAAGGTACACAGAGTATATTAAGTTTGTTCATGGGACAAAAACTTCTTATACATACTTGCAGGTAGATTAAGTTTATTTTCAGTTTTTGACACGCCCCCTCCCGCGCCTACAAATTGAAAAAAAAATGTCTTATATCCTAAAATTTTATTGATAAAAGGTTCGTACCTTTTGGACATATTTAGTAATCAGGATAATTTATCTACCCGAAAAGGATCAAATGAAAGATAGTCGAGTTATAAGGAAAATAAGCAGTTATGCTGGACAGCACAGACGGCAACGGCGATGGGCAGATTTTCACACTCTTTAACTCAAACTTTGGGTGTTACAGAGTATATTATAGCGGGGCTTTAATAATATGAAGGTGATGAGTAAATTTTAATTCAAAATTTGGAATTTTTTTCCGAGATGGATGAAAATGCACGGAAAAGTTTGTATGGGGAAAATTTTTGTTTTCCATCCGATTTACCTGAAACTTTTTGTAAGCGAAGAACGCGAAATAATGATACCAAATTTCTAAAAATCCGTTCTCTGGAATAATGGTAGGAAAATTTTATAGCAAAATCATTCGATTGATTGGAAACTCTGTTTGTAAGAATATTATGAGAACCACATTGAGAGGAAATTTTTCAATGCGAATTTGATAGAATAGTGCGCGAAACAATTTCTAAAAATGCTCAGAAATATTGTATGCAAAATCTTTCATCCGATTCATTTCGAAATCGTTGAGGGAGAATAGTATGCGAAATAATTTGAGATGCGATTTTGTGATGTTGAAGGGTATAAAAAACACCTGTAAATTTTGTATGAGAATATTTTTTCATCCTTGTGACTTGTGGGGATAGTAGCAAGTGAAGTTCCTATAGATGCACCACAAACATAGTGTTTTATGATGGCCCGTCGGAAGGGGACTACGGGCCCGAGGGGTACAACTCACGGGCCCCCATTTAATAATATTTTTTTCATGTTGTTCATAGTTTATTGAAGTTTTCGCCAAAAATCCGGAATCCGGGTCCCTCTCAGAAGACCGGGCCTGGGGGGAAACACCCCGTTTAAAAGCTATTTAATTATGTCTTCTGTCTGTCAGGATAATCTTTCGACCCGTTATTCGTAGAGTAAAAAAGGTATACTAAATTCTTCCAAATGTATGTAACAGGCAGAAGCAAGCATCTCCGACCCCATAAAGCAGGCATGCCCAAAAAAAGCATATGGCAGAGCACTCACCCATACTCACAAAGAAAGCACATTGAAATTGGGTAAGGCAACAACAAAATCGCACAAAATTGTTGTTGATCAGTTTGCTTGTGCCAATCAAAGAAAAGAATAAAACCGGTTTTTGCTCTACGCGACGCACACATAAAAAATCGTTTGCAAGTGTGTCGTTCTCTATACCCCGCGCCATGCGTGTTTACGAGCATTGACTTCCTAGCTTCTGTGCAATTACAAAAACAAAACGTAGCCAAAGAGCATAAGGCTAGGCATCGCTGCCAAGGTGTGTTCAAAGGAAAAGGTGAATTTGGAATATTTTTGAAAAGTACTTATTTATTCCATATTCATTTGGTCCCCTTCAAAGTAATCGCCCACGGATATATTACACTTGTGCCAACGCTTTTTCCAGTCCTCGAAGCACTTCTGAAATGCGCTTTTCGGTATGGCCATCAGCTCGTTGTTCGATTCTGACTTGATCTCATCAATTGTGGCAAAACGTTTTCCTTTCATTGGTCTCTTCAGTTTTGGGAATAGGAAAAAGTCACAGGGAGCCAAATCTGGTGAATACGGTGGTTGAGGCATGATTACGGTGTTCTTTTTGGTCAAAAAATCACGAACAAGCATTGATGTGTGAGCTGGAGCATTATCGTGATCCACGATTTGTTTTTCCACAATTTCGATCGTTTGCTTCACGCTAACGTTGCATAACTTCCTTGGACGACCTCGTGGCAGGAACTCATGACCATTATAATCAAAGAAAACAGTGAGCAAAACCTTGACATTTGATCGAACTTGGCGTGCTTTTTTCGGTCTTGGCTCATCTGGCCGGTTCCATTGGGATGATTGGGCCTTGGTTTCGATGTCATAATCATATACCAACGTTTCGTCATCAGTTATGACCCGTTTAAGCTAACCCGGATAGTCGTTGACGTCATTCAACAACTCCTGAGCGATACTAATGCGATGTTGCTTTTGCTCAATATTTAGCAAAAAATCGACGAGCACATAAAATCGTGACTAACCTTTTCAGTTGCCAAAAACAAACTACTAATCGAAATGGGCTGCTAGTGCAAATATATGATAAACATATGTGTCCGAATATAACTAAAACAAAATATCGATAATCGAATATACACTGCCCGCGAAAATTCAAAATTCTCCTTTTCCTTTGAACAAACCTCGTATGTTCTTGATTAGCATCAACTGCCGAGTCGATGGTGCGATGTCCGTCCGTCCGTCTGAATGACCACCTAGATCTCAGAGACGAAAAGATCTCGAGCAACCAGATTTTTAATTTAGACTAGTGTTATCAGCTGGTAAATCAAGTTTGTTCTGAATTTTGGCCACGCCCCCGGAATAAAAATGCTGAATAGCTCCTACAAAAAGATATCGAGCTATGTATGTGTATGTGCCCAATATCAATAATATTCATAAAGATCGGATAATAAATGGCAGTGCTATAAACGTTATAAAAATATATAAAATTAGTTCTAAGGAGAAACTTTCCGACTGTAACTTCGTGAGTGTCATATGTGTAATCCCAAAAGAATTTACACGATATCAGGGTATTTTTAGTAAGGGCATCGACTGCAGTAAAACCTAGTCCTGTATCTTTTTTTTTGTGTAAATATAATACTAGAAAATGTCAAATTGATATTTTGGGTATTAATTTGATACTCAGCCTTAAAATTTAAAGAAATTTAATCATTTTCAATGTCATCATTTGCTAGTTCCAAGGATTAAAATTGTTGTGATTCTAGACTGAAAATATCTGAGCTTTAAAAATAAAAGCATGGTAAAATTCTTCGATCTTTAAAAAAATAAAAAGCCTATGGTAAAAGTGAAGCTACTTTGATCAGCCGCCTCCAGAGGAAGGGTTGAAGCCATGGTAAGTTGTTGGCACTGGTCGTCGTTGGTTGCAAATTTAATTTCATGTACAAGTGGATCTTCTTGAGAGCTCATATACTACGCTAGCAACAACACTGCTTCGACTGTTCATCAATCCAGAAAAAGACTCAATGCGAGAGGATCGAAACCAAGACAGCCCCATGGTTAAAAATGCAACATCAGCTAGCACACAGAGCAAGCAGTAAGAGAGAGCAATGTTTCCCTTAGTCAAGGGTAAGGTACAAGCACCAGACGAACTCATATTTATTGTAATGTAAAAAAAAATAATTTTGTAATAATTTAAAATAAATATACAACAATTTAGGGATTTTAAGTGTTACTATTAAGGGAAAATTTTATAAGAAAACTTATAAAATTTATCAATTCTAGTATCAAAATGATACTTATAGGGTCCTTTCCGGGTTTCGAGTCGATTTTCGTGTAAACGTTAACATTTTGCATCCAATATGCACAACGTTGTATAGAAGGTAAAAAATATGACTACGGCTACTAGATCTGGTATAAAAAAACTCGAGTTCGTTTCAGCAACTGAAATCGCTTGCTCAATGCCAAGTGAAATCAATTCGAGAGAAAATTACGACGAGATCTAGTAACCACAGATTGTCTTGTTACTTACATACTAATTAATACAACTTAAACGCGAATCAATAATGTTTACACGAAAATCGATTCGAAAACCGGAACAGACCCGATAGTTAGACAATTGAAATATCAATTTGATTATACTAGTATCAAAACGATACTAAGAAATGTATACAAATAGTATCAACCTGATACAAGCTTGCATCAATTTGATGTCCACGAAATATCGCTTAAATGTTTTTGAAAATATCAACTTGACACTTGGAGAATTAAAAAGGAAACGACACTTAGTATCAAATTGATGACTAAATAGTGTCATTTTGATGATTACTTTGAATGGGTGTATTCATGATACATTAACTACAGGGCAGCGCACTACGAATCTTCAATATTCTCAGTCAACATTGGTTCGATGGTTCAAAGGTGTATTTCGGTATATCTAACTAATATGGTCGCATCCGATTTCCTGTTGTAGCGAGTAACTTTTGTCGAAAGTTGTCAAAAATGTTAATAATGACTGCGTGGCCCTGAATTTTCTATGTGTTTTCGCCCTTGGGATCGATAAATTCTCGATTTGTTTAAAAATGTGTTGTATTTTTTAAACTCTTTCTTCTTGAATTACGTAAGGGACTGTATAGAATTAAATACAACTAGTCTGAGAAATATGAATGTTTCGGAAGTAGATAGATAGATAGTCCCTTGTGTTCTACAAATTGGTTAAGACAATTCGTATGGGAATTTGGTTGGGAACGATTTGTAGTACACATAGGATTAGTTCAAAAGTGGTTTAGGACCATATCTTAGAAATTAATTGAGCTGTGAACTATGCAATTTGGACTGTAGTTTGGAAAAATGGAGTAAGATAGCTTACAAATAAAGTCTGGTTCCTAATCAGATTGAAGCGGTTCCTTCAGAGTCATATGTATATTCAAAGCAAAGACATACGGAGTTAAGTATTTTCCCGTTTCAAAACTGAAACCGAAACAGTTTGAACCAATATGTGGAAAAGGATATCCAGCCGATGCAAACTGATAGCTGAGAATAAGGCTGTATGTGAATTTACAATGAGAAACGTGGAATTCAGTTGGTTTTCTTTTAAGTGTAACCATGAAACGTCAGTAAATCGTCATATTCCAAGACCCATGCCATCATTAGTTCACATTGATCTTCAATCAGCGCAATGCAACTCAATTTCAAAGCAAATGCCAGAATTTCTTTTGGTGTTTGCCTTGTGCAGCCACCGCAGCGACAACAACAAAATCAGATTCCAAAACGAAATTCGAGCCGTCCATGGGGCGGCTTTCCAAACGGCATGGCAAGCGCAGTTGCAGTTGGAGATGCAGTTGCAGTTTTCTACTTCTGTTGCATTGCTTTGGAGTTTTCTCCAGCATCCCCAGGCTCAGTGCGCATACGCCCCACCAGCCACCAAGTAGTCAACCAGCCAGCCACAAACTGCACTTTCCGTATAAGTCATCGACCAGCAGGCATTTAATTCTCGGCTTTTACTTTCTCCCAAATGATGCACAAATGAGTCTGGCCATAACAGCGAATGGTAGAGGAAAAAATACTCGCATTCGCATTTGTTATAATTTTTCCAACGAAAACCTAGAAGAAAGCCACAGTCAGCCAGCAGCGAAAGAGACAAAAGTCCAAGTTGCTAATAAGCTGGAAAAGCGAAAGATGAAATAAACTGAAACTGAGCAACTTGTTGCACGTTGTTTTCTCTTTACATTTTCCCCCTCGGTTTTTGCAGTTGAATGTACGCCAGCCAACTGTGGAAATTCCGCACTACATATAATCATGACCAACAACTTCATCATCACCATCGACATCGACATCGTCAGAAGTAATTTAGGAAAAATATTTTTTATGCGCTCACTTGGGAAAATTGTTGCTGCAGAAACCAAAAAACTGCCTGCAGATTGCAGCAGTTGTTGTTGTTGTTGTTTTATTTTCATTGTTAGCGAGAAGGTTTATGAACTTTTACAAAAGATTTTCTTTCTTTCTTTCTTTCTTCATGCCGCTGTTTGCCATGCACTTGGTTTGTAGCTGCAAAAGCTTTTCTTTTACTTTTCGAAAGTGCAACACGGCGTATGGGTAACTTCTACTTGTGTGTGTGTGTGTGTGTGAGTAAATATTTACCTTTGGCTTGTTTGCATTTTCTAATTGTTGTTATGATTTAATGAACCGAAACAAAAGACAAAGAAAATCACTTTTGATTTCAAGCCTATTAATATTCTTATCAAGCCGCTTGAGCGCTGCTCAAGCCAACATATACATCACAGACACACTCACACATGCATCAGCATAACTTTCACTTTGCGCTGTCAGAAGCTCTAATGCTCAGGTAAATAGCGGTAAGAGCCAACACACACACACACACGCACCGCATTACGTGCCAAAGATATTGAAACAAAGATTCCAAGTGACTTTGGCGCGGCGCGTACAATAATGCAAAAATATACACAAAAAAACCCCAAAATCATTAAAAACTTTTGTAGATTTTGCCGCAGACAAAAAACAAAAATCAAAATCAAATTAAATTGTGGCATCTTACATAAAAACTTAACCTTCCTGCCTTCCCCACGCGCTAACCCAAAAAACACATTTATTTGTTTGACCGCCCTCACTCTCGATGTGGCTTTTCGACAATTATCCACTTGGCTGGCAATTTACAAACTATGATGACTTGTGTTTCAAACAGCGAGATAAGTTGTTAAAGGCTTTCTCTTAAAGAAAATACATTTTGATTTGATGGTCGATCATCATGGATCAAAATTAAGCATCCCTCAAAAAAACAACATCTACACTTTCTGGGTCATTGCGAACGAGCAACTATTATTCAATGCAAACAAAAGGTGCAAATTGAGCAGCAAAAGTACGGGAACTTGAGGCGGCAGAGCCAAACCAAGTGCTGCCTAAAGTGAAAGTTCTAAGAAACAAGCGAAACCCAGCAAAAGCTCAATCAAAATATGCAACCAAGCGGGGCAACAAAAGTTTGCCAGCCGAGAGGCAGGAAGAGAGGGTGCTTGGCAGCGAGCCCCCGCTGTTGCGGTAGTCTGTCGTCGTAGTGTGTGTGTGAAAGAAAGGCAAACAATGAAGTGAGTAAAAATGAAAATTAAACTTTTTTTTGTTGTATCTGTGAGATATAATAAAGAAGCTTTCATATCATTGGCTCATGCAATAATGGATACATTGGTAAATTCGATTTAATGGCTTAAAAGTATAAACTACTGGCATCACGATTTGAAATATGAAGCTCTAGTTGATGTAGCATACTTTTCAAAAAAAAAAACAAGTTAAAGGCAATACCAATCAATTCTTCGGAGGGCTCATACCTAAACTTACCAAGGGTTAATAATTTTAGGTTTGAGGTTTTTGGTAGAAGGATTTGGCTCGATCCCTGTTTCCGCCAATGTTTTACCCAATAGAAATAGAACAAGTAAGGCAGCTGTAGTCGAGCCCTGTTCCCTTGATTTCTTATGTTTTCATACACATACACACACACACACATACACACACACACACTCTACATACGCACACACGGACGCGCCCACGCGGTAACTGACAATGTAAGATCCCCCTCTCTTCTACAAGCAAAATTGAATCGTATATAACTACGGTGTTTTTTGTCCGATCTTATTGATCTTTTTAGAATAGATAGATATTGGGCCTTACTTGATATATAAAGGGTGATTTTTTTAAGCTATTATCTTTTTGACAACACTGGTTTAAACAGCTCACGCACGTTTCGTATTTTGTTTCACTGTCAAATATCTTCAGTTTGGTCTATAATTTAACCATGAATCGTCTTACAAACGAACAACGCTTGCAAATTATTGAATTTTATTATCAAAATGCGTGCTCTGTTAAGAAAGTTCATCGCGCGCTTCTTCCATTTTATGGTCAGTTTAATCGACCCACTGAAGCGGCTATTCGGGCTATTGTGACTAAATATCGCACCAAATTTACATTGTTGGACATTAAACCACCAACACGCTTACGTAGAGTGCGAACTGAAGAAAATATCGCAGCTGTATCGGTCAGTGTTAATGATGACCATCAATTATCGATTCGTCGCCGTTCGCAGCAATTGGGCCTCTGTTACTCAACAACGTGGAACATTTTGCGGAAGGATTTAGATGTGAAGCCTTTCAAAATACAGCTGGTGCAAGAATTGCAGCCGAACGACCTACCGCAACGTAGAATTTTTGGTGAATGGGCTCTTAGAAAGTTGGCCGAATCATTTTCTGGAGAACTTGAAACATGGAAGGCGCATATTCCAAGCAAAATGGTTATTTCGGTTGCATTTGTCATCTTGCTGGCTAAGCATATCCGTCTCTTTAACTGTTGTGAAAAGCTCATCGTTTTCCTCTGTTGTCCATTGGCACTTTTGGTTTCCATAATTTTGGAAATTTATAATTAGACCAAACACAGTTAACTAGCAGAATAACTGTTTTTCTTAAAAGAGAGGTGCCAGACTGTTTTGTATAAAAAAATCGTTTTTTCTCAAAAACCATAGTCAAAATTCGTGTGCAGAAAAAATCATCATTTTATGTTTATGATTGCATTTTCGGGAAAAATCTTGATCTGATATCGTGGTTTTTGCAAGCAATATTATATTTTTATACTCTGTACCAGAGGTACACAGAGTCTATTAAGTTTGTGCAAAAGTATGTAACACCCAGAAGGAAGCATTTTCTACCCTATAAAGTATATACTTATGTTCTTGATCAGCATCAACAGGCGAGTCGATCTAGCCATGTCCGTCTGTCTGTCTGTCAGTCTGTTCATCTGTCCGTATGAACAAACAGATCTTAGAGATGGTAAGAGATAGAGGTTCGAGGTGTATGGGATAAAAACTTCTTATACTTGCAGTCAGATCAAGTTTATTTTCAATTTTTGCCACGGTTCGAACCTTCTGGACATATTTTGAAATCAAGATTATTTACCGATCCGCCAGATCGGATGAACGGTTGTCGAGTTATAAGGAAAACAAACTATTATGGGCAGCACCGTTCGCAACGGTGATGGGCAGCACTTCACAGGTACAGAGTATGCTATAGTCGGGCTTGACCGACTTTCTTTCTTGTTCTTTATATTTTTATATCTGACACATATACTAATAAACACAGCGTACATTTTTAGTTTATCTGCCACAGAGTAGCAATCTACACGATGACCCACGATATACCCGTCACTCAGGGAGAGAAGAGTTCAACAGCCATCCCTTATGTTAATTAACAGAGCTTTAACATTAATGTAACAATTTACATTACGAATATATAACAAAAATGTGTTACTGACAGCGCCGGAAAGAATGCAACGTTTTTTGTAAACCCCAAATATATGACAGAAAGTGATGTTCGTATAACTCCAATTATATTATCTTCCGATCTTTATGAATTTTTGCGGCCAAAATTTGATACAAACTTGGTCTGCCTGCAGTCAGTACTAGTCTTCATTAAAAACCTGGTTGCTCAAGCTCTTCTAGTCTCTGAGATCTTGGTGTTCATACAGATGGACGGACAGACGGACAGACAGGCGGTCAGACAGACGGACTGGGCAATATCGACTCTTCGAGTAACTGGTATAAAAAGGATATTAAAAAATATCCATTGGTATTTGGAATGGATTTTTTTAATATCCATTTATGGATATTAAAATGTCCATTTAATGTAAAATGAATATTGTAACTCCTCTGAAACACTTCGTCTCAGCTAGGCTCTCGTGACCAACAATTATATTGGAAACGAGACGTTTCCCAAAATCAACCGTAGCACCAATTATAGAGCTAATTAAGAGTTACAAGTTAAGTTAAGCTTATTGTCAAAATAAAAATCCGATTTATTTTGACTTTTTTTAAATTTCAATGCGTACGACGGTCACGTTCGACATTATGGAAATGCCCATATATTTTTGATCAGCATGACGAGCTGAGTTGATTTAGCCCTGTCCCTCAGTACGTACGTCTGTTTCTTAATGAACTTTTCAGGAAGTCTTCTAATACAAATATGCTGCACATTTATCGGAAGCGGCCGGATCGCATCACTATAGCATATAGCTCTCATAGAAAAAACCTTTTTGTTTTCAATGCAAACGCATCCAAACTTCTTATTTATTAGTTTGCTATCGTCTTCCATGATTCTAGTAAGTTTTGTTGAATATACGTTATATACATAGTATAGCTGACATAGAAAAGTAAGGTCCGATTTTTGGTTTTTAATGGTAATGTTCTTAAAATTTGCACTTTCGCACAGTTCTACAAAGTTTTGTCAAAACCGAATTACTGTATTATATAGTTGCCATAGGAACGATCAGTCAAAAACTAATTCTAGTGAGAGATCTTATTTTTTTTGATTTTAATGATTGCGTCTTGAAGATTACCAGACAATAATATTATCTGCTTCAGCACAATTTCGCCTGTTTTTATGAAAATCGGATGAATATATAAAACAGCAGCCGCTCCTTTTTTAGCTGCTCCGCAGGCCCCGTTCCGCTGCTTCAAGCAGGGTCTGTGTGATTCCCAACACCGTTATATGTTTCAAACGGGGCCTGCCTGGCTTTCTCTGCCTCGGCTGCTGTCTCTGTACCGGGGCCTTCCGTGTTCGTGCTGCCTAGCACAAATCGTCTGCTCGCAGCCGTCGGACATTCTTTCCCGTTGGCTTTGGCCTCTCAGCCAATCCCGCGCCGCCGTCCTCCAGCTACTGTTCCGTTGAGCAAGGCCTTTGCCTCTCAGGCCACGGCCCTTGCTCTCCAACTCTCCACAGATCGTTCTCTCGCTTTTTTCACTATGAGAGAGCTTTCCCATCGCCGGCTACCCTGTAATCACCGACTTGTGAGGAGTTACTCCTAACATTACCATCTCTCAACTTTATTTTATTGATACAACTTTATTTTATTGATAAATCAACTCGGCTTTTGAATTTGATCAAAGATAAATATCCTTTCAAGCAGGTGAAGACTCGAAAACATATGAAGAAAATCGTTTTTTGAATACCAACAGCCACAAAAATGAGGTAAAGAGAAAAAGCGGTTATTGTAGCCTGCTGTGTGCATCTAGAGCAGCGATGCCCAGCATTATGCTCTTTGGCTAAGTTTTGTTTTTGTAATTGCACTAAGAACTAGGAAGTCAATTGTCGTATACATGCAGGGCGCGAGGTATAGAAAACGACACACATGCAAACGATTTCGTCTGTGTACGTCGCGTAGAACAAAAACCTGGTTTATTCTTTTCTTTGATTGGCGCAAGCAAACTGACCAACAACATTTTTGTGTGATTTTGTTGTGTCCTTACCCAATTTCAATGTGCTTTTCTTTGAGAGTATTGGTGAGTGCTCTGCCCTATGCTTTTTTTGGGCATGCCTGATCTAGGGCATAGGCTATGGGCATCTCTGCATTACAGGTTCGGAAATGCTTTCTTATGCCTATTGCAAGTTTTCCCAAATTTATTATACTCACTCAATTTTTAGAAGAATTTAAGAGAAGACTAAGTTAAGCTTGTAAAAGCTGCCTTCAACTGATCTTACCCACAGGTTATATGGGAAATTTATAGAAAATTTAGAAATATAAAGAGTTTGATTGTGAAAAACTACTATACACTTTGCGAGTATTTTAGAATATTAATCTTTTTTTTTTAACGGATAACGCATAATTAAATTTGAACTTCTCTCACTTCCAAGGCTTCACCACTTTTGTAAGTAAATCCCAGAGTGCTACTCTCTAGTATTAAGTGTACTTTGAATACATCTCTACTCGTAGATGTATTTCTTTCTCTTTTTGGGATAATATTTCTTCATCAACCTTTGGAGCTAGTTGATGTGGTTTCGCTGGCTGTCAGGGCCAAATTTTGTTTTTTTCTCGTTTTCTGTTACTTTTCCACTCGTCTCGCTGCTATTGCATAAATTTCTGTGTGTGTGTGTGTGTTTTATTTTGCGTAGCTGCTTTTGTTTAACCTGCAGCTATTGCTATAGCTACTCATCCATTTACATGGGGTTGAGCTTCTCTCATATGTTTGCCTTCTGACGGCTGCTTACGTTTGATGGCCAATTAAATGTGTTAAGAAAGCAGGTAACAAGCCAAACATTATAAAAGAATTAATAAGTGCTTGCATAATGAAAAGGAAGCCTATGGCTTGCCACACACGCAATTGGTTTCAAGCAGGAATTAACGCAGTTAGAAAGCAAATCCAAGATTTTTCCAAAAATTTCTCTCACCGAAGGCCACTTGTAACTTGTTGAGTTCGAGCAACTGGCGGAGGCGAATATTGCATAATCCAACCAAAAAAATAGAAAACAGAAATAACACTAAAGAAATTGATGAATGTCTGTCTGTCTGTCTGTCTGTGAGTAATATAATTTGTAGCGGTTTATCAGCTAACGGTATTATTGAGCAACCTCCACTCTAACATTTCGGCCAAACCCGATGAGTCATTCTAGATAATTGCGCAGGCCAAAGAGCCCAGCAATAATAATATTTATGAAACTAACTATTTATAAATGAAAGAAATTGGAAACGTCAAAACCAAAACCAGATTGCGTATACGCCACCTAGGCCATACTCGAGAGAGATCCGCCTGTTGCTGGAACTGTTGCAATCGGTTAGTTGGGACATTGAACTCGAAATGCGAACCTGCACAACAGCAGCTCCAGCAGCAGTTTGTAAACAAAACTCGATTATGCAAGAGGCTAATTATAATGGAAATTTAAATGTCAAAGATTTATCCAGAAACTGGAAATTAACATATTGATAATGAAAATTTGTAACAAAATAAAGTGGGTCAAAGGAAACATTAAAAGGGACTTGTAACTACATATGTATGTAAATAGTGTTGGCTGTTTTAGAAGTGAACAGCAGCAGAGACAGCAACAGCGACAACGCGTAAAGAAAACATAATAAAAGAGGAAAAAAAACGAAGCTACAACTTTCACCTATTAATATTCGTGTCGTACAAGCGGCAGAAGACAGACAGAGACAGAGCCACAAACAACGTTGGACTCGAGTAGAAACAGAAGAAGAAACGGCTGCCAGTTGCCAGTCTCGGGCGATGCTCAACAAAAGCAACATCGCAGTTGACGTTGGTCTCGCGAGCTCTGCCGCTGATGTTGTTGTTTTTATTGGGCGCCGTTCGACTGCAATTGAAGTCCAAACTTTCTATAGAAAAAGCTGTTTTCTGGCTTTTGGAGTTGTCTGATTGGTGGATTGGGTTTGTTTGTTTGTTGCTTTCGCTTTGAAATTCTGCAGCTATATTGAGAATAAACATATAAAACGCTTGGTTGGACTTAAACATTGTTTTCGTATTACTCATGAAATAGATTAGGGAATCTCAGAGATTAAAAGAGCAAATTCTAAATTGTCTATTCCGTATCTTTCATTGGATTAAGGTTTGGCAGAATAAAATCTTAAGAATTTCAGAAGTTAAAATAATTGTAGTTAAAGCGGTCTTCCATCTTGGGCAAAGGCAAACCAGTTCAGTATCATTAAAAAAGGGGTAAAAAGTGCATCATGTAGTTATGCAACTGCGATTAACAGTTAAAGGGGAAATATTTTCTACCCTTAAAGCACATCAAATTAGTTTAAGACAAAACTGTAAACTACAGTTACCATTACAAGTTATGTTACAATTACCATTACCATTTTTCAGATACCTTAAAACAAATCCTGATTACGAGTTTTAAGGAATCATAATTGCGAATTGGAATAACAATTATTGAGTGATAATATTCATACATACAATGTACAATAATTACTTTTACAATTACTTGAATAATTTTACTTGTAAGGGGTGTTCATTTGAAGTATTCATGAATTTGCAGGTGAAATTATGCATTTTTTATGGTACAACTATTTCAGTATTTAAGTAAAAGTAATAAATTACATGTGGTAATACTCAACTATCACCCCTTACAGGTACAATTATTCAAGTAATTGTAAAAGTAAGTACAATTAATAATACTCAATTATCACACCTTACAGGTACAGGTAAATACGGGATATATTGACTACATTACTTTCTGACTAACCACTCTAACAAACAATTTTAATCTTAAAATTCTCAGTAAGATCGGAGAATAAACACGACTTTTTCTGCACTATTTAGCACAGGAACGCAGCGAAAGTGACACCTACGCGACCAAATAATGGGTGCTTGTGGAAATTTCTCGTATACAAGCAAAATAACAACAAGACTTATACTACGACGCACATACTATTTGCAAATAACAATTTTGTAAATGAAAAATTAAAGCATATAAACAGAGAATTAATTTCTTATTTGCAAATAGCTAAGTTTCGAAAATAATTACTAATTAGTAGACTTATTTGCAAATAAGGTTCAAACTCAAGCTATGTTAAAAACTCAAGCTGAAAACAAGCACTTCAATTAGACCAAGGAGGTGACGACGGAACTTCTTGGCATAACAAAGTTTTTTGTCATCGATTTCTGCGCTCAATGCTACCAGAAACACAGTTAAAACCAATCAGGCATCACTAAAAAACCCTTATATTTACGAAAGAAATTTAGCGTGAGTTAGTTATTTACAAATTATTTATATTTGCAAATAGCTGGCTTATAAACAAAGTATTAGTCAAGGCTGCAAAACATTTGCAGAGCTGAACCCACAGATCCAGTTCAGATCGGGCTTATCGAGTTCTTCGGACAGAACCATAACACTCAAGGCTTCTTGAACCACAACCCAAACCGGAGCTAAACAGTTTGAAAAAGTGTTCAGCTCAAAAAATTTCTTCCGTCAATATATAAACTGATATATCATTAGGTGCAATACTTAGGAAAGAAGCGCTTTCAAATCTTATAAAATGTCGGTGTAATACGAGTTTTACAATAAAAAAGAAAAACTAAAGTTAATTTGTACAATTTTAGTACTAACATCCTCTTTAAGGATACATACACACTAAGACAAAACTGCGGTCCAAAATGCAGCCCAAGCGGACTCCTTTTTAAACCATTTCGTTCATGAATTTTTGATCACAAAACAAGCCCGACGTTCACGGCAAAACACCAGCTCTGGTCACACTACATTAAAACAAACAAGCGCGTCCGTTCAAAAAACGAACAGTTGTTCGGAAATCATGAACAATTGGTGTTCTGGTGTTGGTTTTGCACTTATGCTGTTCTGAATTTCCCAAGCAGTTATAGCAATGCTGGCATGAGGAACCAAATGCTTCTGCTCTAATAATAGAACAGGGAGGTTCCAAAACCTTCTGTTCAGTTGACCAGCCGTCTTTGTGTTGTTGTGTTTCATTATTAAAGTTGTTTAAAAACATAACATGACCTCTAACCGGATTAAACTTGCTAGTTTGAATATCATAAATGTCTTAAAATCTGTCACATTGTATATTCAAAATGTTTACAAAAATGTACCAAAATTGTTCGGAATTTGAACCCAATGAAGACCGATATTTTCCAAAATTTTTCCCAAAATGTTGCCAAAAAGAGCCCCAAGTGGTCTTAAGAGGTTACCAAAATTTTTCTTAAAGAAGCCCAAAAGTTTGTAAAATGACCCCAAAATGTTCCCAAGTTGAGCCCTAAATGGTATTAAAGCAACACCTAAACGTTAATGAAGATTGAGCAACGGGTCTTAAAATTGCGTTCATGAAAAGACGGCGCCGTTCACAGTTCACGAAAAAGTGGAATTACTCCACTATTGTAAACGAATGGTCTTGATTTCGGTAGATTTTGAACGCATTTTTTCCGAGTGTAGAAGTAGAGATGGGCGCGGCAAAAAAAAATTGATTCCGTCCCATGCCAATTCCAACGCAAGTCTCTGCCGTCCCGCCCCGATACCGTACACTTAATTTTCAATTCGAATCAAATTTTAAATTTAGTTCCTACCGATCCCGACCTTAAATAATTTTAGGTTCCGCGAAATTTTGGACAATATTTGAATTTATATGTAAAGGAAAGAACTGCTTAAAATAGTGCTTAGGGTGCGTTCAGACACACTGGTAGGCTGCTAGATTTTTATATGCCAGTTATCTGGCAGTCTGTTCAGACTGAGTAAAATACATGGCACTGCCTCTGGCAGGTGCTCACACGTGTATGGCAGCAACTGACACTTTAAAATATGGTATTTTTTACTTCTTAATGACGGAGGCAAGTGCTTACTTTAAACTTTTCGCTTTAATTTGTCGTTTGTTAAGCGGCACCATCTTAAATTGCTTTTAGAAGAGTGTAAGTTTTGGCATTCGTATGTAAGATAATTTAATAAAGTAAAATTCGATAAATGGTTTTCATTGCTGTGCTTAGAATTGCTAGGGCCAATACAAATAAATCGGAACCCTGAAAATATCGGAACCTTACATTAATCCCGTGCCATCTCAATCCCGACCTTCTTCCATCTCGTTCTGTTCCGACCCTTACCTAAAATTTTCAAATCAATTCCGTCCCCACACGATCAGCTGCCGCGAAATTCCCGCCCTGCGCCCATTTCTATATAGAAGGTATGTACTTTCAAAGATCCGGCACTATTACATTGATGTATAATAAATTTATAGCCGAGCATTTTTACCGAAACATTATAGTTCAACGGAACTATAGGGAAAGCGACTTAAGAAGCTATGAACCAAAGTTTGAACCAAAACTAGTTCGCAAACTGAACCTAAGACTTCATGAAGTGATCGTACCTTTTGACGGAACCTTTTGCAATATCTTAGAGGCTTGCATCAAGGCACTTGACCGCAGCGGTAGTGCTTGTTTTTCCAAATAAAAATACATAAAAAGAGTAACATTTTCGACCCTATAGCGTAAGCGTCAACGGCTGCTTTGATCGGAAAGACTATAAGAGCTAGAGCCATCATTTTTTGAAAAAGGTATGATTATACTAAACGCAGATCAAGTTGGTTTCAAATTGGAAAAGTTTTCCAACTTTCCCCCCAAACCACAAAAAACTGTCTTTTAAAGTAAGAAGTACTTGATGTAAAATATATTACCTAAAGCCCAATTTCTTACTATTTTTAAAGGTAAAATAGGATCCGACAAAAACACCAAAGTTATGCAGGAAACCATTTGTTTCAGTCTAGTTAGTTTTCGAACTATATGTTCTCAAACCGCATAAGCCTGTCAGAGCCACAATTTTAAAAATAAAACTTCATGAAGTAAAGTATATTGATTTAAGCCCAATTCCTATATAACCAAGAAAGAAAGTCTGCTAATCCCGACTATAATATACTCTGTACCTGTGAAGTGCTGCCCATCACCCTTGCCACCGGAGCTGCCCATAATTTGTTTTTTTCCTTATAACTCGACAACCGTTTTTCCGATCTTTACCATTCCTTTGGCGGATCGATATATAATACTGATTGCAAAATATATCCAGAAGGAACGAGCCTTCTATCTACAAAACTGTGGAAGATATGACGTTTTTTCTAATTTGCGGGGGCGGGTGGGGGCGTGGCAAAAATTGAAAATAAACTTGAACTGCCTGCAAGTATAAGAAGCATATGTCCCATACAAGTCAAACCTCTATCTCTTACCATCTCTGAGATCTGTTTGTTCATACGTACAGACGGACAGACAGACAGACGGACAGACGGTCGGATAGACGGACATGGCTAGATCGTCTTGGCTGTTGATGCTGATCAAGAATATATATACTTTATAGGGTCGGAGATTCTTCCTTCTGCCTTCTGCCTGCACAAACTTAATATACTCTGTGTACCTCTGGTATAAAAATACTATTAAGATCCGACAAAAAACACCGAAGCTAAGCTCAAACCTCATACAACTGTCACTTGATGTTAAATAAACCAATTTAGGCCAAACTGTTTTCTATTTATTTTGAAAAGTACAGTTGGATCCAACAAAAAACATTGAAGTTATGCTGAAGACAACTTGGCTTGGTGTAGTGTAAAGTACAGCATCGACCCCAGCCTAGGCAGCGTTTGACAATCCAGGGTAGAGAGTATTTGGTAGTCGGTTTTTATCGGTTAGTATTTGGTTTTTATCTAAGTAAAGCCGATATTTTGCTCTAAAAAAGTACCCATTTATTAACATAAACTGAAGGCTGAGGATTTCAGCTAAGATTCAACTGTTACATCTAAAATAGCTCAGTTGGTTCAAAGCGTCCATTAGTTTATTTATTATTGGCAAAGCGTGAATATCTTTAATATCTTGCCATAAAAAGAATACTTGAAAGGCTTCAATAGAGAGCCAACTGGTACAAGAGAGCGTCTTCAAAAAGACTGTTAACACATTTCTAGCCTAGGTGAAGGGATCTTAGAAAGCTTTTTAAGGATCGTACAAAAACTTACAACAATATCTGGTTGAGTATTGACAATTTGCATTGACAGTGGGTGCCATAATCTCGTTGACAGCCATATCCAAATAAATACTCCAATGTCAATTTGTATAATCCTTTGTATATGTATATATCCTTGTAGTTAGGCACGTGTCTGTTTTTCTGTGTTTTTTGTGTTGTAATCCAATGGTAACAGAACTGTTTGATATTTCTAAGAGTTTCTCTTATTTTGTCATTGTAATTCAAGAGGCACTAAACGCACAAAAATCACTTTCACTTTTCGCTTTTAGCGCTTGTTATGCAGTGCGAGCGAGAGAGACAGAGAGAACACAAATCCAGTTAATGAAATTGTCGGGCTATTTTATAGGGATGGTGGGTAGGATATGAGAATCAGTCAACATTTTGGTTGCATTTCACTAGCACTGTGCTTCACTTTAAGGCCCGACACTATGGTGAGTTTTTTTTTCTTTATTTTCTTTATTGGCTGGTGAAGGCGGTTCTTGCGCGCCGACCGTTTGAACGTAACGTCTGCCTCGAACCACAGTAGACGTCTGTGCGGCAGCGCGCAGTGAAACCAGCGCTTATCCTCAAAGATCGCTAAGAAATTTTAGACCATTCCATTTTGTTTCTCGGCAACGCTTTCGCTTGCCACACACACACAGTCTGCTGTGTGTGTGTGTACTTTTACCATTTCTTTCTCTCCACCAGCTTGCGCTCAGTTCGAGTTTGGTTCTTCGTTGAAGTCTTTTGTTTTGGTCTGTCGTTTTGTTTGGCGGCGGCCGACAGTAAGAGTTTCGCCTTGGGAGCGCTGCTTAATTATTTACAGTTTATGGCCCGCTGTCGTTTCGATTCCACGTTATTCCAACTTGATTTTTATAACTTTAACTTTCATCGCCGTCGAGTTGAAGTTGCCTTCTAAGCAGCGGGCTGCGTTTTTCTTTGTCTCTTACTGCTGCAAATTACAACTTTCATCTATTTTTGTCAAGATTTTTTAATTATATAATTTAAACAGACTTTTTTCTTTTGTTTGGCAGTTTTTACTTTCCTTTGCCTCGCACCGCGCACGGCTAATTACGCACCAGAAGAGTGAAACTCGATTAGATTCTTAATTAGACTTTAATGGCCAAAATTATCTGCAAATACGAGTATGTTGACTGCAGTTGGTGGTGGTGGAGTTGCATTGGGAAATCTTTCACTGCCTTTGGCTTATGCTCAGTCAGCGTTGCAAGCTCTGCCTTTGGGGTGTGCGAGCAGGCTCCAGTCTGAGGAGTTTGTTTTTATTTTTTGGGAGTTGTGGAGTATGGGGGGGGGAGTCATTTACTTTACGTTGGCTCTGCACTTACAGTTGTTTCTTTTGTGTGTTGCTCTCGTAGAAAACTTTCTAATGTAGAAGCCGCACACCACACGTTCCCCTATCCGCTCAATTCAATTGCCCACACAGTAGGCCTCCATTTTTGTGTAACTATGTAAACTTCTGTCTGCTTTTTCTTTTCGTTTGAGATTTTTCTAAAGCGTGTGAGAAATCTATGAAAAATTTTGTAAAGTTGTAAACGGTTCAAAACGTTGAACGAATTGTCACAGAGAAGCTGAATATTCTTTTTCTTTTTGCTTAGCTGACAACAGTTTGTTCATAATGGACAATTGTTAAGCTGCCATTTTGTCGATATTTTCAACCAGGCGTTTCCTTTGAAAACAACTAAGTTTTTCGACCGATCGTTCCTATGACTATAGTCAACCGATCCGCCCGGTTCCTACAAATGTGCAGCATTTTTGTACTAAAAGACTTCGTGCAAAGTTTGGTGAAGCTTTCAAACTGACGGAGAAAATAGCATAGAAACAGACGGACAGACGGACAGGGCTAAATCAACTCGGCTCGTCGTGCTGATCAAGAATATATATACTTCATGTGGTCGGAGATGCTTCCTTTTATGCGTTACAAACATCCGGAAAATTTTAATCAGGGCTGCAAACCGGTTTTGAACCGAATCGGTTTTTACTGTGAACCGAACCTTGAACCGAACATCTTTAATAATAAAAGCTGAACCTGAACCTGTTCCGACAAAAAACAATTGCCACCTACTGCCTAGCTACTTCTTCTGTTATCTGGTCGGTTTTGGACAACTGATTCTCAGAATCGTCATAAAAGTTAAAAAAATAGGGGAAACATAAAAAAAATAGGGGAAAGGCTCGGCCGAAGTTTTGTATACCCTTGCATCTTCCATTGAAAACAAAAAAGTTTTTCTAAGACTACTTTTTGGACATTACTTTTCTATGGGATCTATACTATAAAGATGTCTGATTTCGATTAAACTTGGTAAAATCATGGAAAAGCATAATACACTGTTAATTGCGAAATTTGCAGGCGATCCCATTTAAAACAAAAAGTTTTTCTCATTAGAACTTCTTTTCGACCGATCATTCATACTGCAGCTATATGCTATAGTCATCCGATTTTTAAATAACTTTGTAGAAATGTGTCCAAAGTATATACAATAAGTGTATGCAAATAAAATTTACGTTTTCTTTAAAAACAAAAAAGTTTTCCTCACTCGAACTAGTTTTTCGACCGATCGTTCCTATGGGAGCTATATGCTATAGTCATCCGATTTCGACCAAACTTTGTCGAATTGTGTAAAAGTAAATAAAATAAGTGTATGCCAATGATAGGGTCGTTTTAATGAAAAACAAAAAAGTTTTTCTTGCAGCGTATTGATACCAAAAAACTTCGTGCAAAATTTGGTGAGGATAGCTTTAAAACTGACGGAGGAGATAGCATAGAAACAGACGGACAGGGCTAAATCAACTCAGCTCGTCATGCTGATCAAGAATATATATACTTTATGTGGTCGGAGATGATTCCTTCTATGCTTTACAAACATCCGGACAATTTTATAATACCCTCTGCAAGGGTATAAAAAATTTTGTTAAACGTTCAGAATTACTTATAATGTCCCCAATAGCCTCTGCCTTTTCAAGATCTTCGACTTCAAGGCTTTTAAATGATTCACAAAAACAAGAGTTTAACATTACATTGGTAACATTTTCCAGATAACGAAATGAAATTGAACTTAACAGTAAATTATATTGTGAATATTCCCATTATGTAGAAATCGCGTCCAATTAAGAGAAGCTCGGCTTTGTCCCTTTGGAGCTGTCAAGCCATAAAAAAAGCGTCACGCTGACTTACATATTTTGTGGTCCTGTTGTTTAGGGCTTTAAAATGGTCATGTACTTGTGTACTTAGTATTGAGTACTATGAATTGAGTACTGAGTATCGAGTATAGAGCATCGAGTATAGAGTATCGAGTACTTAGAGTCGAGTACACTCAGTATCAAATACAGAGTATTGAGAACTTGGTATCGAATACTTAGTATCGAGTACTTAGCATCGGTTGCTGAGAACCAAATACAAAGTATTAGTATCGAGTACTTAGTATTGAATTTAAGTATTGAGGTCTTAGAATCGAGAACTGAGTATCAAACACTGTGTACCGAGTACTTGGTACCGAGTACTTAGTATCAAGCACTTAGAATCGAATACTGTCTAATCGAGTACTGAGTATTGAGTACTTGGTATAAAATTCTTAGAATCGAGTACTGCGTATAGAGGACTCAGTATCGATTACTTAGTATGAAGTACTTAAAGTCGAGTACTGAGTATCGATTTCTGAGAATCGAGTACTTGGCATCACATCAAGTATGTCGTGTCGAGTACTTGGTATGGAGTACTATTATCGATTACTGAGTATCGAGTTTTGAGCATCGAGTAAATAAAGGGTGATTTTTTTGCTATTATCTTTTTGGCAACACTGGTTTAAGCAGCTCACGCACGTTTCGTGTTTTGTTTCGCTGTCAAACATCTTCAGTTTGGTCTATAATATAACCATGAATCGTCTTACTAACGAACAACGTTTGCAAATTATTGAATTTTATTATCAAAATGCGTGCTTTGTTAAGAAAGTTCATAACGCGCTCTCCCATTTTATGGTCAGTTTAATCGACCCACTGAAGCGGCTTTTACCGAAAAATTGTGTTCTGCGACGAAGCTCATTTTTGGCTCAATGGGTACGTAAATAAGCAGAATTCTCGATTTTGGAGTGAATATCAGCCAGAAGCATTGCAAGAGCTACCAAAGCATCCAGAAAAAGTCGAAGTTTGGTGCGGTTTATGGGCTGGTGGCATCATTGGACCGTACTTCTTCAAAGATGATGCGAATCGTAACGTAACTGTGAATGGTGAGCGCTACCGTGAGATGATATCCAACTTTTTTTTTGCCCAAAATGCAAGAGCTTGATTTGCATGATATGTGGTTTCAACAAGACGGTGCCACATGCCACACAGCACGCGCAACAATGGGCTTATTGAGAGGCGAGTTCGGTGAACATCGCCTAGATCGTGCGATTTAACGCCTTTAGACTATTTTTTGTGGGGCTATGTTAAAGCTCATGTCTATACAGACAATTGGAAGACAACATTGAAGCATTTATTCGTGAGATACCGGCCGAAATGTTGGAAAGAGTATGCCAAAATTGGACTAAGCGGATGGACCATTTGAGGCGCAGTCACGGTCAACATTTGCATGAAATAATCTTCAAACATAAAATTATATGGACCGTACTATCGATTCGAATAAAGATTTCATAGGCGGAGCCTACCGTACCCTGATTTTAATACTATCCTCTGCAAGGGCATCCAAAAAAGTAAGAAAATCGATCAAGCCCGACTAAATTTACTCTGTAGTTCCCAAAGTATGTGTTAAGGTGTGTGAAGTGCTGCCCACCGCCGTAGCGACCGGTGCTGCACATCATAATTGATTGTTTTCACTATATTTCGACTATCGTTTATTCGATCTCTACCATTCCTTTGGCGAATCGATAAATAATGCTGATTACTAAACATTTCCAGAAGGTACGAACCAAGGTGTATTTATTAAAGGTGTCATATTCCGTAGTGGCAAGGGGCCTCAATTTTCTCACCTCTCTCTCTCTCGGCTCAGATGACAGCTCTCTGAGAGTCAGAGCACTCTACGTTTGTTATTGTTAATGTCGTCTCTCGACGACGCTTGCACTCAGGCTGTCAAAATAAGGCCCCTTGAAAAAGGGGAGCTTTATCGAATACGTCACCTTTAATAAATACACCTTAGTACGAACGTTCTATCTATAAAACTGTGGGAGATATGAGGTTTTTTCGATATTGCGGGGGTGGGAGGGGGCGTGGAAAAAATTGAAAATAAACTTGATCTGCCTTCAAGCAAAAGAAGTTTTGGTTTCTAAAGGGTGATTTTTTAAGAGCTATAGGAAAGTTTAAAAAAAAAAACACATAAAATTCAGAAAAATTCATGAAATCTTTATTTGAATCGATAGTACGGTCCATATAATTTAATGTTTGAAGATTATTTCATGCAAATGTTGACCGTGACTGCGCCTCAAATGGTCCATCCGCTTAGTCCAATTTTGGCATACTCTTTCCAACATTTCGGCCGGTATCTCACGAATAAATGCTTCAATGTTGTCTTCCAATTGTCTGTATAGACATGAGCTTTAACATAGCCCCACAAAAAATAGTCTAAAGGCGTTAAATCGCACGATCTAGGCGGCCAATTGACCGGTCCCGAATGTGAAATAAAATGTTCACTGAACTCGCCTCTCAATAATTCCATTGATGCGCGTGCTGTGTGGCATGTGGCACCGTCTTGTTGAAACCACATGTCATGCAAATCAAGCTCTTGCATTTTGGGCAAAAAAAAGTTGGATATCACCTCATGGTAGCGCTCACCATTCACATCTTTGAAGAAGTACGGTTTAATGATGCCACCAGCCCATAAACCGCACTAAACTGTGACTTTTCTGGATGCATTGGTAGCTCTTGCAATGCTTCTGGCTGATATTCACTCCAAAATCGAGAATTCTGCTTATTTACGTACCCATTGAGCCAAAAATGAGCTTCGTCGCTGAACACAATTTTTCGGTAAAAAAGTGGATCTTCGGCCAACTTTCCAAGAGCCCATTCTCCAAAAATTCTACGTTGCGGTAGGTCGATCGGCTTCAATTCTTGCACCAGCTGTATTTTGAAAGGCTTCACACCTAAATCCTTCCGCAAAATTTTCCACGTTGTTGAGTAACAGAGGCCCAATTGCTGTGAACGGCGACGAATCGATAATTGATGGTCATCATTAACACTGGCCGATACAGCTGCGATATTTTCTTCAGTTCGCACTCTACGTAAGCGTGTTGGTGGTTTAATGTCCAACAATGTAATTTTGGTCGAAAATAAAATGGAAGAAGCGCGCGATGAACTTTCTTAACAGAGCACGCATTTTGATAATAAAATTCAATAATTTGCAAGCGTTGTTCGTTTATAAGACAATTCATGGTTAAATTATAGACCAAACTGAAGATGTTTGACAGTGAAACAAAGCACGAAACGTGCGTGAGCTGCTTAAACCAGTGTTGCCAAAAAGATAATAGCTATAAAATCACCCTTTACATGTCGAACCTCTATCGCTTACCATCTCTGAGATCTGTTTGTTTATACGGACAGACAGACGGCCGGTCAGACGTGTCCGTTTGATACAGAGTATAGAAATATGCAATAGTATAAGACTAATGATGTTCCGATCTTGGAAAATGCATCCCCAGGGTGAGATTATACTTATTGATTTTAAAGCGAAAATGGTTTTGGCTTGGCTTGGCTGACTCCTTAATGTAACCAAATATCCCATGTCTTCTACAAATCGCCTTCGACACAAATTGTATGGGAATTGGGTACACTCAAAAAAAAACCAAGACGATCGTTCTTAATTTCAAGAATATTTAATGTTGAAAGTACGGTAAGAACGAATATTCTTGGATCCAAGAAGAGAAATACTGAAATCAGAAATAGAATTTCCTGAAGTGTTTTCTTGGTCTAAGAATTTGTCTTCTTGAGATCAAGAACAAATCTTCTTGGTTGCAAGCAAAAACAAGTGCTCGAGGGGCGGGGGCGAGTGGTGGTAACACATAAACAACCACCCCACTTCCTTTTGTTGTGATTAATTTAAAAATTTGTATACCCTGCTCCCATTAAAAATGGGAAAAGGGGGATCATGAAGTTGTGCAAAAGTATGTAACAGGTTGAAGGAAGCATTTGCGACCCTATAAAGTATATATATTTTTGATAAGCATCAACAGCCGAGTCGATTTAGCCATGTCCGTCTGTCCGTCCGTCTGTCCGTATGAACGCGTCGATCTCAATGACTATAAGAGCTAGAGCCACAAATTTTTTCATGTAGATAGGTGTATACCCGATTCAAAACGAGTTTGTTTCTGATTTGGAAAATTCCTCCCCCTCCCCCCTTTAAGCGCAAAAAACTGCCAGAGCCACAATTTTTAAGATAAACCTTCCAAACTTTACATATATCAAGTAAGGCCCAATATCTAAATGTAAATCAATATCTGAAAAGATCACTAAGATCCGACAATAAACACCGATGTTATATACGAATCAATTTTGCTTGTGGGAGAGAGGGGGGTCTTGCATTGTCAGTTATCGCGCGCGGCCGCATGCCATGCGTTTGTGTGTATGTTGGAGTGTGTGTGTATGTAAAGAAAAAACACACGAAATCAAGGGAACAGGGTATTTTGTAGTCGGGGCACTCAACTGCAGCTCCTTTACTTGTTTTAAATTTTTTTTTTATTTTTTACTTACCCTGACTGGAACTCAAACTCGGGACCTCGAAAAACTGCACTCACTGTCACCACCGCTCAGCCAACACCACCACACATGGTGTGTTTACAGCGGCTGCTAAGTCGTATTATTAATTGACGGTGCTAGTGCCGACCAATGTTCATTTGTTGCTCGAGCTCTCCGATTTTTGGCTCCCCGCACTTCCCTCGCCATCAAGCTCGAAGTTTAGAACAATTTTTTCTTGGATCCGAGAAGATTTCTTGTTAAAAAAACCAAGAAGAAAAACACCAAGTCCAAGAAGACTTCGTTCTCGCTGATTCGTTCTTCATTTCTCTGGGTGTAGTTTTTGGGTTGGAAGCGATTTGTAGAACACATATATAGGTTTAATCGACCAAGCGCAAAGCAGAAACATAATCTACGATAAATTCTAAGAAAATTTCTAAAATCAATTCCTAAGTCCCTCCTAGCTAGGTCAAAATTGTATACATTAAACACTTCAACAAATATTTGGTCATGGTTGACACTCGAATCAAACACGAGTACCGTTCGACAGAGGCTTTCAAGCCGAGTACAAGGAAATTTTCCAAATTTTTTGAGGCATAAAGTATAGCGTAACCATGGAGGAGCTCTGCAACATTGCTGGACATTCTCTCTCCACTATTTCTACAATTTGCAAAATCAAGTTTTTTCTTGTTTATGCTACTTTTGTTATGCTATTTTTGTGATCTGGGAGCTTTATCGCAACGAGGCTGCGCCTCGCCATTTCATGAATTGACGGCAAATTCATAGCCAACTTTCGTGTGTGAGTCGCATTCATGAAATGCTGTTTATGGACGCACTCTCGGGCCTATTTTTATGAATTGATTTTTGCAAAACGAGCATAGCATTCACTTAGTAATAGTGTTTAATGATCTGTTAAGCTAAGCTACAGTTTTTATACTTTTTCTAAGAAAACTGTAAAATTATTTTTTTTACGCTTCAACATCTCACTACAATTTTGTTGGGTAAGTTTGATTCTTCTTTATGGTAGCTAAAAGTGACTTGTCTTCGAAATGGTAAGCTTAAGGTAAATCCTTTTTGTATCAAGCGACCATCCCAGTGTTCCGAAGTCATCACACCCTCGACAAATGACTCGGAATAAATCCAAATGGCTAAATCCCCGTATACTTAGCTTTTCTGTTGTACGAGTGTCTATACATACATACGAGTATGACTGACTTTTGGGTGAAAGTTTTTATATTAAATACGCTGTTCGCAGCTTAATCATCTGCCCACCAAGTGATCTAAGCCCACTAGTCAGATGACTTCAAAGAATCGAACATAGTTTTCAACTGAAAACACGATTCAGTCTTGATCTAACCCAGTCATGTGTGCGTCCAATGGTAGCTTATCCCGAGCCAAAGACTTTCCATTATCAAAATATTTGAATTTACATGTTAATGAGCAACGAAATATCTTGTCTATCGATGTATTTTATATATTGCCAAATGATGGATTCGAACAATGCGGCAGCTAATTGGTTCAAGTGGAGGCCCGGTTTGTTATATAAATCTGAGCCAAACGCCAGAACAGGCCACACTGATTAATGCCAAGAGACCCCAAAAACCAAAAACCGTATTTTCACTTTTTAATAATTAACATATTATTAACTCGTAGCGCAAAGAAAGAAGAAAACCTGAAGTGCCCGGGAGAGAACCGACGAACCAACGCAAAGAATAAGCCATGAAAGTTGTAAAATCACCAAAATGAGATTTTGGATTTCATCAAATCGTGTAAGGAACGGCAACAGAGGCAGCAGCAGCTCGCATGACTAACAGCATAAGCCAAAAGAATTTTAAGTGAAATGAGTTTCCCAAAAGCGGGTCTGACCCAATTACCCATTTAAGCCCAAAGCTCTAAATTGATGTGGTAGAAGCGTAGAAATGCCCAAAAAAGAGAAGAACAAGCCCAGATGTGGATGCAGATGTGTGTGGGGAAACCGTAGCACAAGACGAGTAACAGTTATGTGACGGGCAGACAATCGAAAGTTTATGTCATGCCGTCGACAGCGACGAAGCAACAGCAGCCGCGGCAGAAGAAATGTACACAAAGGCAGCGACGCAAATCCGAAAGGCAACACAGGGATGCCCAGATGCGGCTCAAGAATCTGAAAGTAATTGTGCGATCTGCTTTAACGTTTCCCTCCCAGAAACCCAGCGAAAAGCATTTTTATTTTCGAAAGTCATGCCACGAAATGGTTCTGGTACGAGTATCTCTCATAGGCCTACCCGTCCGAACCAGCATGAACAATTGAGAGCAGCCAAGCCGCAAGAAAAGAAAAAGTAACTTCACACCAACACTAACACATACACATTGACCAGTGTCCGCTGACCAGCAAATCGAAAAGATACACGAAAAAAAAGAAACAGAAATAAAATAAAATCGAAACATGAAACATTCTGATTGTATGAGATTGGAAGTAGGTCAAGCAGCGACGCCGTCGTCGTCATCGTCGTCGTCTTCTTCGCCAACGCGCTCTTGGACTTGGCTTTTTGGCTGTGACTGTGGGTCTCTCGGTTGGTCTGCCTTCCGCAACGTCACACGAGCACACAGATACACACACAAGTCACTGGCGGAGCACCATCGCTGACGGAATACTTAAGCATCCACGTCCACTTGCACTTTCTTTTTCCAGCGCTGCCACTGCTCACTCATTCTACTTCTGCTCCCCAGTGGCAAGGCGCAAGTTCGGGTCTTAAGTCTTTCGTTTGGCTTCGCTTGGCTTTCGCTTTGTGCGCTCTTTCACCGCATTTGAGATTGCTGGGAACGTGTTCTGCTGGGGCTTGCGGTGGCTAGCGCTTGGCTGGATTTACATTGAGCCCTCGTGTGACTTGTTTCATACAATTGGAGTTTAGTTTGCATGCCCATCCGTTTGCAAACAACTCTGGAAAAGTTCGCCCACTAAATTTAGCTGCAGAGTGCAAAATTTGATGATGGGGTATTCTTAGATACTGGGGTATAAAAACCTCTGCTCATCATCTGCCTTTGGCCATGTTGAGTGTGACTGGGTTTATTTGGGATCATCTAAACATTAATGGGGAACTTATAAAAGTGGTTTGTTCTCGACCTTCGTATTAAAATTTCAAGAACGAATCGTACTTGTTTGTACTTGAAACCATCCGAAATCAGTCCGAAAAAGCTTATTTCAAGTATGGATCCTACTTGAAATGAAATTATTTTGCATCAAGATTGACGTAAGTAAGGGAAAACGTAACCGAGTGCAAAAATAAAACTAATCCGAAATAGTTTCAATACAACAAAAATATCTTTCACTTATAAATTAAAGCCAAATGGTTTCAGAAAAAAATTCAAGAATTTTGTACTTTAATTAAGTACAAACGGTGTCAATAGAACAGTTAGTAAGTAAATATTTCATACGAAGAAGAAGATTTTTCATTCCCGTTATACATATTTAAGTACATTTTTAACTTTTTTTAAATCTTTTTGCATATTCTCTAAAGTTGTAACAGTCGTAAGTGCACCCCGATTATCTCATAAAATAAGTAAAAAATATTCTTCCATACATATTTCTACCTCAACTATACTCTCTTGTGTGAAGCTTTCTTAAGGACACGACCTGTTTCCAGCGTAAGCGGAAATATGAGAGTGACCCAGGAATCTATAAAGCCACTGATGTCGTTTAGCAATAAATGTATCGTTTTAGCAGATGGGCGAAGCGAACATATACACTTCGTCAAGACATAAATACTTGGGAGTATTTTAAAACAAGCGCTTCACATTCGGAACCATACCAATGCTCTTGAATCTGTAGCAGAAATAAACTCTCATTCCGAAATGAAGTCGATAAGAGTGAAAATTCTCGATCCAAGAACGATCCGGATTTTCTTGATCGAAGAGCTTCAATTCTTGATCCAAATCGAGTACAAAAATTCTTGTGAAAACAAGAAAGAATGTCGGTCAAGCCCGACTATAACATACTCTGTACCAGTGAAGTGCTGCCCATCACCGTTGCGACCGGTGCTGCATAATTGTTTGATTTCCTTATAACTCGACATCCGTTCATCCGATCTTAACCATTTCTTTGTCGGATAATTTCATTTCATTTTTTACTTACCTTTATTGCGATTCGGTTCTCGGGACCTAGAAAGACTGCACTCACCGACACCGCCGCTTAGCCAACACACCTCGGATGCCTTAAGCACCGTCCATATTTATATTATAAACTGACGGAATGCGCTCTTCGCTCGATAGTTTCCCCATACACACCTCTTTCAAAAAAACGAAACTGTAAGAGCGGGTTTAACGCTATTCTCCGAAATGTGCTTGCTCTCCTCTCTCAGTTTCTTTACCTCATTTCCCTCGCCTTAAAGCACCAAACAGAATGAATTCTGGTCGATTTCAAGAGCGAAATTCTTAAAAAAATTCAAGAACGAAAGTAAGTAAGGGTAAGTGGTTTTGGGTTCGATCCCGCCTCGGTACATCTAATGAAAAAGTTTTTTCTTTAAAAAACTTACACACCCGGTCACCATTACTTGTTGTTGGAGCCAGCTGTAAAGTAAATAGCCATGAAAAAGGTTCTATGCATTTGTCGTTCGGACTCGGCGTTAAATTGTAGGTCCCTTCCTCTTGTGCGAAAATTAGAAAGCACCCAAGCCAAGAGATTGAGAGAAGCTCTCCCCTTTGGGGCAAATGTAATTCAAATGAGAAAGCAAAGCTAATTTCATCTGTGCCAAAATTCCAGAGCCTACAAGAAGTAACCATCCGATCCGCGCGGTTCCGAGATATTATCAGTGTGCAGCTAAAAGATGAATCTTTGCAAAATTTCAGCTCGATAGCTTCAAAACAGAGGGAGTAGCTTCAAAATAGTAGAAACAGACGGACAGGGTCTTGAATTAGCTCTAGACCAAGATGACTGCGGCTGACTGTAGGTTCCTGATTCAACAACGTTTATTGCCATTTCAATAGTATTAACGGTAATCATTCGACTTTTTAATGATTCGAGTTTATTTCAAGTACATATATTTAATCCCAGTACGGAGATGCTGAGCATTTTCTCGCAGCGAGAATTGTTTTTTTTTTTTTTTTTTTTGATGGAATTAGAATTTGCCGGGTACCACATTAACTCTAGGCCATAGTCGTAGTGATAGCCAGCTCTAAAGACTGAAGATACTTGCCGGACGTATAAGAGCAAGAGCAACTAAATGCATTTGGATTTAAAGGTGACTCATAGGTGTCTCTTGGTGTTAAATAAGGATTGGCCACAACAGGGGCGTCGGGACCAAAGGAAGCCACCACAGCTGGCGTTGACAGAACGGCCGCCTGGGGAGGAGCCACTATAAGGGGTTGTGGAGGTTGCGGCTTAGGTGGTGTGTACATGGGTGGTCCAGAATTTTGGGGAAAGGTTAACAGCCTCATCCACCGGAGTAGCAATCCGAAAAGGATTCTCTGCCACAACTGGGGCCTTTGCAACTGTTAGCCACGAAATGCATTTTAATAGCCAGATTAAATTTTGATCAGCAACATTTGTTCGTCCTCCGTGAAGTCCTCCACATGATTTTTGTATTGTTTGATATTCCAGAAGCTAATATTTGTGGTATCTATACATCTATACATATAAATTTATAATCAATTATACCAAATAATCCTTTGTGAGCTTTCGAAGTTCTTGTCAAGGGTTTGGTATCGAAAAAATAGGGGAAAGCTAGCTTTGGCTCGGCCCAAGCTTTGTATACCCTTGCAGCTGTTATTGAAAACAAAAAAGTTTTTCTAAGACTACTTTTTGGACATTACTTTTCCAGGAGATCTATACTATAAAGATGTCTGATTTCGATTAAACTTGGTGAAATCATGGAAAAGCATAATACACTGTTAATTGCGAAATTTGGAGGCGATCCCATTTAAAACAAAAAGTTTTTCTCACTAGAACTTCTTTTTCGACCGATCATTCATACTGCAGCTATATGCTATAGTCATCCGATTTTGATAAAACTTTGTAGAAATGTGTCCAAAGTATATAAAATAATTGTATGCCAATAAAAAGGACGTTTTCTTTAAAAACAAAAAAGTTTTTCTCACTAGAACTAGTTTTTCGACCGATTGTTCCTATGATATATGCTATAGACTATAGTCATCCGATTTCGACCAAACTTTGAAGAATTGTGTAAAAGTATATAAATTAAGTGTAAGCCAATGATAAGGACGTTTTCATTAAAAACAAAAAGTTTTTCCACTAGAACTAGTTTTTCGACCGTGTTCCTTATAGCATACATCCGATCGACCAACTGAAGATGTATATAAAAATTTAACCAGTAAGGACGTTTCATTAAAAACAAAAAAGTTTTTCTCACTAGAACTAGTTTTTCGACCGATCGTTCCGATGGGAGCTATATGCTATAGTCATCCGATTTCGACCAAACTTAGTGAAGGGATAGTAGCGTATTTTGGAGGCGTTTCCATTAAAAACAAAAAAAAGCTTTTCTCTTTAAGACTAGTTTTTCAACCGATCGTTCCTATGACAGCTATATGCTTTAGTCATCCGATCCGGCCGGTTCCGACATGGCTAAATCAACTCAGCTCGTCGTGCTGATCAAGAATATATATACTTTATGTGGTCGGAGATGCTTCCTTCTATGCGTTACAAACATCCGGACAATTTTATAATACCCTTTGCAAGGGTATAAAAAGGGTTCAGAGCTTGGGTTACTCGAGTTATCGGAATTAAATAACTGCTCTTTGGATTATTCGCGCCACCGGGGAGAATGTGCCAGAATTGGGTAGATGGGGAGATTAAACGTTTAATGATTAAACGAGAGCGAAAATTTAAGTCGGTCCTACCCGTCTTCGATATACCCGTTACTCAGGGGAATTGATGTTGTATAGCCTTCCCTTATGTAAGTTAACAGAGCATTAACATTAATGTGAACATTTCAACATTATGCAAGCAAACAGCGCATGCGGCGCCAAAAAGTATGCAACGATTTTTATAACTTGTATAGCTCGGCCATTTATTATCCGATCTTTATGAAAATTTCAGAGATTGTGGATTTGGGTATATACACTACACTGCAAAATATGAGTTTGATAACTTAAAAATTGTTGGTGGCGGAAGGGGGCGTGAACAAAATTTGAAATAAACTTGATTTGCGTAGGGACAATAGGAGTCTACATGCAAAATTTGGTGGCTCTAGCTCCTCTAGTCTCCGAGATCTAGGGGTTCATACAGCCAGACGGACAGACGAACATGGCTATATCGAATCGGCTGTTGTTGCTGATCAAGAAGTCCGTCCTGTCCCCCCGAGCCCGGACTTCTGAGAGCGGCCCGGAGCCCGGATTTTTGGCAAAAACTTAAGTAATCTATGCAACATGAGAAAACCCCCCGGGCCCGGAAGCCCCTTTCGACGGGCCTGTATATACTTTATGGGGTCGGAGATGCTTCCTTCTGCCTGTGACATACATTTGCACGACTTTAGTATACCCTTTTTACTCTACGAGTAACGGGTATAAAAAGAGTAGAGGTACGACTGCTTCTTGGAGTATTTGCCTTACCGAGAAGAATCGGCTCTGGAAAGGATGCGCGTTTCAAGAATTATGACGAACTACTCTTAGATACTGACCTGTTTTTTACAAGGATTAAGATAAAAGATTGATTAGTAGAGCTAGGAGCTCTAGGGTAAGCCAAAAGAAGTTCTTACTTACGACAAGTTCAGCGATTAAGCTTTATTTGACGTCTGAGTCTACTTTTACAAAAACTAACTAACTAACTATTAGATTAGTGGTCGGGTGGCTCAGCGGCTAGAGTGCGCAACCGCTGTGCATGAGGTCGTGGGTTCGATCCCGCCTCGGAACATCTAATGAAAATTTTTTTATACTCTGTACCAAAGGTACATAGAGAAGGAAGCATCTCCGACCCCCTAAAGTATATATATTCTTGATCAGCATCAACAGCCGAGTCGATATAGCCATGTCCGTCTGTCCGTATAGATCGTCGCACAGATCTCAGAGATGGTAAGAGATAGAGGTTTGACATATATGGGACATATGCTTCTTATACTTGCAGGCAGATCAAGTTTATTTTCAATTTTTGCCACTCCCCCGCAAATTGGTAAAAAGGTTCGTTTCTTCTGGACATATTTAGTAATCAGGATTATTTATCGATCCGGAAAAGGAATGGTAAAGATCGGATGAACGGTTGTCGAGTTACAAGGAAAACAAACAATTATGGGCAGCACAGGTCGCAGCGGTGATGGGCAGCACTTCACAGGTACAGAGTATGTTATAGTCGGGCTTGACCGACTTTCTTTCTTGTTTTCTTTTAATAATCTTTACACCCGGTCACACCTCTTTGCTGTTGGCGCCAGCTTTGCAGAATTTAGTCATGAAAAGCTTCTCAAACTGCCGTTCGGATTCGGCGTTAAACTGTAGGTCCCTTTCTCTTGTGTTAAAATTAGAAGCGCAGAAGCCAAGAGATTGAGACAGGCTCGGCTTTGTCCCTTTGGGGCTGTGTCATCTTGACAAGCTAATTTTAATTTACTATTAGATTATTTGAAATCAGGTCGCTAAAACCAACACATTATAAACTGACTAGTTTTAAAGATGTGCTGAAATTCGAAACAGATTCTGCTGGAAATATTTGAGGACCAATTTTGTTAGACCCTCTGAAAGGTTATGCAACTTACACTCCTGCTTATTTTCAAACTTTTTTGCAAGTTAGCTGAACTTTCTGTTTTAATTTTTGTACTTTGGCTCGTGGGAGCTAAAGTCAAAACTACTTTGAAGTTTTGAAAGTTTAAAAAAGAAAATTAACTGTTAAAGAAGGTTGGTTAATCTTCTGCAAGCTCATTGCACGAGCTTTAAGCTTTTGTAAAGTCCAATAACAAAACCCAAGCTTAGTGCAAGTCAAATCGCATTCAGATGCTTAAAGCTCATGACAAAGTACATAATAAGCTTTAAGCTTCGCTTCTAGCAAACATAAGTGACGCAGTGTGCCCAGTGCCTTTAAGAGAGATATTAGCGTGCGTGACTTAAACCACCACAGTCAGGTCTTCACTCACGCTAACAACGAATATTAAAATTTGTTTATAAATTGAACTTTATCAAATTTATGTCTTTTGCTTTTAGTTTGAACAGAAGAGGTAGTTAGGTGTCACTTGCCCCTCTAGACCTCTTTCTTATAAAAATTACTTAAATAATTATTAAATTTAAAGACTTTATATGAGCAATTGGTGTCGGATCCGACGATTCAACACAGTAATTGAAAAATATTTAATTAGCATAAATAAGAGCCGATTTAGAGAGCTTTGATTTGAGGAAGTAGAAAGCGCTAATAAATTTGATCATAATTTTGATATTTTCGCCCTACTTTAAAACTGTTTTAAAGTCCAAATCGACAACTAGACAGCGGATTTGGCATATTTTCAAACTGATTTTAATCTTAGTAGGCCAAAGTAAAATGCCAATAAAATCGCATTCAACTCCAAGATGACTTAAATTATTGTTTAATAAGTTGAACATTCGCGACGCGTCGGCAAAACCATAATCATTTTAGGTGTAATAAGATCATGTCCAGGAGCTTTTCTGGGATTTAGCTCTCCGATGGCATTTTTTATTTCTAGCGAACGAACTTTGATTGGGTCAGTTTGTGCGGCGGTCGGAACCAATGGAAGTTCATAGCCATTGGTTGGAGGATTTGGCTGGAAAACATTTCTAAGGTGAAGTGCAAAGACAGTTGTTTTTCTTCGTCGCTGCGGGCCCATCTTCCTTTCTGATCTCTTAGAGGCGTGTCTACCTTTGCAGGTGGCTTTATGCTGGCGCGTGCCCTCCATTTGGTGCTTGTAGGCGATAATTTTTCGATATAACGGCTATGTGCTAGCTGTTCTTCGGCTTCGAGTGCTTTGCGAAGTACGCGTTCTGCAAGTCTCAGACGATTTTTTGCGGCAGGCGATCTAAAGCTTTGCCATTCTCTTCTTGCCGCTTTTCTGAGACCAGCCGGTCAATGTAACTGTTTGTCAATCTACGATCTTGCTGATGTGCTGTTGTTGTCGTTTGGGGGTTTAAGTGATGAGCAGCGGCAGTAATGATAGAGGTGAGGGCTTGAACTGAATTGTCAATGTCTTCTTCGCTGTTTATGGTTGGGCTCAGCTCGATGTGACTGCTGATATATTTTTTGTACTTGAGCCAGTTTGTCTTGTGTGATGTCAGTCTCCGAGGATATTCTCTAACATGAGGGCACTCCAGAAGGGTGAATATTATTGGAGAATGGTCTGACGACAAGTCAGCAAGGGCTTCTGCAGTTACCAAGTTTTGTGGAACTTTTCTTGTTATAGCAAAGTCTATAAGATCGGGTAATTTCTTTGGATCTGGTTCTTAAACCAAGAATACTCTTGTCGAAATTCTATTCTCGATTTCAGTATTTTTCTTCTTGGATCCAAGAGTATTCTTTCTTACCGTACTTTCAACATTAAATATTCTTTATATCAAAAACGATCTTCTTGGTTTTTTCTCTGAGTGTACCTAAGACCAAAGCGAATAAATACACTTACGTACATATACAAATAAAACCTCTTCGCCTTACAAACGAAGCATTAGATAAGATAGACTTGAGGGTTGAAACAATCTACAATAAAAGAAGGATCGCTCGCAAGAGCTATTCAGAACTATTCAAAACGTGAGTTCGTGTTCATTAAAAGTGTATAATACTATACAAGAGTATATATTAAAATTGTCCTTATGTTTGTAACGCATAGAAGAAATCATTTCCGACCACATAAAGTACATATATTCTTGATCAGCATGACGAGCTGAGTTGATATAGCCATGTCCGTCTGTCCATTGGTCTGTTTCTAAGCGATTTCCCCCGTCAGTTTGAAAGCTATCTTCACGAAACTTTTCACGAAGTCTTGTAGAACAAATACGCTGCACAAGTATGAAAATCGGCAGGATCGGACGACTAAAGCATATAGCTGCCATAGAAACGATCGGTCGAAAAATTTGTTTATTTCTATTTATTTAAATGTTTTCTATGCTTTTTTATGATTTCACTAAGTTTGGTCGAACCCAGATGACTGTGAAGTACAGCTGCCTTAGAAAAGTTAGGTTTGAAAAAACAGACCTAGTAGGCGTCCTTACAATTTACATGAGCTTCAAGGGTATATAAACTTTGGCCGAGCCGAAGTTAGCTTCCCTCCATTTTTAGACCCTTGCAGAGGGTATTATAAAAATTCCGGATGTCCGGATGTTTGTAACGCATTGAAGGAAGCATCTACGACCACATAAAGTATATATATTCTTGATCAGCACGGCGAGCTGAGTTGATTTAGCCCTGTCCGTCTGTCCGTCCGTCTGTCCGTCTGTTTCTATGCTATCTCCTACGTCAGTTTTAAAGCTATCCTCACCAAACTTTGCACGAAGTCTTTTGGTACAAATACGCTGCACATTTGTCGGAACCGGCCGGATCGGATGACTATAGCATATAGCTGCCATAGGAACGATCGGTTGAAAAACTAGTCTTAAAGAGAAAAACTTTTTTGTTTTTTATGGAAACGCCTCCAAAGTACGTATTTTTTAGTTAACTATCCTTTCCCATGATTTTATCAAGTTTGGTCGAAATCGGATGACTATAGCATATGGCTGCCATAGGAACGATCGGTCGAAAAACAAGCTCTAGTGAGGAAAACTTTTTTGTTTTTAATGAAAACGTCCTTTTCATTGGCAAACACTTATTGTATATACTTTGGACACATTTCTACAAAGTTTTATCAAAATCAGATGACTTTAGCATATAGCTGCAGTATGAATGATCGGTCGAAAAAGAAGTTCTAGTGAGAAAAACTTTTTGTTTTAAATGGGATCGCCTCCAAATTTCGCAATTAACAGTGTATTATGCTTTTCCATGATTTCACCAAGTTTAATCGAAATCAGACATCTTTATAGTATAGATCCCATAGTAAAGTAGGGTCCAAAAAGTAGTCTTAGAAAAACTTTTTTGTTTTCAATGGAAGCTGCAAGGGTATACAAAACTTCGGCCGAGCCGAAGTAAACTTTCCCCTATTTTTTTGAATGGGACAGAATTTGTCCACAGAAAAAACGACAAATTTTCAAGAATAAGTCATTGAACCGGTGAACTAAGGTTTCCAGGCCTCCAGACAAGATATACCGAGCATTCGCACTCAAACGTATGCGTAGACAAATGTTTTTCAGTTTGAAGCTTTCTGTGTGGATACTTATTCTCTTATTCTTGGAAAGTCGTCATGGGGTCCCAAAATATGTGTACCATACGAATTTGGGTCATATAAGTATCTTAATAATTTGAGCTAATGCCAAAAAAAAATCGACTTTGCGTTGATATGGCTCGAGCCTCAGATCCGCAGATGCGTATAAATTTTGTAGTCCCGCATTGCTGAGGCATGGCCTCATGTATAAGCTCATTCTGACGTCAATCTGTGGTAACGGATTAGCCAGTCCTGATTTCTGGCTTTTTCAATAGTTCGTCCCACGGGAGGAAGGCAGTTCTGGCTTTCAACTTTCACAAATGAATGAAAAAATCATTATTTCCATGACAAACTCCAAGAGACGGAGCTTTTCTTTTTCAGTTTAAAACTTTTAGTTTCTAATTTTTTACTCATTTTCTATACTTACATAATAAAAGTAAGTTAAGAGATTGTGACTGAATAATTTACAGTTAAATATTACAAATATTTAGTAGCAACTACACAAATTAAGGAAACAGTCAATGTAACATTAGCAACGGGAGTATTAGAAATAACGACCAACCCCATCTGGGGCTCATTATCGTGCGATGCGCTCCACTCCGTAGATTGGTATAGCTATCCACAATGTGTATCTTCCAGCCCATGTTGCCGTGTGTAAACGAATTGTAGTACACCGTATCGGGCCAAGTGATATTCGGAGTAATCTCCAGCACTGCGGGCGCCTCATCGCTGCACTCCGTCAGCAGGGAGCGATTGAACTTTTTGAAAGTGAGAAAATTATCATCCAGGCGACGATCATAGTTGGCTGGATAGCGAGACAAACACAAAGGTCCAGCTGCCGTGGGCTTGGGGCGACCACGACGGGTAAACTCTACACCAGCTAAGACACGAATCTCGCTCTGCTTGGCATCCGAGAGCCTATCATAGCCCCCCTGTGGATCATCCGTAATAACTAAAGGATGATAATGCTCCGGCGAGTGGGGATTATTGCCACCGCGAACTTTGAAGCTGTAGGTAAGGCCACGCTTTAGGTACAGCTCTGGTATCATGTAGCCATTGATGTACCACGCCAAGCCGCTGGATACATGACCCGTTAGACCCTGATAGCCACGCAATCCTCCAGAGGGACCCAAATAAGCATTAAAAGTGCGCACGGTGCTGGAAATGCAAGAAGTAGAGCATTGTTCATAAAACTTTTGTATTTTTTAAATTTACTTACGCATCAGTGATCCGCGGTCGTTCCCACAGCGGCACCGGCATAGCTTGTCGTTTGGTAAAGCTAAAGCAATCATTGACAGGCTCCGTGGTATTAAAGTCAATGATGATATCGCTTTTGGGATAATGAGTGTGAAAGGCGGGCTCATTGTTGGAGTCCAGTTGACCAAAGGCCCAGACCACAAAGTTACTGCGATCCAAAAAGATCTCCTTGTCGCCCTCATCCGCTAGAAATTGAAAGAAACACTCCAAATTATAGGAACGTAAGTCCATAGACTCGGATCCACTCACATGACTTGAGGGTGCGCCGGAAACTAATCGTATTGATGCCATCCTTCCGGCTATACGTATTCAACTGAAAGCTGTCCAGCCCTCCCACCACATCATCGCGACACACGCCCTTATTCTGGCCCAGTACTTGCACACAAGGCGCCAGCGACGTGATATTATAGTCCACCGTATAACCACGTATATCATCAATATATGCCACCACCACATCTGCGCCAATCATTTGACTCGACACATCCGAACCCGAAATGCCAAAAGACATATAATCCGTCTGCGCTACCTGACCCGACAGCTGAAATGTTATCTGTGGGCCAAAGACCTCCCAAGACACTTGCAAATCCTTGTGCAATTGCCGGCAATTAGGCAGAGAGAATTCATAGGGTGTGACCTTCACCAGAGACGGAGGTACATTCAAGCCATCGGGGATAAGCACATGGCCATAATTTTCATTCTCAGCCACATCATAGATACTAATCCAATCGATATCAAATATAGTCTTATCCCCAGGCAATTCCAGCTCAATGGTCTCCTTGTAGTAGCTACGTATGGGATCGAGACTGCCAAAAAAAGGGGGTAAGTTATTCATTTCCGTGTGGTAAGTACATTTACTCACTAGCCGCGTTCGTCTGGCAGTTTACTGCCACGACTTGAAGGCTGTGCACCCACTCCTGTCCAGAAGAACACCCTTTTGCCACTACCATCATAGCTGAAATCCTTGATCTGTATGGTTTTGGAGTCCAAAATCGCAATGCTGCTGCTGCTTACGTTGTGACTTCGTTTGGAGAAGGTACCACCAGATTGTTCACGTGGCGGCTCAAAATCTTCGGGTATATAAACATCGCCAAAATTATTCTGACTGTTCAGATCATAGACAGCCAACCATTTGATATCCGACATCTTCTTTCGATCGGGCAACGTCAAAGTAAAGTCTTTGTTGTGATAACGATCCAAGATGTTTGTTCTGTAAGGAAGATTAGTATTAGTAGATGAATAGGACAGAATTTGGACAGCAATCCTGGCTTAACATTCAAGTCGACCGACACCTCCCCGTGGTAACCCCTGGTAACAGAGCGATGCACCCGCAAAGCTGCTGGCTAACTTGAGCGACGATCCCATCCTGGGACAATTACGATTATCGTCTATATCGTCGAATACATCCGGCAATGAAAATTGCGACAACAATGCCTCGGATACTGACCCTCCCACGATTTGAGGATATGCACCTGTAATGTTCGTACCCTCAATAGAGAGGGTGTGGATTTCCAGCTAGTGAATGTCCTCTAGAAACATTCATCGGACGTTACCGCACTTCAAGAAATGCGATGGATTGGACAGGGACGCAAGTTGAGAAAATCGAAAACCAAAGCCCCAAGCTTCAAATCAAAGTTTGACAGCGTCGCTCTGTCATCAGTTTTACACCTGTTGACAAGCGACTTGCCGCACTCAGACTTAAGTCAAAATATTTCTGTGCGCACGCCCCGACAGAAGACAAGGACGACTCGATAAAAGACGAGTTCTATGGAAAGCATAAGTATTGTGGAAATTTCCACGTTTAAGTCTGACAATTTTGACTGCATATTTGAGCACCATCCAGACTTCGCATTCATACAAAAGTAGAACCAAATAGGAAACCAAGTAAGAATGCTCTTGAAAAACTCTAATTCTAATTCGCGTTAAGTTCGTTATCAACTTGCCGTTCAAAACTTAGGTATCAAGAAATTCCGGACCAAAACTTTATTTTCGAAGCAAGAAAGTCGCTTTTGGCTGAAGGTATTTTATTCTAACAGAATAAAGTTTCTTTTTTCTCACGGTAAACAGGCGAAAGCACTAAATGTGTGTTATGTTTTAAGCCAAGTTTAAGCCAAGAACTAGTTCGGTGCTGGTTTTCAGGGTCACTCGAACCTGACCATGCACTGAACCTTCTAATTAGTTGATCACCCAAGCCTGAACCCGAACCGGACTTCTGTTTGGAAAAAGGTTTAGTTCAAGAAAAACTATTTAGACACATTTTAAGATCTTAAATAAATTTCCTAGTATTTTGACTCCACAAAATTCATTGCTTGATTTTCCTAATAAAAAAAAAAAAGAATGTCGATCAAGCCCGACTATTGCATTCTATGTACCAACGAAAGTGTATGCTCAGCAGTGTTTAAAAAAGCAATAAATTGCATTTCGTCTGCTTCTGATTCTGCCTCTGCTTCTGACAAAATCCAAAAGACGCTTTCGAAGGGAAAGCAAATAAAAAAAACGATTTCTGATTGCTGATTCGGATTGCAATTGCTTTGCCGCTGCTTTCGATCGGGAGCACAAGCCGGAGCTGCTGCTTTTGGTCAGAAGCACAAGTCGGCGACAGTGCCGTCGCGCCAGAAGATGCACGCAACTGTTTTCTGCATTGCTATGCCGAGAGCGCGAAAAAGTGGGAGAGTGCGCTTGATTGTGAGCGCGAGCGCGAACGCACACGTACTCTCAAATATAGCTGAATGTTCTTATAATTCTTAAAAGATCGATTAATCTAGTGCAGGTTGCATGTCGGTATAAGCATTTTTGACCGTTCGATCCTTTTCTCTATATACACGTCTACATGATAATCTAAAATCATGAATATTTTGCTAATTTTGTGACTTTTTTGACCGTTTGGTTAATACTTCCTATTTACCCGTCTACAACTTCCGTTTGATAGACACAATAATCCAGACTCAAATTAAAAATTTGCAAATTTCGCAATATTTTGGACCATGTAATCCAAGCTTCCATTTACCAACGCTGGCATTGTAATGTAAGCACTAAGCGTTTTCATAAATACTCATAAGGTTATTTTGCAAATTTCGCGATTTTTGGACCTTAGAAACCTTCTCGGGCAAGCGTTGCCCAAAGTTTTATGGCTATCGGATGAACGGTATAGTTTTTGAAATTCCGCGGCCCATTTCATCAATTTAGATACCTTCGCGGGCAAGCTTGCAACCATGTCTCAAAGCTTCATCAAAATCAAATATTTTGCAAATTTCGCTGATCTTGGACCATTTTCCGCCCATGTCTGCTACTTGTAAACCTTTGAGGGCAAGCGTCGAACCACTATCCAAAGATTTACCGAAACGCCCTTTTTTTTAATTTTCGCGGTTTTTGGACAATTTTCTGCAAATTTCTTCAACTTAGAAAACCTCCCGAGCAAGCGTTCGATTCGATTCGACCCCAAAGAATTATTACAATCGGATGAACGGTATAATATTGCGAATTTCGCGATTTTTAGACCTTAGAAACCTTCGCGGCCAAGCTTCTAACCATTGACCAAAATTTCATCGCAATCGAATGAACTGTATAGTTTTTGAATTATCGCGGTTTTTGGACTATTTCCCGCCCATTTCTTCAAATCAGAATCCTTTGCGGGCAAGCGTCCAAACATTCTTCAAAGTTTCATAAAAAACGAACATTTTGCAAATTTCGAGGTTTCTTCTACTTGGAAACCTTCCCGGGCAACCGTCGACCAATTTCCCAAAGTTTTAGCGAAAACGTAAGTTTTGCAATTTTCGCGGTTTTTGGACCGTTTTCCGCAAATTTTTTCAACTTAGAAACCTTCCCGGGCAAACGTTCAACCATTCCCAAATTTTCATTGCAATCGGATGAACGGTATAATTTTGCAAATTTCGCGGTTTTTTGACCATTTCACAGACATGAGACATAGCCTATGACACTTTCCTGATCGACATGAACATACTGTGAACAATTCGTGAAGATCGGTTCAGCGGTTTAGACGCCCATAAGGGACAAACATACAATATTTAGGCATATTTAGCCAAATTTGTATCGAAATTTGTCCAAATTATTTGCCTGTGTGAACTTTGCTTAAGAGTGTTCAGGTTATACTCAATGAATGAGAAAATATAGGTGCTGAAATGTGTAGAACAAATAAAAAACAGTGGCGATCAACTTTTGCCGCGCTGCCGACTTGTACATCTGAACGAAAGCTGCAGTTCCGACTTGCGCTCCTGACCGAAAGCAGCGGCAAGGCAATTGTGAAAAATCACTAAGCGACGACTGCTGCTGCTGCCTCTTTCTTTTCTTTGCTTAATATGTCTACGAACCATCTATCTACACAAATGGAAATTTGAAGTTTTTTTTTCCAAGTTGCGGATCCAAAATTGAAAATAAACTTGCAAGTATAAAGAATAAATGCCCCTTACTTGTCCAACTTATATCTCTTACCATCTCTGAGATCTGATTGCTCATACGGACGGACAGACGGACAAGCAGACGGACATGACTTTATATATATCCTTTATAGGGTCGGAGATGATTTCTTCTGAATGTGACATACTTACATTTGCACAAACTTAATATACTGTGGAATAATATACTTTGGAACAGATTTTAATAAAATCGAGAGCTTAAGTTAAAGTCAGCTTTACTTCGATATACCCGTTACTCAGGCGAAGAAATGTATCATAGCCTTGCCCTATGTTCATTAACACAGCATTAATGACAATATATTAACATTAAGTTGGCAGACGGCGCAGAAAAAGTATAAACAGACATCGCAAGTTTCCAAATATCTGACAAAAGGTGATACTCTTATAGCTACGATCCGCAACTTATTATCTCGTCTTTGTGAAAATTTAACAAATCACAGATTTTGCATATACATATATAAATGTGAGATTTAAGCTTTAGATCGATATCTTACAAATTGTTGGAAACAAACTTGATCCGCATGCATCTTAAGCTTGGTTGCTCTAGTTCTTTTAGACTCTGAGATAATGGTGTTGATATAGGCAGACTGCGAATGGCTATATTTTAGTCAAAGTGAATGTTAGCATATTCATATATGCATTTTATTCAACGAACTATTAAATATCGTTTTCATAAGGATTTCGGTTCCATATATCATTGGAATTTAAAGGGACCTTTACTGCACTGCCAAAAATAAACACTACTAGCGGCTTAGAACAGTTCTGGTTATTAAAGCATTTTAATCCGCTACTGAATAGTTTAAAGCGACAAAAATTTCTCTTCCTTTGATCTGGTAAACAAACTTGTTCTTGTCACTTCGAAATCACATCTTGTAATCGAAAATTTCTTGAGATTTCGAAGTCACCCACTGTTTTTGCTGACTCAATGCACTGAAAAAATTTCTACGTCAAATTGATGTCCTTTTATTTTTCGACCACTTACTTGCCATACTCATCGGGTACTATGAAACCCTGTGGACCAGGGCGATTACTTGCTCCCGCCCAGAAGAATGTATCCGCTCCGTTGCCATCGTAATTGAAGCCCACAATTAGAAAGGTAAACTCATTCACCGCATAGACATCGCCCGAAACTTGATGATGATACGAATTGAGTTTGCCCAGATATTTGCCCTGATATGGGCCATCTTCGTCTTCGCCTTCGGCAACTGTGATAAGAATGAGTCAAATATTAGCATAAGCCGGTTAAAACAAAAGACCTGAGCCACAAACTTGTTTTCTTCTGCAAGTGCAAGTCTGACTCACGGCTCAATAAAAGCTAGACAAAGCTCCCCCTGGCGGGGAGTAGACCAGTTTCGCTCGCTTAACATGAAAGTGAATTTGTTTTCGTTTGCTGCTGCTACTCAAACGTAACGATTATTAAAAACAAATTTCTCTTTCTTTATTTTTTTTGCATTACTTACAGACAACAACTCTGGGCAGGGCCAGGCAACAGAGCAGGAAAACTGTTGTCACACAAAGAACGTTGCCTTGATTTCTCAATGTCATTTTGCGTTGCACTCCACTCTTTTCTGCGACTGAGCACCCACTTCTTCCGCCACGTAATTGAAAATTATATTGTTGGTTTGATTTTCTTTCTTGTACTCTTGTTCTACAGGGGAAACATTATGCATTTGGTGGGGTTTTTCTTGGAGCTGGCGTCACTTTCTTCTACCAGCATGAATAATTCTTGCAAAATGTAGCAATTTTTGTGGTGGATCTTAAGGTCGTTTCGTCACTAGCCGTGCGTTTTGTGGTGCTATTGTTATTGTTGGTTTCCATAAGGCTAAAACAGGTTTAAGACGCAGTTCCGGCGTTTTATTATGATTTGCCGTTTTATACGCCACACACTTTTCGAATCCAAACCGCACGACTTTGCTGCCCAAACTGAACTGAGGCTTGAAACTTGGCTGTTTCTTCTTGGCGGACTCAGAGTCAAAGCTCGGCTCTCCGGCTCTCTCTCTCTCTTTCTCTCTCACTCTTCGCAAAGCGCATGCGTGCCTTGCATTTTGAATACATAGGAGTGTTTGTAACGGAACTTTTTGTAGAGCTAACAAGCCATAATGCGAGGTACGCTTTACAAGTTTATAAGAAATAGTATTATACCAGATAGTATTTTATGAATGGAGTAGGTGTTAGCCATTTGCTTAGATACAGTTCCTTTAAGAGAATTGATTTTTGCGTTTAAGCATTTCAGCACCTATATTTTCTCATTCATTGAGTATAACCTGAACACTCTTAAGCAAAGTTCACACAGTCAAATAAGTTGGACAAATTTCGTTTCAAATTTGGATAAATATGCCTAAATATTGCACGTTTTGGCCATATTCAAACAAATTTTTTTTTAAATGTAGTAAATGCAAAGCTTTATTTTTAAGTCATACAAAATTTTCATCGAAATTTGGGCAAATTACACAAGGCAACCAAATTCGACTTTTTCCAGTATCTTGAAGGGTTGGTAGTGATTCTAGATGATTTTCGTGTGCTAAGCCAGACTGCGTTTTCAGAAATTGTCCATATTGAGCTTAAAGTTACTAAAAGTGCCTATTTTGACCCTTTTTAGGAGCGTTTTTTGTGGAATCTATTCTAATGTTTAGAGTCTCTTTGATACCATCGGAAAGTACCACCCCTTAGCTTTAAAATGAACTATCCCAAACAATTCTGCGATTTTTTCAATGGAGATATACCTCTTTTAGCACTTGTTTAAGAATCCAAAATTATCCTATTTATTGCTGGTGCCCCAAAGTATGCAATGGGTGGTAGAAACTCTAATACGTTTTCGATTCCTAAAAACAGTAAAATTGTCTAGTCATTTGTAATAAACCAGCAACAAAATTCTAAGGAAAACCTCCTGTTAATGCTTAAAGAGACGATTACAATAAATTTCATAAACGAAGTCCAAAAAAGGACAGATTTGTGAAGTTTTTTTTTTGTATTTTGTTGCTGGTTCATTACAAATGACCAGCCTTCTTTACTGTTTTTAGAAACGAAAACATATTAGATAAAATGATTTATTTATTCATGAATACATTTTGTCCCCTCAAGTAAAGTTTTTTTTTATTTTGTTGCTTCAACGTAGCGTCATTACAAATGACCAGCCTTCTTTACTGTTTTTAGAAACGCAAAGCAACGATATGTGAGCAGGGCGTATCGTGGTGCAAAAGCCAATTTTCTCCACAAACCGGGCGTTTCTGGCGGATTGCTTCGCGCAAATTGCGCATAACTTGCAGGTAATATTCCTTATTGATCGTCTTTCCTGTGGCAAGAACTCATGATGCACCACGCCCCGCAATCGAAGAAAACGTCAGCAAAACCACATTCGACCGAACTTGGCGCGCTTTTTCGGCTTGGTCGTGCGGCAGCTTCCATTGAGATGATTGAGCTTTGGTTACCACGTCATAACCATAAACCCACGATCACCAGTTATGACCCTCTGGAGCATTTGGTCGTCGCGGACAGAGTTTAACATCTCATTAGCAATGTTCAGCGAGGCGTTTTTGGTCGCAATGAGCATTTTGGACGCGCGCGACCGTCCATCCCAAATCATTGATAAAAACGAAGGCACGAGCCAACGATAGTGGTCCTCAGCAACTCTCTAACGGTGATTCGACGATTGGCCAATACCACTTCATAATTTTTCGTTGTTTGAGGCCGCAGCCTCGTCGTCACATCTCTCGGCCTCTGAGAACATTTTGTACCACCGATAAACGTGCTCGCCAAGGTAGCTCCACAGTCAACATTCGGAATGCATCTGCGCCTTATTCGTTTTTCACACAAAATTGTTACAGGTTCTTTGATCCATTTTTTTGAATAGGTAAGAGTCGAAAACGATTCAAAACACGTGCAAGCAAAGCAGCTGTCAACAATTAAGTGAACATTCAAAATGGCCGAGCTTGTCGGCATAAGTGAGAGACATGAGTACCAACATAACGCCACAAAAAAAATCGAAACCGTGATAACCCGCGAAAATTCAAAATTCGCGACTTTTTGAACACACCCGTACTTAGGGGCACCAGCAATAAAAAGGATATTTTTGGATTCTTACACAAGTGCTAAAAGAGGTATATGAAAAAATCGCATAATTGTTTGGGATGGTTCATTTCAAAGCTAAGGAGTGGTACTTTCCGATGGTATCAAAGAGAGTCCAAACAATAGAATGGATTCCCGTAAAAACGCTCCTAAAAAGGGTCAAAATAGGCACTTTAGGACAATTTCTGAAAACGCAGACTTGCTTAGCACACGAAAATCATTCATAATCACTACCAACCATTCAAGATACTGGACCTTGTTGCCTAGTGTTATTAGCTTTAAGCTGCCCTTACACTTGTCATATATCTCTAAATCATCGGTGGGCACGGCCTTGCTCTTTTGGCTCCGATTGCTCCCAGGAGTTATTTTATGGCACATGGCGCCCCGCAGACGCATTAAAAATTGCAGCCGAATTCGAAGCGAAAACAACAACAAATCTATTGCGTATCGGGGCGACACAGACGAGTGCAGGAACAAATAAATGCAGTGTCTCTGGTTGGCCAACTGGAGCCTCGCCAAAAAGGTTTGTTTTTATACCCGTTACTCGTAGAGTAAAAAGGGTATATTGAAGTCGTGCAAATGTATGTAACAGGCAGAAGGAAGCATCTCCGACCCCATAAAGTATATATATTCTTGATCAGCATCAACAGCCGAGTCGATATAGCCATGTCCGTCTGTAAATCTGTCCGTCTGTCTGTATGGACACCTAGATTTCGGAGACTAGAAGAGCTCAAGCCACCAAATATTGTATGTAGACTCCAATTGTCCCTACGCAGATCAAGTTTGTTTCAAATTTTGGCCACGCCCCCTCCCGCCCCCCAAAAAAAAAAAATAAATTTTAAAGTTATCAAGCTCATATTTTGCAGGGTAGTGTATGTGCCCAATATCCACAATCTCTAAAAATTTCATAAAGATCGGATAATAAATGGCAGAGTTATAAAGGTTTTAAAAACGTTGCATACTTTTTGGCGCTACATGCGTTTTTCCTCACATAATGTTGAAATGGTCACATTAATGTTAATGCTCTGATAATTAACAAAGGGAAAGGCTATTAAACACTAATTGCCCTGAGTAACGGGTATATCGAAGTCGGGCAGGACCGACTTTAGTTTACGCTCTCGTTTTTTCTGTTGTTGTGGGACTGCTCTGAAGATCAAAAATCGTGCCCACCGATGCTCTAAATAGTCGGATGTCAAATTTCTCTAAAGAGAAACTCTATTCAAATAGAACCTGTCCTATTTAATAAAAGAAGGCAACAATTTCTAAATATTTAGATATATTTGCTTCGCTATTAACACTATTGTTTGATACTTTTGGTACCACATTTATTTTTTACTTACCCTGAATGGAACTTGAACTCGGGACCTGGAAAGACGCACTCACTGACACCGTCGCTCAGCCAACTGCACCACACCTCCGATGCTTTCAGCATCGTCAAATTCCCATTATAAATTTACGGGAAGGCAATCCTGATTCGGATCGATATCAAGCTTTCCTCCTATTTGATCACAATTTCGTTACTGGTCACACTTTAACTGTTTTCCTTTAAAGTTTAAATGATTCATGAACTGATCAATGATCGAACAAGGATTTGCTTTAAGATTTAAACTTCTGGATTCAAAGAGAAATGGGCACATTCACCGGAGACACTTGACGGCCGAGAATTTTTTGAACAGCGCTCTTATCGAAGAAAAATATTTTTGGTCTGTATCCAGAATTTTCATAAAAATTCATAAAAATACTATTCTTTCGTCATTTTACATCGAATTAATTCACATCTGGATACATGCCTTTAAAGATGTGTCCAAACTACACGAGCGTTGTTTACACGATACGTTTACTGTACACTGAAAATGCAGCCTAATTGTTTAAGTTTTCTTAGATTCCTTCCTATAAACATTAAAATGTCTTGCCGATCTCTAAAATTTTAAATCTCTCTCCCTCCCTTATTTCATAAACCCCCGTGCAGTTAGTGCCTTATAACAAGTGCACACGGCACACTCGACCCTATCCAATGATCTTCCTACTCACCCCCACAAAACCCCCCCACCAACAAACCCCTGACACATTCTCCCCCTAAACGCGCGACGCCCGGGCTCCAACCCGCGTGGCGCCTTTTCAAATTTTGGACATCGCTGCTTTAAAGTCAGTATCCAACACTCCGGAATTTTGATTTCGTCACCATACTTTATATAAATAGGAACACTTTGCTTTGCTTTGCTGCTCATGAGCTACTTGAAAGTGTTTCTATTTATGTGACGAAATCCAAAATCCGGAGTGCTGGATAGGAACCTTTACTTTAATCTGTTTGTAACACAAGAGATTGAGAGAGGCTCGGCTTTGGCCCTTTGGGGCTGTGTCATCTTGACAAGCTAATTTTACTTTACACAATAAAAAAATCAGAACTGGAAAAACTTTTTGCGTTTTGAAATTAGATTTTTTTAAAAGAGGTCCAAAAACAGCCTCGACATGGAGAATCCCCCCTTAATTTATGTTATTTCCTTTGGATGGGAGAAAGGTGGGCTGATACTTTACCTGAGGCTCGCGAGTAACAAGCTTTGGCTTGGTGTCGATAAATTTTGCACATAAAGTAAAATGATTGCCCAATTGGGGAAGACGAAAAAAGGTTTAGAAATTTTACAGAATCATTGAACTTAATGCAACATCTCTTAAGAAGAAAAATAAATTTGAGAACTGAAATTTGTTACTTGCTTGCAAAACTAAATTTGTATTCTTAAGTTTGCGTTTCATTTTTATTATTTGGGTTTTTGTATCTTTATGTATATAATTTAATAATAATAGCAATTCAATTAATGTTTTTGTAAAACTAATCAATTGCGATTTCTTGTTTCTTGCTTTAACTGCAACTGCAACAACAGTTTGGTTCCTACTACGAGACCGGCTTCTCTCTGTCTGGCCAAAAGGGTTTTAGTTCATTTTATGAATGATTTTTTGTTGGTTTTTTTTTTTTGCAAATTAATGGATATTGCGATCTTATTTACAAAAAGGCATGTTCTATAGATTTATGTATATGTGTGTGTGTGAGTGTTTGAATGTATGCTAAAAAAAATGTGCGTTGCAGAAAAGAAAAATCAAATCAATAATGTGTGTGTCTGAAACGAAAAATGTACATTTTTGTTTTGTTTCAAAAATATAATTTGTTACTCAAACTTCCTTTTTTTATTATAAACAATTTTTCATCATTTCTGGCTTACTCTATATACTATAACTGCTCTGCTTCTTGTGTATATACTTGTATAACTAATTCATTGAAAATACATATTATTTCATATATATATATTTGTATATATATAATTATTTTCATAAGAAGCACAATTGTTGTTGGTTTTTTTTTTATAATTTATGCGTTTCAATTTCAATTTGTTTTGAACTTGCTGTCAGTTGCAAAAAAAAGTGGTATTGTTTAACATTTTTAGCTGTGGTTGTTCTTGTTGTTAACACTAGACACTAGGGAGGGAAAAAACAAATAGGGAAACGACAAATAGATGAGGAGTAAGGATTAAGAGGTGTTGGTATGGTCTTGGACGCATGCACGCAAAGTTGAACTAAAAATAGCAATACTTAGCTTAAAATGTAGCGTATAAAAATAGTTGGTTGTTTTTTTTTTTTTTTAAGATAAGAATATTAAATTAAACTTAAAGAGTGAATTTTTTTTGTGTGGGTTTTCCTTTTATAAGATTCTTAATGAATTAAAATTGTTTTAAAATGAGCATTTAACTTTTTGTTATTATTTTTTTTTTCTTTTTTGGATTTGTTGAGACTGATAAAAGGGCATGTATGTGTGATTATTGTTGTTGTCGTTGATGAGATTTAATTTTATTTTGTTATAAACACTTGATGAGCAGTTGTGTCAAATAATAATAACAATAACACAAATTTAACCAAACTTTGTTTTATTTAATAGTTAAACTGAATTTTAAGCATAGAAAGTGCAACCAACGAAAAGGAAAAATCTGAGCATAATTAAAAAATATCTGCTAAGAATAATGGAAACTTTTCTTTTTTACCCCAATGGTTTTTTAAAAGTAAAACAAACAAATTGCTTTCGAAATGCTTTTTTAAAAACGTTTTCAAAATATGATTTAAGCATAATTTGCTTAGAATCGAAGAGGGAAGAGTTCTATATGTTTTGTATTGCATCTTAAACCAATCTTTTAAAGACCCACATTCTCAGTAAGTCTGCTTTTAACTCAAAATATGTGCTCAAGAAGCGACTCGTTCACCTTGCTTAAAGTTCCGTACAAGCAGACACAATTCAAATCGAACGATTCGAGTATGAGCGCATACTTGATACAATATTTAGGTAAACTTAGAGCTTTTCAAAAATTATCATTTAAGCATTAAAGAAATTTCAACTAAGAATAAGCGCGCGGCTCGCTTGACTATCGACTATATTGATGCAGCTTGCTTGATTGCAAAGTAAGCTTGAGGTCATTTTTCGTGTGAGTGGTAACCAGGCGATGAAGACAATCAGAGCGCTTAAAAATCCACTAACACATATTTTCACTCAGTTCAGCATACATCAAAGACAGAAACAACGGCTGTGTTCAGCAGAAAGATTGATCGCTGAGCAGGTATCAGAAAAACTTATACAATTGCTACTCATGGTATCAGTATCACTTAAAGGGAGCGTACTTTTTCCTCGATACATGCTCCGGTATCATGATACGTTAAATTGGCTATCAAGGTATCTCTGGAGTTTTGCAGGAAAATCATTGGAAATGTATAATTGCCATCTTGCAGCACTGATCCATCTTTTTATTGTTGCTGTGCGAATAGAGAGCTTGCAATTTGCTGACTGAGACGCAGACAGAGCTCATCTTTGGCAATTGAACTAATTTGCTTCTTTTATGCCCAAAAAAATATCGATACCGATATTTCCTTCACATTTATTCTATATTGTGAACAGCTTTAAACAGCTGAAAAGCCATTTATTTCGTCAATTTTATTTTCTTGATTTTCAGATGAGAAAATAAATATTCATAGCTTTGCCCGTATCGATAGCATGGATTGAATTGCAAGCCCAGCCGTCTTGGGGAAACTAAAGTGAAAAGTGTCTGACAAGAATCAGTTCCAGCTGCAGAGTTGACGAAGTCTTCCGTATTTGTGGTTAATCGCATTTTTAATACAAGCGGCTGGCATTTGGCTTTTTTTTTTTGGTATTTTCAGAGTTTGTTTTTGGACTTTGTGCTCCCAATAGAACTTCCAATCCGCAAGAAAGAAATAAATTTTAATTTCGTGACATAAATTTTTATTTTGTCTTGAAATCAGCCTTTAGGTCTGTTGAGGTTAATAAAGAGTCATTTGACGCATTTCAAAATCTGCCATTAAAGTTTATATGCATTTAAAAAGAAGGTTCTTTGCAGACAACCACAAAGTGATGAACGTTTCTTGAGACCTCAGATAATTCAGTATATTGGTATTGTCTCACTGAAGAAACTTCAAAGCAGTCTAAATGGTTCTGTATCGTTTCATCGAATCAGATCACTAAAATATAAATCGGTCCTAAGAATTTAAACCGTGGATAGTAATCCATTCAAAAAATTTCTTCAGGGAAAACTATTTTAAAGCTTTCTACAAATTTTTAAGTGACTAAAGCGCTGTTTTCAGCACATTCATTCTCCGGATGAATTAGAATGGGCAGTATTAAAGAAGAAGGATTCGGCGTTAAAAGGTAGGACCCTTTCTGCGAAAATTAAAAGCGCACAAGCCAAGAGTTTACGAGAAGCTCGGCTTTGGCCCTTTGCGGCTGTGTGAAGCCATTTTACAAAGTATTAAAGAAGAGTTATCGATATTTTGTAGACTTGATATAGTAAATATTGATTTCGTATGTTTTTATTTTTTATATTATCGACCCTTGTTTTAATTACAAATGCGCCTAGACTGCCTAATTTAATTTTTCTGAGCTTATAAACGACTTTCGCAAATAAAGCGCATCACATTAATATCTTGGGTCAACATTATCATAAACTCTTTCCAATGAATTTTTGGAATGGAAATTTCTTTTTTAAGACACAAAATCTTCGAAATTAAAGAAAATCACATAATTATCTTGGGTCAACATTCTCATAAACTCTTTCTAATGAATTTTTGGAATGGAAATTTCTTTTTTAAGACACAAAATCTTCGAAATTAAAGACCTTTCGAACTAGAACACGAAACGGAAGAAACAACTTTAGTTCAAAATTGAATTCTTGAATACTTAAAATTTTGCAAAACTTATCCTGCACAGAAAAAAAATCTGACTTTATTGGACTGGATATAAATAAATATCTGTTTTTGATATTATTATATACTTTTTGCATATCCTTTTGACGAGTTTCAGCTACGTTTAATGAAGATCTAAGATCAATTTAAGATAAGAAAGATATTCATTTATATTCAGTCCAATTGGATACCAAAATCATCCAATGGATCATTAACAACCAACTTTTTTTCTATGTGTGGGACTCACCAAATGAAAAGGTGTATTTACATGCCGTTTAACCCACTTTTTCGTTATAGAAATTTTGAATTTGTCGGTGAAGTAAGCTCTAAGCTCTTCTCAGGAATTTTAGGAGCTTTCAAATAATATTAACGGCTAAACCATGGTACATGTTACAACAACCAAGGTAAGGCGCTCTCAGCAAAGTACTCAACACGTTTGTGCCATGGTACAACAAACATGGTACGACGCAGATTTTTTTTTGAGTACTAAGCTTTAGCTTTTGCACCAAGAGTACGCAAAGAAGAAACTATTTGAATACTTTTTGAGTACTTTGCTGACTTTTTTGTTATACCATTGTTTGTGCTTTGCGAACTCTTGATGCAAACGCAAAAGCTCAGTACTAAAAAAAAAGCCCTCCGCCGTACTTCGGGTCTTGGTACAACAAACATGGTACGGCGCAAAGAGCCGTACCTTAGTTGTTATACCAAGGGCAATACCCTGGACCAATAAAAAAGAATGGCAAAGCTGACTGTGCGCTCTCAGCTCATGATACTAGGGTTGTCAATATTTTATCGACTATATGGCAGCTTCAACCATACATGGACGATATTAAGCAGTGGTGGGCACCAACATCAAACAGAAGAGCGAAAGTTTTTGCTTTCAAATTTAAACTCTGCGCAGTACAGACCCGGGGATTGTTATGGGTTTTTCATTAGGGTCATAACAATTTGATATCTTTTTATGAACGCACCCTTATACTTTTTTAATTAATAAACTGTCAATGTTAAAACGTCAGTTAAAGTCAACATTTTCATCACGTCAGCAACTCAGAATTTCGGTAGTAATTTTTAATAATTTCCAAACGTTGCTGATTCGTGAATCCATTACCATGATGAAAATGTTGACTTTAACTAATCTCTTAACATTGACAGCTTGTTTAAAAAATTTAAGTGTGCGTTCATATAAATATACCATATTGTTATGTCCCTAATGGAAAACCCTTTATCCTGTTGTTGGCATAACAAGACCGTCGGATATTTAATAGATTGACCTTCTCTAATGTAAATAAAATGTAGAATATCAATAATCTTGTGTTGTAAATGCAGATTTAGTAAGTGAAAACTGCCCATCTGCCCGTCCTGTGCTGTGGTGAGCGAAGCAACGCCTCTTAGTCTTTAAGTCGCGTACTCAGAAAGAAAAGAAATTATTTTTGTCTAAGTAGTTCATATAAGTACTTTGGCTATGCTTTGATGCTCATGAACTGATTGAAAGTGTTTCTAATTATGTGAAGTATTGTGTCAAAAGCTACCTTTAGTCGTTCTGAGTACGAGGCTTTAAGGTCTTAGAAAGCAACCTCACTACTAAGTTCCTTTGAAAACACGGTCTAATTTCAGAAAACTAAGTCATTTATATCTTAGTCTTTAGGTCATTAGTAGTCTTATGGTGCAGACATTCTTTAATAACCTTTCAGTTTTTTTGTAAGCTTAAGGAAAAAACGATATTTTAGATATTATCGATATATCGATATTTTTTAGACTCGATATTGATATCGATATTGATATTTTGAGAAATATCGACAACCCTACATGAGCTACAAGGTATGTTATAGCTCGCTGCTGTGCGCTCTCAGCTTAGTCCGTAAAACGTTTAGTGTGCAAAGCAAAAGCTCAGTCTGTAAAACAAGCCATACCTGCCGAACTTCCAACTTTATGAGAGAGAATTACTGAAAATCAAGCAAATAGACTGCTGTCTTTAGTGCTCACCAACACAAGCACATTTTTCTGTGCTCTCCATTTGGCCAGGTCTGCTTTAATTCTATTCGCTCTGCGGATCCCGACGCATCAAGTAGAGAGCTTTAAAGCTCGTTGATTAAAGTTCAATACATTGACAACTTTAATTGCAGGTGCCGAGGTCTCTGCTTACATGATCGACCCCTGTTCTTAAACTTTCGTTTAACAAGTTTGGTAGAATTTTGTGGAATTTTTCACGCATAGAAAACTTAACAAAGTTGGATTTAACTTGTAAGCCCCGACTCGGACGAAAAATTCAAGAAATGAAATGAACTTAAGTCTACCGGCTACTGAAAAACTTTTCAAGGTTTGCGGAAAAATCAAACTTTTGTGATTTTTTAATAATTTGACTCTCCGAAATAAAAACACAATGGGATTGAAACGACGGACCGAGCCTATCTTAGCAAGGGCAAGGGGCTAAGATTTCAGCAAGATAAATTTTCGAAATTAGTAGGAGATAACATTTAAATAACACGAGTGATCAATACAACACAAATAAATACGTGTAGCTAAAGTATTTTGTTTCAGGTGTATTGCAAGATATAAAATCTCAAAATTCTTCAACCATAAAACATGTTTGCATTTTACTCTAATACTCAGGAAGGACAAAATGTTGCCAATTAACTACAAACATGTAAAAAACTAAGTAACAAAGTTTGGTTAAAATCGCGAGTTAAGCGCTCAAGTGTGTATATACAATATATTTATATATTTATGTATGTATTAAGATAAGATCTAGTTATTTGATTTGTTCAATTTCGTTTCGCATAGCATGTGGAATGAACTGGATCGAAGAAACGAAGAACTGAAAACTAACATACCACATAAAGAGGGTTCGCTCTCAATGTTTTTCCTTTTGTAAACTTAACAAGCAAACAAAAAACCAACATGGCTGGTTGAAAATTACAATAATTTGTGTGTGTGATTTTTTTTTCATATAAGTTTTGTTTTGTTTTTTGTGGTTTTTTATTACAAATACTTCGGCGCTGGCGCATAATGGATACAAAAATTTAATGGGAATCGATTCGGTTATTATTTAATTGCGCTAAATCAACTTTACGCATCACTATTTATAAATGTTATGTATAAAAATTTGTTGTTTTGTTTTTTTACGTTTTTTTGTTGTTTTTTCTTTTTTTGTTTTTCAAGTACGTACGCTAAGGAGAAATGTTACAAAGCTTTTGCTATGGCATTGATGGAAACGATTCTCGCTGTGTATGGTTGCTGTTGTTGTTGGAACTGCCTGCTGCTGACTCTGCTGAGGTAAGTGAATGTTGAGGGGCAAACGATTTAAGTGAACTGTGATAGCGCGCCTTTTGGAACAACTGCTTCGAACTAACATTAATAATGGATGAGGCAACATTGTGGGCTGTGGCCCGGGCTGATGTGTGAGTGATAGCTAAAATTTATCTTGAAATATGAACAGATTGTTGGTGGCTGCCACAGCGATTATGTTCTCTTCCGGATGCCAAGCGGTGTGCAGTATCTTCTTGTTAAAGTCGAGGCAGTCGACACTGATCTCGTCCTTCTTCCGTTTGCCGCCTGTGCAAACTTTACGTGGCTTGAGCACCGTCTTGGGCTTGATAATGTCCCGGGAGGCCTCCAGGGTGACATCCTTTTTCGAGTTGCGATCAAAGACACGGAAAAAGTTATTGTAACTGCCCGTCATAATGGAGCTGTCCTTGCCATTCCAACAGCACTCGAACTTGTCAAAGATGCAGTCGTTCTCGTACAGGGAGCACAGCTTGGCGCGCAAATATTCATGGACCTGGGAGGGGAAATTAATTAGCTTTAGTTTGGGGTAAGGATTTCGGGCTTACCGGATAGGTCTCAATGGGCTTCGTCTCCATGTGTAAGTCCCACACCTTGATGCTCAAATAGTCTCTGGAGATCATGTACCGACCCGAATTGCTCAGTTTCACGTCGCTTATCGAGCTGATTATCTCACTAAAGAAGCTGCGATTCGTCGGATTCTCCGGCTCCTCGAATTGCTTGCTGTGCCGATCGCATAACGCCGCCGATCGCATATCACATAATCGGATTGTGCCCTTGGAGCTGGAGTACACAAACACATTGCATTCGGTTGGATGGAATTCCGCTGCCGTTATGACTTCTGTCAGCTCCTCCATATTGGTGGGCTTGATGTCCACAATGTTGTAGCTCTGATTGACCACCTCCAGGTGCCAGAGATTGATGCGCAAGTCGTCGGCGGAGAGGAACGTCTCTTGGTCCGAATTAACGCTAATTGAATTGATGTGATAGGTGTGTGCATTGGCAAAGGTGCGGCGCGGCGACGCCTCCACCATGAGGGGTATTTGCTTCACAGAAGGAACTCGTAAGGCGGTTACATTTTGCGGATCGCGGATCAGTCCGTTCTCCTCTTTCGTATTGTAGCCCTCGAACGACTTGTCGCGCTCGCTGACCTTCCACAACTTCACGGTCTTGTCGTTGGTGGAGAGCAGAAAGTGCACGGGATTCTTTTGTTGGAGCCATCGAATTTTATTGATTTTCTCTTCGATTTCCAGCGATTTGAGATAGTCGAATTCGGGCTCATGCGATTGGAATGTCGAATAGACATTGTATTCACCGCGTCGCGGATTGGCGGCTTTAGAGGCAGGATCACGCTGTTGAAAGAGAGATAGAGATGGAAATGAAATCACCCTGCCACTGTAAAGAGCAAGCCAGCAAGCACTCACCTGAAAGATGACGACTCGACCGCCTTTATCGCCCGTGGCCAGCAGTTCGCCATCATGATTGAATTCCACACAGGATATGATGTCTGCATCTGTGACATCATCGTCTAAGGCGCCTTTAATCTGTGAGAAGCACCACGATGCCTCTCCATTACCTAGAGGAGGAGAGCAAAGAGAAGAGGGAACAGCCAAATGATGAGTACGATTGTTGACACTTTGAGATTGCATCCCTTTTATAGTGAAAAATGTCAATGCCTGAACTTGTTACACCCAATCAATAGACGGAGACGTTGTGGTGTCCTCTGCCCCCCTCAAATGCCTACTAATGACGCTATACCAGGCCTTACAAGGCTTTTGGCCTTAGGAGTGGCTACTCTTTAAGCTGTTGGCCAAATATTATATCCGTCGCACGTTGTGTAAACTATGACGTTGTTGGGTCTGTGCCCACCACCACCAGCAAACATTCATTTCGCAAATGTGTTTCGTTTTCTGTCCTATAACACAGTAGACACTTACAAAAATTTAAAAAAATTTTTGTGGGGGTAATAGAGTTAAGGCACGGTTAACAGCTATTCCCGGCTACTCTTGACCTGTTAAAAGCCTTCGACACGGCATATCATACCATACTAAAAGGAAAACAAAAAAAAAACACCCCCCCCCTGGGGGGGGGGGGGAAAAACCACCACCTCCCCCCCCCCCCCCCCCCCCCCCCCCCCCCCCCCCCACCCCCCCCCCCCCCCCCCCCCCCCCCCCCCCCCCCCCCCCCCCCCCCCCCCCCCCCCCCCCCCCCCCAACCCCGACCCCCCCCCCCCCACCCCCCCCCCCCCCCCCCCCCCCCCCCCCCCCCCCCCCCCCTCCCCCCACACCCCCACCCCCCCCTCACCCCCACCCAACCCACCCCCCCCCCCCCCTGAGCCAATATTTTGAATTTTTACAAAATGTTATTTAAGAACCGATAAGACCGTGTCAGAAGCGCCACTTTGGTTTCTTTTTTCGCAAAAAGATGTGAGCGACTTATGTTTCTTCAAAGCTGTTTCTCGGTTCGTAGGAAAACTTTGTGCAACTAGCAGGAATCTACTGCGATATGCTCCTTTATAAGATGGTAGGCGGAATTGTAGAAGTTGAATCCTTTGGCCTAGTACAAATCGAAGTTCGATCGGCGAAATGAAGTTTGTGACTGTGGAATCCATCTAGACGAGATTACTTTGTCAGCGATTGACAAAAATGTTTAGGATAAAAATAAAAAGAATGGAACGAGCCGTCACGAGTACACTCGCTCAGCGCTCCAGGCTTGTCAAGCTCGAGGGTTGGCCGTACATATTCTCGCGCTGACTCAGAGTTTCGGCCGCGAGTCGTCGCAAGCCCCTTGTTGCTAAAATCCAAGTTCTGCAGCGAGCCGTTATGAGTAATGCTCGCTCAGATCTGCTGCGAGCTGTTACGATCAACACTTGTGCACAATCGTCACAAGCACGAAAAAAACAAGAACTTGTGAGACCAAAGGAGATACCATGATGGCCTATTTTTATACCCTTGCAGAGGGTATTATAAAATTGTCCCGATGTTGTAACGCATAGAAGGAAGCATCTCCGACCACATAAAGTATATATATTCTTGATCAGTATGACGAGCTGAGCTGACTTAGCCCTGTCCGTCCGTCCGTCTGTTTCTATGCTATCTCCTCCGTCAGTTTTAAAGCTATCCTCACCAAACTTTGCACGAAGTCTTTTGGTACAAATACGCTGCACATTTGTCGGAAACGGCCGGACCGGATGACTAAAGCATATAGCTGTCATAGGAACGATCGGTCGAAAAACTAGTTTTAGTGAGAACTCTTTTGTTTTCAATTGAAACGCCTCCAAACTTCGTATTTCTTAATTTCATATTTTTTTCCATGATTTCAGCAAATTTGGTGGAAATCGGACATCTATATAGTATAGCTTATGACAGAAAAGTAGAGTCTGAAAAGTAGTCTTAGTTAGAAAAACTTTTTTGTTTTCAATGGAAATGTCCTCAAACTTGGTATGTATTTCTTTTATATGCTCCCACACGATTCTACAAAAATTGGTATAAAACGGATGACTAAAGCATATAGCTGTCATAGGAACGATCGGTGGAAAAACTAGTTCTTGTGAGAAAAACTTTTTTGTTTTTAATGGAAACGTCCCTTACGTTTATTTTATATACTTTTTCACAATTCTACAAAGTTTTGTCAAAATCGGATGACTCGAAAAAGAAGTTCTATTGGGAAAAAACTTTTTTGTTTTAATTGGGATCGCTTCCAACTTTCGTAGTTAACAGTTTGTTATGCTTTTCCATGATTGCACTAAGTTTGGTCGAAATCGGACATCTATATAGTACAGCTCCCATAGAAAAGCAAGGTCCGAAAAGTAGACATCTTTGAAAAAACAAACTGCTAGGGTATACAAAACTTCGGCCGAGCCGAAGTTAACTTTCCCCTATTTTTTGCATTTGTATTTCGCATACGTTTTTTCTTTCCTTATTGAGGTATGTTATTGTTTGAAGTTTTCAAAACACAACAACAATTGCATAAGAGGCTTATCGAACATCAACAAGCCGAGTAAGTGCTAGTAAATTTTGTTGCAAGTGCGAGTAAGCACGAGTGTAGCTCGAAAAGGCTTGCCCATTGCAGGCAACAGGCTTGTTATGACTCGTGTTATGAAAAGCTTGTTCATATTATTACTCGTGCGAAGCAAAGAGATTGCGTGTCTCGAAACAAGTCGGCGAGCCCAACCAAGCCTAGTAAACGTACTATTGTGATCGAACATTAGAGGCTTGTTGCAGGTCTCTGGTACCGGTACAAAGAAGTTAGATATTAGAAATTAGATCTTTATCCGAAACTAGATTTGTTTTTTGATTCCCTGTCAAAGAAAGTGAAATACAAATATGCTGAATTTTGAAATATCTTATGTCCCGATCCCGCAAACGAATCTTTATACCAGGGTTCTCCAAGAAGAGAGGCTCTCTGTCTCTCTCTAACACTCACTGATGCATTATTATCCCTTAGGCGGCCCTTTTGTTTTATCTCTCAAAAGCAGAGGTCGCAACAAACGGTCCTCTCTTTGCAGTTCTCACAAAAAATCCGGTTTCGTGCAGCGCATTGACAAAGAGGGATGTAAGCAACCTTTAACGGCGCTCTTTGTTTTTTTCGGTCTTGAGAGGAGAGGAACACATTTGTCTTTGCTTTTTCGCTCTTGGTCTTTTGCCGACAGTTTGGAAAAGACCGCTTGCCGAAAAGGTCTTTTCTGTGTGTATGTTTGTGTGTGAGCTCACTCAGAGCGTGCTTACATCTTATACATTTTCTGCATAAATACGTATGCATGCACAACAACTAAACTTTTGTTTATGCATTCGCTCTCTCAGTCTCTCTCACACTGATACTCTCTGATCGCACCAAAGACTGCTCTCGCAACCTTTTCACAATAACATTTTGATGTGAGGGGATTTAATTAACTCACACTTTGGGATCGCTTGACTGAAATAGGCCTGTTATTGGGTTGATGTCAGACCGACCAGCCTGAGTGTACAACAACAGCCGCTTAACAGCGAGCGCAAAAGCAGCACACATTCGGTTGAGGGAAGACCAAGCCCTTTTTATTTTTATTTTTTCGGTTGCGGTCGTGAGCAGAGCAGACCGAAAATATGGGTTGAGAGTTATTTACGTGCTATGCTCAAAAGAGACTCTTTTTATCCCCAGGATGAAATGCTTTTTTATCTCTCAGAAGTCTTTTTCCCATCTTCCAGAAGTAACGCTTTCTTACCGCTCGTCGCAGATTGGCAGGCACTCTTCTTCCCGAAAGGAGATGAGAATGCGATAGCAATTCTAAATCTCTTGAGCAAAGTCTGGCAGCCCGCATTAAAAATTGCCTCGTCACGCACACAAGCTAGACAGCATGACAAGCACAGTTGCCTTGCTTCGAAGCAAAAACAACAACAAATCTATTTTTTTTTTCGATAATTTTGTTGTTGTTGGACTGCTCTCAAAATCAAATATCGTGCCCACAGCTGTTCTAGAGAAAACCAATACCTACTGTATTGGAAATGGATTCATAATATGAAAAGAGAGTCATATGTAAGAAAATCTGTTCGTTTTGTTGTTTGGTGTGTTGCACAAAATTGCTCCATCCAAGAAAGAGTTTTTGTTGTTTGACAAATTATTTTCAAAATCAAAAAGGTGCCCAGTACTGTTTAAAGTTTAAACTTTAAACTCTTTATTTTAGTACTACTTGACAATTTTTTTGACAAGTTTCTCATAACCAGAGCCAACTGTACTTTGTATGGTTGTCTCCGCTATTTCCTCGCTAGTCTGCCTCCTCAGTGTGCGCGATTTTTTTTTTTTTGGCAATTTTTTCATCATTTCGAAATGGTATATTCTCTGCAAAAGCCCTTGTCCCATGTGTTCTGACCTCATTGGCAACGTCATGATGTGATTGACGAGGCGAAGCAATTGTTTTTGGTTTCTTTTGCTCCGCCCGTAATAGGATCAGTCTCTTGTCAGTCTGTTAGTCGGTCATAACTTTGACGCTGCGCTCTGCCTATTATTAGTCGCGAAAATAATGCAGAAGACGACGGCGCTGACTCCACCTCCACCACCCACAACACAGTTTCAAAGTCATTGAACTCAAATCGAAAAGCGAAAGTTTAAGGAGAGACAAGGCAATTATGAACATAGGAAAGAAGCCAAGTTATCTAGGGGATTGCCTAAAACCCAAGCCTGTTTTCCAGGTCAAGGTGTCCGCAGCAATCACGTCCATTTTCAGATCAAATACCTAAAAACGAGTTTGCACAAAATAATTACGCTTTAAATGTTAACAAAAAAAAATTCTCTCGCTCGATTAGAGCGTACGAACTGAGATAAGTTCCACAAAAATGGAACAATAATGGAACTCAAATATTGACACAATTATTTAACACAACCACGCGATTTCGCTGCTGCAAAGAGCCCCACCACCACCACCCCATATCCGTTTGTTCCTTGTCAATTGATGAGGACAGACAAATGAACGACCTAGAGAAAGGCGCGCTTGACAGACGACCACCTGACTACAACCTGCTCAATAGGAATTGTTTACAAAACAATGTTCTACTGCGGTGACTGCTGGCTGGTTGGTTGGGAGGCAGGTGGGCGAGCGGGCGTGGTTTTAGAAAATCCATTTTGGTAGCCATGTTAACGAGATAAGAGAGGGAATGTTTATTATTATACATGAGACAAAGAGAGAGACTGAATGACTGAGCAATTAAGTTTTATATTTGGCTAAAAGTTATCAAGAAAACTATTTTAGAAATGGATTTGATGAAAAGAAGACAAAGAAGATTGAGGCTATATGAAAAACGTGCAGTTTCTAGTGGCAGAAGCTGAATAGAGGTCTATATCTGAATGTCTTGATGAGCCCTGATATTTGTCTGGCGAGGAATTTCACTGTAGCGGGAATATAGTCTGCCGGCACACACACTAACCGAGGTACCACAAACGGCCGCATTAATCTGTATTATTAAACAAAATTCTGACAAGCTTGATCAAAATCAGATATACTCATGGGTTAGCGGTCATAGGTCGGGCAGAAAATTGTTCTAGGAAGAAAAACACTTTTTTTTCGTTATAGGAAAGCTAAATAAGTAAATGGACCAGTTCACGAACAGAACCTTTAACCTTCCAACGAGGTTGCAGCCTATGTCTTTTTTTGTTGGCGTTTCAAAAAAGGCCAAATTGTGCTTCTAATCTTTCTAATCTGTCTGATTTTCATATTTTCATTTCTCACAATGTGGCGTGACGTTATAGACTATTGAAATTAAATCTAAAATTAAGTAATTGTTTAATAACTGAGTTTTTAATTATAACTATTTTACTTTAAAAACCTTTGTTAAGGTGCAAAGTTTCATGCACATGCGATCGTCAGACAGTGTAAAGATAATGGGAATAAATGGAACTTTTCCGACGTGACTAAATAACTCAGGTAGCTGTGAATTGGTTTTAAGAAAATGTATTCACCGGTGTATTGAAAAAGTATCATTTCGATATAAATATTTTAGGGTGAAAAATATCGATAGTATCGATATTTTACAAAATGTGTCTATTTGACTATGTGTCCTTACAATAAGCAGATCTATTGAGGTAATTAAGGTGTCATTTGACCCATAATAAAAACCATATTCTGACAAAATGGATAAAATGAATTTTTATAAGTTAAAGAAACTATATATATTTTATTTCATTCGTAAAAATTACTTCTGGAAACTTTTTCATGTTTTTATATTGATGGGATTAAGAGAAACCATACTCTCTTAAAAAGTCAACATATTATTATGTTTAATACGTTGATTTCAAATTTGATTTAACTCATTGAATCATCACAGTCGTCGCTATATTTTTTGTTCTTAAGTGATTAGTTTATAAATTCATCTTTCAGTGTAGAGGTTTAGAGCTGAAATATGCCAGAAACATAACCAAAAACGAGAGCGTAAGTTAAAGTCGGTCCTGCCCGACTTCGATATACCCGTTACTCGGGGCAATCTTCTTCTTCTTTGGCCATCACAACCTTTTTACGGTCTCGGCCGCTGCCACTAATGCCCGCCACTCGCCTCTGTCCCGAGCGACATTCCACCAGAAGGACACTCCCAGCTTCGCAATGTCTCCCTGCACCTGGTCGCGCCATCTCCGCTTTGGTCGACCCACCGGGGGAATGCCTCCCAACTCGATCGCATGCCGATTGTTCACACGCTTTGCTGGAGCGTTATCATCCATACGGGTAACATGTCCTATCCAGCGCAGCCGCTGTTGTTTTATGCGCTTGATTAGGTCAGTGTCCCCATAGAGCTCATACAGTTCGCGATTCGTTCGGATGCGAAATTCGCCGCCAACGTTTAGAGGTCCATAAATTCTCCAAAGAACTTTTCTCTCGAACACGCCAATTGCCGCCTCATCCTCTTTTGTCATTGTCCATGCTTCTGCGCCGTATAGCAGGACTGGGATGATAAGCGACTTGTATAGCGCAATTTTCGTTTTCCGAGAGAGGGCTCTGCTCTTGAACTCCTTATTGAGCCCGTAATAACGTCGGTTTGCAAGAGTAATTCTTCTTCGGATTTCCAGACTGGTGTTGTTGTCGCTGGTTATCGTCGTTCCGACGTAGACAAATTCCTTAACAACCTTGAAGTTGTAGTCTCCCATTGCAACAGATTGTCCAAGCGTAGACTCACAGCGCGTTGATTGTAGATACTTCGTCTTATCCTCATTTACCGCTAAGCCCATAAGTTTTGAGAACGCCTGAGAACGCCTGTTTTACCACAGATTCGCTTTTGCCGATGATATCAATATCATCGGCATATGCAAGTAGCATGTTATCTCTGGTAAAGATTGTGCCCCTTCTGTTAGCATTTGGGTATTGGCGCAGTATGTACTCCATCAGAAGTCGCACGATAAGGTATCACCCTGCCTAAAACCTCTTTTGGTATCGAAAGGCTCGGAGCGGTCTTTACCTATTTTGACGGAGCTTTGTGTGCTTCTCAACGTCATCAGGCAAAGTCGAACGTACTTTGCTGGAATACCAAAGGTAGACAGGGCTTCAAAGAACTTTGACCTTATCGGCGTGCCAAAGGCGGCTTTATAGTCAACAAAAAGGTGGTGGGTGTCTTCTCTAGGATTTGTCGCAATGTGAATATCTGGTCCGTGGTGGATTTGCCAGGTCTAAAGCCACACTGATAAGGTTCAATCAGTTCACTCATTCTCGGCTTTAGACGTTCACATAGGATGCATGATAGAACCTTATATGCGATGGGAAGGAGACTGATCCCGCGGTAATTGGCGCAAACCGCAGGGTCTCCTTTTTTAAATATTGGACAGAGTGCTCTTAGGTTCCAATCTTCGGGCATGCTTTCTTCGGACCATACTCTGCATAGGAGTTGGTGCATGCACCTTACCAGCTCCTCACCGCCAGCCTTGAACAATTCAGCAGGCAGCTCATCAGCTCCAGCAGATTTGTTATTTTTTAGCCTTTTTATGGGTAACAAGACTTCATTATATTCCGGCGGATCTATCTCTATGTTATCGATTGGTGGTGTCGCTACTTCCCCAAAGGCGGCATTGTGTTCGTCATCACTTCCCAGCAGGTTAGAGAAATAGTTTCTCCATTTGTCCAGTGCCACTTCCGGATTTCTGACCACATTTCCGTGCTCGTCCTTCAATAGTGTGACTCTGGGCTTAAAACCTTCGGTTAGTTGCCTAATCTTTTGGTAGAATTTTCGAGTCTCACTCCTTCCGAACAGCACTTCGACTTCCTCCCTCATGCGCTTTTCCTGCTCATTTTTCTTCCTTCTGAAAAGGCGCTTCTCCTCTCTCCTTTTCTCCCGGTATCGCTCCTTAACAGCCCGCGTTGCTCCCGACTGCAGAGTTCTCCTGTAGGCAGCGTCTTTCTCTGCAGTAGCGCGGCGGCACTCATCATCGTACCATGATTGTTTTCGGGAGTTTTCGGCGAATCCGAGAATCTCCTTGGCAGCCGTAATCATAGAGTGTGAAATATGCATCCACTGTTCGCCTATACCAGATGGGCCAGTTGGGGTTTCCCTGAGCAGCTGGGTGAGTTTTGCTGAGTAGGCTTCGGATGTCCGTTGTGATTGCAGCTTCTCAACGTTCAGCTTTCGGCGTGTATTCGACTGTGCGGCATGTGCCACACTGAGCCGTGTGCGTACTTTGGCTGCAACAAGGTAGTGATCCGAGTCAATATTGGCTCCTCGGCGCGCACGTACGTCTAGAACATTCGAAGAATGCCGTCCGTCTATCACAAAGTGATCAATCTGGTTTCGTGTCAATTGACTATCAGGGGACTTCCAGGTCGCCTTGTGGACGTTGCAGTGTTCAAATCTGGTGCTACTAATGACCATGTTCCGGCCCGCAGCGAAGTCTATTAGCCTCTCTCCATTTTCGGAGGTTACATCGTGCAGGCTAAATCGGCCGATAGTCGGGCGATGAGCTTCTTCTCTCCCGATTTGTGCGTTGAAGTCGCCTAGCACGATCTTGATGTCGTGATCGGGGCAGCGCTCATAAAGGTCTTCTAGGCGCTCATAGAATTCGTCTTTTTCCGAATCGTTCTTTCCTTCTGTCGGGGCGTGCACACAGATAAGACTAATATTAAAATATTTTGCCTTAAGTCTGAGTGCGGCAAGTCGCTTGTCAACTGGTGTAAAGCTGATGACAGAGCGGCACAGTCTTTTGTTGACTGCAAAGCCGCAACCAAACTCGGGGTCCGTATCCGAGGCATTGTATTAGTTTTCATTGGCGGATGGAAATAGACGCCTATAGATTTAGATTTAGATTTATTGAGCTTATTTCCTAGTGCTACAAGATAAACTTATAAATTAATGCACTAGTCACAAACATTTACAAACTTGGATTTACAAACATATTAAACTTAGACTTAATTTTATTTATAATATAATAATTTAAATTGGGTTTTATATGACATTATAACATTTTTCTTTCCTATTATATACTAAAGTTATAAGAGTTATTAGATCATTGTGTTATTATATACTAAAGTTAATTATATACTAAAGTCGGACTATCGGGTGCCAAGTCCGATGCGACGCCCCATGTTTGTCCTAAGGAGAGGATCGCCGCTCACGTTAGCCACAGATATCTGAGCAGACCAACGCATTGTTTTTGTTTCAACAGGCCAACACTCTCTGTGAGCTGTGCTCAGTTGTAATTTGACATTTGTAGAGGGAGTGGCTCTCAGTACGCTCTCCCTGTGAAGAGACGATCAACGGGGAAAAAAAGCTTCTACGCATATTTTGTTTTGGTTTTAAGCAGACTTACAGTTGCTGGGTCTAACTGAAATCCAATTGACTAGAAAGTGCTGCTAATAAAATGTATTTCGGAGCGTAAACAATAATTAATCTTGTTAAAAAATTTGTTATATGTTCCTATTGATAATCCTATTGATATGTTAGTCTTCCCTGTTGGCATAGTAATGTTGGAATGAGTATAAAGAGCAAAAAAAATAGTATTGCAATTATTTTTTGTTTTATAGCGAATTAAAGATACGGTCAATTGACTAAAAAAGTTAGTGCGAAAATAGTCAGTATTCTTCGGGAAAATCGACGAGATACAGGAAAGGTACATTATAAGAAACATACAATTCAATGGAAAGTTCACTAATCAAATTTAAATACACCGAGCACAATTGGAGACTGTGCTGTGATCTTGAGATTGAATCGGTATTACATCGAATCGGAAATACAACGAATATAGGGATTTATTGCCTGTGTAGGGTCAGGCTCTATCGCTGCGCTACAAAATCCCGTCAAAAAATAAATGTATATATTTTGTCTCTTCACACTTTCTTTGGACCCATCCCCAAGCAACATTTCCCAGAAATGTATTGAAAATTGTTTTAAGACTTACACTTTACCAAAACTTTAACAAAAGATCAAGGAAAGGAAGAAACGGTGTTTATAGCTTTCTGGGTAGTATAAAAAAGACCTAACTATGCCAAGTTTGTTAACCAAGTGTTGGCTGACTGTTCAAAATTGTTAATCAGGTTTTCCTGGGTTTCAAACCGATTCAGCTTCAATTATTTTTGGACCAAAAACTATGCAAATTTAAGACTTTTTTGACATATTATTTTAGAATTTAAAGTGCATTTCGTTTAATGTTAAGTGTTAATTTGTTAGATGGTCGAATTTCGACCACAGGGCGACCCTAGTTAGTGTTGAATAGCCTTTCCCTATGTTAATTAACAGAGCATTAACATTAATGTGACCAGTGCATGTCGCGCCAAAAAGTATGCAACGTTTTTATAGACCTTGATAACTCTGCCAAATATTATCCGATCTTTATGAAACTTTCACAGATTGTAGATATTGGGCACATACCACACTATGAGCTTTATAGCTTTAAAATTGTTTGAGTTATTCAAATTTTTTATTGTGGGGGCGGGAGGAGGCTTGGCGTAGGGACAATAAGAGTCTACATACAAAATTTGGTGGCTCTAGCTCTTCTAGTCTTCGAGATCTAGGCGTTCATACAGACAGACGGACTGACGGACATGGCTATATCGACTCGGCTGTTGATGCTGATCAAGAATATATATACTTTATGGGGTCGGAGATGCTTCCTTATGCCTGTTACATACATTTGCACGACTTTAGTATACCCTTTTTACTCTACGAGTAACGGGTATAAAAATAGCTTTCATAACATCCCTCGCATCGAAGTTTTTTAAATCCACGAATCTACTGCAAAAACAAATACATGCAGTGTGTGTCTGGCTTGTCTACTCGTGTTTCGCTAATAAGGGTTGTATTCTCTGTTGTTGTTGTTGGACTGCTCCAAAACACGAATTTCGTGCCCACCACTGGCTTAAAGGGTTAAGATTCGGCGAAATCAAGGGCGATTATCACAAGTTTTTGACATCATTTTGGATTTGCCACAACTTCAAAAGTCTAAACAAATGACTTTCCCAACAGATTTAAGGGTAAGCTGCGACGATATATTCAAAGAAGGGCTGTAAGAGTTGAGATAGGATGAAATTGAGGGCCATCCAAGAACTGCCTTAACTTCGAAAATTTTGAAAAAATATCTTTTCGCGCTGATTTAAGGGCAGATGTCGGGACCGTATATTTAAGAAGGGTTTTAAGGCTTCAGAATTGAACAGACATTCGATTTTGTTAGTTTTTTAGACTGCCTTACCTTCTCGAAAGTCCGGAAAAAAATAACTTCAAGCAGATTTAAGCCAAAATTCGGAACATTACACTTAAGTGCTGAGATTTGACAGAATTTCGGCCTATCCAAGAACATAAATTGCGTTTTATGCATTTTTCGTACTGCCTTTCCTTCGAAAGTTGGGAAAATATTTTTTTCCGCGCAGATTTAAGGGAAGATGGGATTTTCTGCAAAAACGGAAACAGGCCTTCATTAAATCTATGATAAATGAAGTGTGAATCCTTAAACCGAAACAAAACCGCGGTTCAGTTGGCTTCAAAAACTATGAACTAAACCGAACCGCTGGTTTATGTGTCATCTATTTGAACCACTGAATCGAACCAGTTCTTTTTTCGATAAATAGATGAACCGAACCGTTGCTTTTTAAGGATTTCGGTTCAAACTTAAATTTTTTGAATATTTCGTCCATTCATTAGTTTATTCAGAAGACAACAGGGAAAACTTGTCGCATAGTGAATTTGTGCCAACTTTAATGGACTCTCTTACATGTGCAATCCATTAAAAATCTACAACTCCCCCCACTCCTTTTGCTGTGTGTTACTTGTGCGTATCTTGCAGATACATTTACTTAGAAGTCTCAAAATCAAACAACTGCCTGGGCATATATAAAATTGGCATATAATTTTGCATACATTTGAGTGAGTATGTATCTCACACATGCAGCACTTGGACCCCAAAAGAAAGATTCGATTTGCGACGGCACGTTGTGTGTGACAGCATCGATGGTGGTAGTGGGTGGGGGTAGGGAGGGGAGGTGGGTGGCAGGCATACATTGCCGTTGGCACGTTGACTTTAACTCAATTTACACACAAGGCAAAACACGATCCAGATACATAAACGTTGTCTTGGAGCAACTATCTATTGACCGTACTTATTTGTACCGACAGACAGTAAATTCGTGTGCAATTGTTTATTATTTAATTATAGTTGATGGTGGTGTCTGCGGTCAGGGAGGGAGTGGAAGCGGGAATCATAAGCTGAAGTAATTAGAAAGTACAAAAATATACATCCTCGCAGGGGAGGGCAGTGTGTGTTGTGTGGGTAAGAGCACGTCAATTGTCGGCAGCGTTTTTTTTTTATCAAGTGCAAAGATCAGATCAATGCTAGTTGATAGGACTACAAAAACAAAAAAGTTGTTTATGAGTTGCAGCATTATTTGATTAGTTTGTTTATTTCTCATGGAATTGGTTCAAAGCCCGAAAATTTCGCACACATAAAACAACAAAAAGTTGGCAGCCCCAGCGAAGAAGAAGAAGAAGACAACAATTCGACTTACCGGCCATGACAGTTGAACAGTTTGCGTTGAGACAGGCAGCGGCGGCGGCAGTAGCAGCAATAACAACAACAACGAAAGAAGGCCAAGGAGCTACTCTTTCTCTCTGTCGCACACACAAGCTTTGAGGTTCGGGTTTCAGTTGTTGTTGTTGTTATTGCTTTTGTGTAGGAGTTAAGCGCGCTCTTTTTTTGTTTTTTTGCGGTCCGTTAAAGGAGTTAAAGCTCTCTCAACTCTGCTTTTGTTATTTATATGAATTTCAAACACAACTTAAGCACGTAGAAACAACGACATGTGTGGGGAAGAACTGGAAAAGTAGGGAGGGAGCAACGTCAGCGTCAGCAGAGGCAGCAGCAAGCGTGTGTGGCTGTGTGTGTGTGTGTGCGTGTAAGTGCAGCCGGTGGTTGCGATTTTGCAAAAAGTACATCAAAAATTACTTCACACACACGTTAGAAGCTGGAAATCGCCGTAATTACGCTTGGCAGATTAGTATTATTTATTCTATTTTGTCAAAACAAACATTTGAACACACCGCACGCCCCTCTCTTTAGTTTTTTATTTGTTCCTTTGTTTTATCGCCGATTTTCTTTTCGCCGTGTCGTCTGCAACGGGTACAAGTCTAACCTTCAAAATGTTTATACGTACAAGCACACATACAGATGGATTTATTTTGTTTTAGCACATTTTAAGCAACATTTTTTTTTTTCGTAAATATAACAAATGCAAAGCCCAAAAGCCGCGTGACTTTACACACACACACGTAAGCACGCACACAAAGACGTAGAATTTGATTTAAATGCAATTTAATTTTAATATAAATTCGCGTATAAATCAAATATGGCTCTAAGCGTTTGCTGAAACAGCCAGAGATTCGCTTGTTCTGCCTGCGCCTGCTGCTGCTTCTTCCACTTTTGCCGCCTCTTTTGTTGCACTGCTTCGTGCGCAAAAAAAATGGAATTAATGCTTCGACGGCGAAGATTACGAAATTTACGCACTGTTAAACTATGTACATGGCGGATGTAAACACTAGAACGCGCCGTTAATAATTTTCGCTTAGTTAATGACTAATTGTTGTAAATAAATTACGTATAATGCGCTCAATATCGGGTGTGACCAACTTTGACAAATGCCCGGCGCCGCAGTGTGACCGTATGGGCAACACTTGGCATTTTTCTATCGATGTTTTTCTTTTGGTATATTTCTATCGATATATCGATAGTTGGGCGCTTAGTTCGACTTACTTTGCGGTTTTTTGGCTCCATTCATATTTGTTATGGCGCCATATATTTTTGTTATGCTTGATTGTCGCATAAAAGTCCTCGGCGGAATGGGCGGCGGTTGTGGATCTGGTGGGTCCAGCACCGGGCTTTGTCTTCCCCAGCGACCCATTTCGTTGGTGAGCTGGAAAAAACAAATCAAATGATCGAATCTATTAACATATAGGGATAGATGTGTATATGATGTGCATACATATTTGTTTAAGACTTTGGTCGCTTTGCACGGCGCTGGCCTTAGCACATGAGCGGTGTTTTTTTTTTCTGTCAGGCAATTAACACCTGTAGAGCAAAGCTATCTCTTCCTCCTCCTTCTCCTCCGCACCACCCTCGCTATCTCCGCGCATCAAACAGAAAATAAATTGTGCAAACGAATTTGCTGTGTGTCGTTTGTTTAAGTTAGATATTACGCATTTGTACGTGCAAAACGCCACAAAACATCTGTCCAAAATATCCAAATTCAATTAAATCTTTGATTCAACGGGTTCCATCAATTACATTTTCTTCTCTATTTTGTCTAAATGAAGCGATTTTTAATCTAAAAGATAGAAACAAGTTGTCGTTGAACAATAAAACGTAACACACTAGCAGTTCTCGAGTTTTAATTCTCCGGGTCGTTGTTTAAATGGAAATTTGCAAATGGCTTGATGATGTGACAGCAATTGAAAGCATACTGGCGAGGCTTAGCCGTGGTAGCCGGGACAGTACTGTCTAGGCAACCACTGCTGCTGTTCTTATTTAAATTTTTTTTGATTTTCTGTTGATTATTGAATTGTAATCAATCCTCGACCTTGAGCAGACTAACACAAAAAATTCAATGCTTAAAACGGAAAATATCAAAAAATATAAAGCACTATCGATGTTCACCAGTGAAGTGGAGGTGTTCCACACAAAAGTCTGGCCCGAACACCTCCACCAACGACGAACATTTCGACGAACCGAACAAATTCGTGTGTGGATTTCCTGCTTAACTAAAAATCATTTTGTACTAAATAGTACAAAACAAAAAATGTTTTGAACGCACGAGTGCTAAACGCAAATAACTCGGTACTTGCTTATTTACGTACTGTTCGTTACGAAATATTTACCGTACTTGTGTTTTTCGCACACTACAGTTTCGCACAGTAAAATTTGCCGTACTTGTTTTAGTACGGTACTTGTACATTCGTTTTGTATGCGAACTCTAGGTCATGAGTGATTTCAGTAGAGTTTCACTACTCATGAAATGCCTAATAAATCGAATTATTTTCTGATTTTTAGTACGATTTGCTATTACAGCGTATTTTTTTATTTTTTAAATATTTTTTATTTTCTGATTTTTAGTTCGATTTGCTATTAAAGCGTGTTTTTTTAGATTTTTTAACTATATTTTATTTTGTTTGAGAAGAGAGTGAGAGTGATTTTCAAGCTTCAGCCGAAAAGTATGCTGCTAAAATTGAGCCCAAAGCGTGTTAATCCGATGTGTTCCAGAAATCTCTAGAGATTTAGGGGTCAGTTGTTTTTGAAAATAACCAATCCAAATGTCGGTATTCCAGAAATGGCGGAGATTTATTCGGAGATAAATGATGACAAACACCGTATTGGGTTTCGTAGACTTCGGGAAAAAAGTTAAATTAAATGTTGGATTCAACTTTTGTCTGTTATTTGTAAACAAATTATAAAATTGTGTTTTTGGTATAGACCAACTTCGAAACTATAAATTAATTTCGATCATTTAAACTCAATTCGAGAGAAAAAAAAATTTAAAAAGATTGACCAGCGAAATAAAGGGTGATTTTTAAGCTAGGGCGTCCAAACCGACCTACTACTAAAACACAAAAATTACTTTAACCCTTGAGGGTTTAAATTTTTGAACTAAAGCTTTCCACCAATATAAGAAGACTTTGTTTACCCTCTGTTTCGATCTCTCCGTTTTAAAGTATTCTAATATCGACAAATTTAAAGTGTTTTTGCTTCGATCACCCGTTTCGAACGCCTTTATAGTTAATCCCTGAAAGTAATGTCCAAAAGTATCTTAGAAAACTTTTTGTTTTCTGAGCTAACTCGGGCCGTTAACTTTTTTTTTTTTAATAGGACCTTTTGGTCATACCTTCCCTGTCTAGCTCCCTTTTTATAAGAACTGAAGCTCTTCAAAATAGGCTTAACCTCGGACTCCCCTCTTCTTGTTGCTATCTTTTCCTCCGAGCCTTTTTTCTGTTTAAATAATAATCAACGTCTGACTGTGCTCATTTTTTCTTTTTTAGTTCCGATTACCGCTCTGTGACACACGCGCACCCTCTTACTTCATTCCATTTTCTCTATGGTGTACAGCACTTTTGATGCCTACACTTCACACTCCGACTCAATCCCGGTCACTCATACGTTTTATAATTTTGGCCACCATTCTGAGTGGTCACCTCTTTGGACGCTTACGTGTTCATCTCGAGCTCACACCCGTTAAACTCAGCCACCCAATTTTTTGTTTAACGAATTACTAGGTAAGCCATCCTTTTAATATTGTTGTTAAGACCTTTTATACGAAGTATTGTATCACATAAGTACCATTTTTCCTGTTTCATCTAACAAGCGTTCTCTATTAGATCGACCAAAAAGAACTTGCGTAGGCACCACTTTTATATTATTATTATTTGAATTAATACCATTAAATTGTGTCCAATTGGAAGCCAATCAACGTGCCTTAGATGACCAACTTCAACTTAGCTTTTAAAAGTCGGACTTCCCCTTCTATTTTTTTGACATTTTTTTGGCAACACTGGTTTAAACAGCTCACGCACGTTTCATGTTTTGTTTCACTGTCAAACATCTTTAGTTTGGTCTATAATTTAACCATGAATCGTCTTACAAACGAACAACGCTTGCAAATTATTGAATTTTATTATCAAAATGCGTGCTCTGTTAAGAAAGTTCATCGCGCGCTTCTTCCATTTTATGATTAGTTTAATCGACCCACTGAAGCGGCTATTCGGGCTATTGTGACTAAATATCGTACTAAATTTTCATTGTTGGACATTAAACCACCAACACGCTTACGTAGAGTGCGAACTGAAGAAAATATCGCAGCTTTATCGGCCAGTGTTAATGATGACCATCAATTATCGATTCGTCGCCGTTCGCAGCAATTGGGCCTGTGTTACTCAACAACGTGGAAAATTTTGCGGAAGGATTTAGGTGTGAAGCCTTTCAAAATACAGCTGGTGCAAGAATTGAAGCCGAACGACCTACCGCAACGTAGAATTTTGGGTGAATGGGCTCTTGGAAAGTTGGCCGAAGATCCACTTTTTTACCGAAAAATTGTGTTCAGCGACGAAGCTCATTTTTAGCTCAATGGGGACGTAAATAAGCAGAATTTTCGATTTTGGACTGAATATCAGCCAGAAACATTGCAAGAGCTACCAATGCATCCAGAAAAAGTCACAGTTTGGTGGGGTTTAAGGGCTGGTGGCATCATTGGACCGTACTTCTTCAAAGATGATGCGAATCGTAACGTAACTGTGAATGAGAGCTTGACTTGCATGACATGTGGTTTCAACAAGACGGTGCCACATGCCACACAGCACGCGCAACAATGGACTTATTGAGAGGCGAGTTTGGTGAACATTTTATTTCACGTTTGGGACCGGTCAATTGGCCGCCTAGATCGTGCGATTTAACGCCTTTAGACAATTTTTGTGGGGCTATCTTAAAGCTCATGTCTATACAGACAAGCCCGCTTCAATTGATGCATTGGAAGACAACATTGAAGCATTTATTCGAGAGATACCGGCCGAAATGTTGGAAAGAGTATGCCAAAATTGGACTAAGCGGATGGACCATTTGAGGCGCAGTCACGGTCAACATTTGCATTAAATAATCTTCAAACTTTAAATTATATGGACCGTACTGTCGATTCAAATAAAGATTTTCAGAAGTTTATGTGTTTTTTTTTAAACTTCCTAAAGCTCTTAAAAAATCACCCTTTAGTTATTTTAATTGATTTTAATTGACAAATTTGAAACAAACTCGATCTGGATCTGGTATACACCTACCTACATGCAAAAATTTGTGTCTCTATCTCTTATAGTCTCTGAGATCGACGCGTTCGTACGGACAGACGGACATGGCCAAATCGACTCGGCTGTTGATGCTGATCAAGAATATATATACTTTGTAGGGTCGGAAATGTTTTCTTCTCGCTGTTACATTCTTTTGCACAACTTCATGATCCCCTTCTACCCATTTTCAATGGGTACAGAGTATAAAAATGACCGCGGCTGCATTGATAGCTATGGATATTGCTAGAAGAACGTTGGCGAGGGAGAAAAATCTTAGCAAGAATGTCCGAGATGAATCCAATCTACTTTTAATTTATGATGAAGCATAAGCTACTTAACTGCAATATCCGACTGCTTTTCCTAATGACATTACGCCCTCTTCCTCCAGAGTACTCTGTTTCTCCAGTAAAAACATTTTTATTTTCTTAATGATCGTAATTAATTTAAAATGTTTAGTTGAAATTTTCTCCGCTGCGTCTTCTCATCGTAGTTTGAAATTCCCACAAATAAAATTTATCGATAGGTTTTTTTCGATCACTCATTGAATTAACCTTTTTAATATTTAACTAAACTGCTAATTTATCCACATAATTTTGTTTTATTTATCCTTCATTTAAGACTATAAAATGTTAACTTTGAAAAGAAAATAAAAACTCCGATAATGTGCTTGCCTGATTTGGAATAAGTTGGCAGGTTTGGTCATTGTTGTTTTATGCTAATCTTTGGCTTTTGCGTTGTTTTGGTTAAAAATATTTAAAAACTAGTTTTTGTTACTAAGAACTCATAGAATATTAAATAATATTAATGCAATTCGATTAGTTAGTTAAAGTATTGATCTTTAATATTTAATTTGACTCAAAAATCTTTATTACCAAAAAGTTGACCAAATGTCGCCACGAAATTTACGACATTTGAAAACCAACAAAAGAGATTTCAGGAACACCGACAATTTCTTTTGGGTTGCTAGAGGTTTGTAGAACACGCCCGAATGATTTCTTTTCCAATGTCCCACACATTTATAATTGCCTACTCTTAGGAGGAACAAGAATTACAGGCTTACAGGTCAAGCTAATATAAGCGTATTATAAACCAACGTTTGCACGAGCACCGACTTGGGATTCGGAACAGGGCCGAATTAGTCTAAAATACACAAATATTGCTGATATGGACTGAGATCAGCATTTTATTTAGTCTTTCTGCCGTTTTTATTCTCTGCACCAGAGGTACACAGAGATTATTAGGTTTGTGCAAAAGTATGTAGCAGGCAGCGGGAAGCATCTCCGACCCTTTAAAGTATATATATTCTTGATCAGCATCAACAGCCGAGTCCACTTAGCCATGTCAGTCTATCCGTTTGTCCGTCCGTCTGTCCGTATGAGCGCACAGATCTCAGAGATGGTAAGAGATAGAGGTTTGACATGTATGGAACATTTATTTCTTATACATACGTGCAGGCAGATCAAGTTTATTTTCAGTTTTTGCCAACGCCCCCTCCCGCCCCCGAAACTTGGAAAAAACATCATATCTCCCAAAGTTTTATAGATAGAAGGTTCGTTCTTCTGGACATATCTACACATCTATACATCTATCTATATCTATACATCTATATAAAAGTGAAAGTATGTTTGTATGTTTGTATATTTATGTTTGTATGTTTGTCCCTTATGGGCGTCTAAACCGCTAAACCGATCTTCACGAATTTTTCACAGTAAGTTCATGTCGATCAGGAAAATGTCATAGGCTATGTCTCATGTCTGTGAAATGGTCCAAAAACCGCAAAATTCGCAAAATTATAGCGTTCATCCGATTGCAATGAAAATGTGGGAATGGTTGAACGCTTGCCCCGGAAGGTTTCTAAGGTGAAAAAATTTGCGGAAAACGGTCCAAAAACCGCGAAAACTGCAAAATTTAAGTTTTCGCAAAAACTTTGGAAAATTGATCGACGCTTGCCCAGGAAGGTTTCCAAGCAAAATGTTCGTTTGTTATAAAACTTTGGAGGATTCTGATTTCAAGAAATGGGCGGGAAATAGTCCAAAAACCGCGAAAATTCAAAAACTATACCGTTTATCCGATTGCGATGAAATTTTGGTCAATGGTTAGACGCTTGGTCCAAAAATCGCGAAATTCGCCAAATTATACCGTTCATCCGATTGCAATCAATCTTTGGGGAATAAATTGAAAGCTTGCTCGGGATGGTTTCTAAGTTGAAGAAATTTGCAGAAAATTGTCCAAAAAACCGCGAAAAATTAAAAAATTTGCGGTTTCGGTAAATCTTTGGATAGTGGTTCGACGCTTGCCTGGAAAGGTTTTCAAGTAAAAGATATAGGCGGAAAATGGTCCAAAAACCGCGAAATTTGCAAAATGTTCGATTTTGATGAAGCTTTGACGAATGGTTGTACGCTTGCCCGCGAAGGTATCTAAATTGAAGAAATGGGCCGGAAATGGTCATAAGACCGCGAAATTTCAAAAACTATACCGTTCATCCGATTGCCGTAAAACTTTGGGCAACGCTTGCTCGTGAAGCAAAGAAGAAACCGCGAAATTTGCAAAATTCGTTTGTTATAAAATTGCGTGTTTGACGTTGCGGTTAGGATTCTGATTTGAAGAAATGTCGGGAAGTGGTCCAAACCCGCGTAATTCAAAAAATATACCGCCCGGCGTGAAATTTTGTTAATGGTTAACGTGGCCGCGAGGTTTCTAAGGTCCAAAATCGGAAATTCGCAAATTAACCGTTCTCCGAGCATCAACTTTGGGAATGAATGACCCTCGAGGATTCTAAGTTGAAGAAATTTGCGAAAATTGTCTAAAAACCGCGAAATTTAAAATTTTGTGGTTTCGGTAAATCTTTGGATTGTGTTTCGACGTGCCGAGGTTTCCAAGTAGAGATATGGGCGGAAAATGGTCCGAACCGCGAATTCGCAAGATGTTCGATTTTGATAAAGCTTTAGGAGGCCCGACAAAACGATGGCCGAACAAAATCGCGAAATTTGCAAAATAACCTTATGAGTATTTATGAAAGCGCTTAGTGCTTATATTACAATACACGGTCCAAAATATTCCGAAATTTGCATATTTTTGATTTGAGACTGGATTATTGTGAAGATTAGATTGACAGCAATTGTAGACGGGTAAATAGGAAGTATTAACCAAACGGCCAAAAATGTCACGAAATTTGCCAAATATTCTTGATTTTAGATTATCATGAAGACGATTATATAGAGAAAAATATCGAACGGTCCAAAATGTTTATACCGAATCATGCCTGCACTAGATTGAATATAATCCCTCTTTAAAAAAAAAAAAAACCCGCCCCCCCCGGGTATTCAGCTAGTTTAGTAATAAAGATTATTTATCGATCCGCCAAAGGAATGGTAAAGATCGGATGAAGGAAAACAAACCATTATGGGCACAACTGGTCGCAACGGTGATGGGCAGCACTTCACAGGTACAGAGTATGTTATGGTCGGGCTTGACCGACTTTCTTTCTTGTTGAACTTAGATTCGGGTTTGGCTCGAGGTCCAAGAAATGGAAGATTGTGAATTCATAGCGGTTTTCTGGCACTTTTGAAGATTTTGTTAGTCTTAGCGCCTTGAAAAGTAATTTTTTAAGTAATTGTAGTGTTTAAGTCTCAAAAACACAACTTTTCTTCAGCCTTAGCACTTAATTACTTTTTTTTGGCACTTCTAACATATTTTTTGCGCAAATCTATCAACCTTTTAATCTCATATTCTGGCAACACTGCTCCAGAACGGCTTGCAGACCTCATTTTATGTAATATTATAGACTTAACCAGTGTTTAAATTACTTCAATTGCAGCAAAAGTCGCAAAAATTTCCAACTTTCAGCTTCAACTTTTTTTAACTGTTGAATATGAATTGTTGCTTTTGCCTTTGCTTCTGAGAAAAATCAGAACAATCAGCAAAAAGCGCCAGAAGTTTTCGGTTAACGCGTTTTTGTCATTTTGCTTTTCGCTGCTTGGGCTCAGCTGAGCAAGTCGGAGCTGCTGCTTCAGGTGAGCGGCGACAGTCGGAGCAGCAGCAAGTCGGCTCCCTCATGGTCGCACGACTCAGATCCTACTTTGTTTTTTTTTCTTTCTTTAAATTTTCTATACGTCCCTTTCTTCTGCACTTAAATACTTCTTCTGTTTGACATTTGTAGAAGTTATTTAACAGTTTTTAGTGCAGGGGCGTGGCAAAAATTTAATCTGCCTGCAGGAGTTTAGCTCAATAGGAGTTAACATTTAAAATTTGTTTGCTATAGCCTGGTACCAACATTCTGCCTCACTTGAATGAAAGAAATTGAGAAATTAAATTCGCACACACTGTGGTCTTTTGTCGACCTCCCCTCTTGTTGATGTGCTTGTGATTTGTTTATTTTATAGAATTTTTCCTCCACATTCCACCTTCAATGTTTTGTGATACTAGACAATAATTTGTACATGTGTTTATAAGAAATGTGCGAATGTATATTTATTTAAATATTTTATTTTCTAAATTTTCCGCTTCCGTTCGTGTTCTTGTTAATCATTTGGTGTTTTGTTTATTCTTCATTTGCAATGACATTTTTATTTCCTTTTGGTTGGGGAAAACAAGACATTTTTCTTTGGCATATGTGTGTCCATATGTATATGCACATTTTCCATTTGCTCACTCACGTGTTAACCTAATGTTGAGGACGCACCCCACTTTAATTGGATTACAATCTGTGTTTCTCTCTCCCTCTTGTTGTTGTTGTTGGGGCTGGTGTTCTGCACGTTGCTTTCTGCTCTTGGCCCATTAGTCATAGTCCATTATTGTCGCTTCAACTTGTTGCGTACGGTTGGCCTAACTAGCCCCCACTTTTTTCCGCCGACCACCCAAGCTTGGACGGAACGTGGTGGAATTTTTGTAACTGTAACTGTACTTACGTATCCGTTTTGCGAAAATGTGTAGAAACTTTATATATAGCTACATATTTACATTCTCGTACTTTAAGAAATTTCCACTCTGACGTCTCTTTTACACTCTTACAACTAGGATAAAATATAAGTCAATTTCAGTATTCAAGATAGAGAAGCGCGAACCAAATCATCACAAAAATGCTAAACCGAAGCAAAAGCTGCAAAATAGAACGGTTCGATTCATTACATCGAAGAGTTTGATGTTTAAATGGGATATTTAATTGGAATGTACATCAGAAAGGCTAGCTGAACCACCTTGGTATGAGCTTTATCCCACACTTAGTCCTATGTGTGTATAAAATTTGCTCTTGGATTTTTGTTTAATAAAGAAATCAAAGTAATCAAAAGTTTTGATATCGGTCCATGGCATATTTTGTGGTGTTGTTGTTTGACACTGAGTTTCGAGTACTTAGAATCGAGTACTTGGAGTAGACTACTTAGAGTCGAGTACTTAGTATCGAGTACTTAGAGTCTTATTATAGAGTACAAAGTATCAAATACTCAATATAGGCTACAAAATATCGAGTACTTCATGTCCATTAGTTAGTACTTAGTATTAAGTACTGAGAATGCAGTTTCAAGTATCGAGTTTTGATGGAATACTTAGAATCGAGTACAGGGTATTGTGTACTAAGCATCGAGGGCTTAAAGCCCCCCATAAACCACACAAATTTTTGCGCAAAATTTACACGCACTTAGCCCATACACTACGCCAGAATTTGCACAAATTTCAGTTCAAAGCAAGCGCTTCTTCTTCTTTTTCCAACAACAACTTGCTGCGAACTAAGTAGAATTTGCGCAAATCGCACACTCACCACACAAAACATTGCGCAAAAGAACCCAAAAAATCAACACGTTTTTGATTTCGGTCTCGATTTGCGCAAATGCGTGCGTGTGACGCATACACTCATATTTCACTAACACACATAAGCGTTTTGCGCAAAAATTTGTGCGGTGTATGGGGGGTTTAAGACCCAGTTCTTGGAGTCGAGTGCTTAGTATTGATTACTTAGGGTCGAGTACTGAGTATCGGAAACTGCGTATCGAGTGTTTATTATCGAGCTATCAGTAACGAGTACTAAGAATCGAGTACTGAGTGTCGAATACTGAATTTCGTGTACTTGGTATCGAGAATTTTGAATCGAGTACTGAGAATTAAAAACTGAGTAAAGAGTACTCAGTATCGAGTACTTTATCGTGTACTTAGAATTGAGTACTGAGTATCAAATACTTAGTACCGACTACTAAGGATCTAGTACTTTGTATCGATTAGTTAGTATTAAGTATTAAGTACTAAGTATTAAGTACTGAGTGTCCATAATACAAATACATATGTGAAAGGTGGAGCACATCGCATTTATACACTTCAAAAGTGTATTTTAATTTTGCCCAGAAGTTTGGAACTCATAGAAAAAATCATCTCCGACCAAATGAACTCTACATATTCTTGATCAGCAATACGAGCTTAGTCGATTGAGCTTTGTCCGTCCTCTGTACTTCCTGCGATCTTAAGAATTAGTCGCCCAAAAGCGACCTGATGACAGAAAAAGATGACAGAAAAATAGGGGAAAGTTAATACCCTTGCAACTTCCATTGAAAACTAAAAAGTTTTTCTAAGATCTGTCCTATTTCGATTAAACTTGGTGAAATCATGGAAAACCATAATACACTGTTAATTGCGAAATTTGGAGGCGATCCCATTTAAAACATAAATTTTTTCTCACTAGAACTTCTTTTTTCGACCGATCATTCAAACTGCAGCTATATGCTATTGTCATCCGATTTTGATAAAACTTTGTAGAAATGTGTCCAAAGTACTTACAATAAGTGTATGCCAATAAAAAGGACGTTTTCATTAAAAACAAAAAAGTTTTCATCACTCGAACTAGTTTTTCGACCGATCGTTCCTATGGGAGCTATATGCTATAGTCATCCGATTTCGACCAAACTTTGAAGAATTGTGTAAAAGTATATAAAATAAGTGTATGCCAAAGAACAGGACGTTTTCATTAAAAACAAAAAAGTTTTTCTCACTAGAACTAGTTTTTCGACCGATCGGTCCTATGGTAGCTATATGCTATAGTCATCCGATTTCGACCAAACTTAGTGAAATCATGGGAAGGTGAAATCATGGGAAGGGATAGTAAACTAAGAAATACGTACTTTGGAGGCGTTTCCATTAAAAACAAAAAAGTTTTTCTCTTTAAGACTAGTTTTTCAACCGATCGTTCCTAAGGCAGCTATATGCTATAGTCATCCGATCCGGCCGGTTCCGACAAATGCGCAGCGTATTTGTACCAAAAGACTTCATGCAAAGTTTGGTGAGGATAGCTTAAAAACTGACGTAGGAGATAGCATAGAAAAAGACGGACAAGGCTAAGTCAGCTCAGCTCGTCATACTGATCAAGAATATATATACTTTATGTGGTCGGAGATTCTTCCTTCTATGCGTTACAAACATCGGGACAATTTTATAATACCCTCTGCAAGGGTATAAAAAGGGGGTGGGCAGTAGGTCGAACTTTTTGATGTTCATAAGTTTCCGAAATTTTTGGTTCGGAACTGCTTCAGCTCTTATTTTTAAAGAGGTTCTTCTCAAGTTTCGGTTTACAGCATTATAAAAGTCGAAACTTCGGGTTTCGACCGGTTCGGTTCAAAGTCGTTTTAAGTCATCATTTTGACCAATGTGCTCTTAGCGGATGAAGATCTTATTATAATCCGTTCATAGACAGAAAGCATTAAAATATCCAAGTAGGTACTTTGCGCAAATATTACGGCATGGAAACGTTTAAAGTAAATGCGAAGCACTGCTTAATAAAATCTACTTTACAAAAAATATTTTGGCTTATAAGCTTACGCAGAAACATTAATCACCACATAGTGCGTTTATGTTCAAGTGTTGGTTAGTATTACAGCATTATAAAAAGAAAGTCTCAGTTGTGGGTTACAGCGCAGGTGAGGAAGAGCGAACTGAGGTTTGTGCAAAAGTATGTAACGGCCCTATAAAGTATATATATTCTTGACAGCCGAGTCGATCCGTATGAACGCACAGATCTCAGAGATGGTTAAAGATAGAGGTTTGACGTGTATGGGACAAAAACTTCTTATACTTGCAGGCAGATCAAGTTAATACCTTCTAGGCATATGTGGTAATCAAAGCGATCCGCCAAAGGAATGCTAGGGATCAGATGAACGATAGACGAAGTTAGTTTTGCTTTCTCGTTTTTAGCTTTATGATAAATCCATTTGATTTTTTATAAATATACAATTATGCATATCCTTTGGATCTAAATGACATATTCCATTGATATGTTATAAGTTGTGAACGATTCATTAGAATCTCCTTAAGCACGATTTATGCATGTAATTTTTCAAGCGTTTTGCGTTACGGACGCGTCACGAATGTTCACGCTCTATAAAAATGCATATCCATAAAAAATGATTTGCCAAAATACAAAGCACAGCGCAGAGCGGCCGCGTATTTTGAAAATTAATTCCAGCTGCTTTAAGGCAATATTCTCTTCATCTTTTTCATCCAAAGTTTTTTGGTGTGCACATTTTCAAATTTGTTTGTGTAAGGTCCAATTTCTCAAAGGTTCCGGTTGGCCAACCACTGGTCAAATTTGTTCCTCCAGTTGACAAGCGGTCAAGTGATTTGGTTTTCTCAACAGCAGTTTCATCCGATATCGATAAATTCTTATCGCTGCGTTAGGGTGACCAGTCACGGTCTACAAATTAGGTAATTTTGTTATGGCTTTTTTAAAGCTATTAAATGCTGCTGGTAAAATTTTTGCGAAAAGTTTATTTAAATTGATTGCAATGAATCAAAAGCTATAGCTGGGAACACTTGTTTACCTGCACGGCTTATCAATGAAACGCTGACTACACAGAAGTCAGCCGCAGTGGGAAGTTGCCACATGCATAAGTCCTGCCAACAACCCATGTAGATTTTCTCAACCTGAATCATTGAACAAATGTGGCATCACACAGATCAGTTAAGTAATTAGGCCTCTTCCTGTACTGTCTTGCATTTTTTATACGTTGCTCTGCCTCTTCAAAATTCATTTTCATTGCGTGGAGTTTATTCATATACATTTTGTGGCAGCATATAATAAAATAAGCAAATCAAATGTTGGAGCCAGCTTTTGTATAGCGATAAAATATATCGATAACTCCATCGGATCTGAACTCGCGGTTAACTTTAACCAGTGCTCGAGCAGCGGTTAAGTCTGTTCCTCCGGTTGCGCCACACACAGCATGAGATACGAAAACTCGGTTTAACTGCCTGTCAAGTTGACTAACCGCACATTGAGAAATCGGGCATAAGTCCGATATTCCTAGGCCGCTGTTAAATGCACCGGTGTCGCAACAACCCTCCTGTGCCACGCTGAGAGAAACATGTCCACAGTTCTTTGCATTAATTGCAACACTGAAAATTTAGGGCCTTGTCATTAATCCAGATAAGTCCAAAAATGAGCATTTTCTCACACCTCACTCTTTATTTGCGGTTTCACCAATTCATACCTTTTATTTCCTACGTGATTTGAAACGGTTTAGTTCGGTTAACGGTTTCGGTACCGGTCTTTATACCTGGTTACCGTAATTCACTCACGATATATGCACGGATTACGGATGTTCACGCACCAAACTGTGTACTTGGTCGCGTACACGTCGTGACACACCGTGACACGCTCATATTCAACTCACGGGTAAATATCTCTTTAATATAAATTTAATATTATAGCCTATTTACACTGGCATCATTTCTATCATTTTCATTTCTTGAAATTTTTGTCGTTTCCATTGACAAAACATAATTTCGTTGCCATTCACAATACCACGTTGACAAAAATAGCCGATGCTCTGATTTTGTTGATTTATATTTGGGTGAAAGTTTTGTAATTGTGTGGAAGTATATATTAAAATGAACGCTGCTTTGCCGTGCCTGTGATTCTACTGGGGGACTCGGCAATTAAATTTTCGGCAAGCCTAATGAAGCCATAGCCTTTCAGCGTTTCAGCACAGGGGGACTTAAAAACATTTAACTACGCCCTGTCTTAGGCAAGAAGAGGATCGCTTCGGCGGACAATCGGTGCAACTGAACCTCAAGCATCATTATGGGCTGCTGCATTTTGCACAATTTTTTTGAACTGCCCAAATGGTGTCATTTCGGGCTCTTGGGTAGAGCTGGAAAATGCACGTCCACAACCCGAGCACACCAATGCCGCCAATGATTTTGATAATAAGACGCGGCATAACATCGTACCTTAAGTCTCAACAACACAATTAAAATAAAGATAAAATGTTTATTTCACTTAATTCTTAATGCATCAACCCAATATACTTAAAATAAATCTACTAAAGTTAATCTACGGTTTGTCTATTTGTAGTCTTCATTACAAGTAAGGGAGCTGTAGTCGAGTACCCCGACTACAAAATACCCTGTTCCCTTGACTTCTTGTGTTTTTATACACGTACACACACGCTCAAACATACACTCTACGCATGCGCGCACGCGGTAACTGACAATGGAAGACCCCCTCTCACCGACAAGTTAAATTGATTCGTATATAACTTCGGTGTTTTTTGTCCGATATTATTGACCTTTTCAGAATAGATAGATATTGGGCCTTACTTGATATATATAAAGTCTTCAGAGTCTAAATTAAAAATAGTGGCTCTGACAGGTTTTTGCGTTTAAAGGCGGGAGAGGAAGGAATTTTACAAATCTGAAACAAACTCGATTTGAATTTGCTATAACCCTACCTACATGCAAAAATTTGTGCGTCTATCTCTCTTAGTCTCTGAGACGGTCGGACAGACGGACGAACATGGATAAATCAACTCGGCTGTTGATGCTGATCAATAATATATATACTTTATAGGGTCGCAAATGCTTTCCTTTACCTGTTACATACTTTTGCACAACTTTATGATCCCCCTTTTCCCATTTTTAATGGGAACAGGGTTTAACAAGAAGTCTTCTCTGAACTTCGGCGCTTGCCTTCTCCATGCGCTCCAAGACTTCAAGCCGAGCTTCACCCATGCGCTTGAGCTCCTTCGTCTTCTCCTTTGATGATGCCAATACCCAGTAGTTCGGCTGCACCGGTGCGGCATTCACGGGTCCCCTTACTCTTCGAGTGAGCTTTTTCCACTAGTCCAACCACCAGCCAAGTATTTGACTGAGTTAGCCTCAGCTAAGGAGCAACCTGTGTTCGTAGAGGTGCTAGATGGTAGTTGTTCGTAAAGGCCCATGCCAGGTTGTAAGAGTAAGCTATAATCGCTTGAGCCCACAATGAGAACAGTTGAGGAGTTGTTATTCTTTATTAAGTGTGCTTCGTTGCACGTCTCAACTAAGCTAAACTTATCTACTAGACATTGTGTGCTTAGGCTAAGGAGCTTTTGGTGAGCTTGAAGAAGAAGTATAATGAAAAGCATTATACGGTACATATATTTATATATGAATTTGATCGATTTGATTGGAACGACATATCCCATGGATCTGATATTAAGATCAATTCCAAATAAAAGTTAGTACAATAATTTTAACCACTCTATAAGGATGAAAACAACAGTGAAAAGCTCTCACAAAGCGTTATCGAAATTATTTCAAAATTTTTTGAAAGAATAACAAAAATATTATTATTTATAGGAATCCGAATATGTACAGGTTTACAATAATAATTTGGTCTTTTCAGCGCTTACTGTATTCATATTTTCCATATGACTTTAGTCATTAGCCACTGAGTTATCGCTTTGAAAACACTTCAGTACAATCTCGGGACGGCTAATGATTTGCATAAATCATCCAAGTCAATTCCACCTGTAGTATTCTTTGTGTCTCAATGTTTCACAATGTAACACAAAATGTAGAAAATGCCTAATCTTCCCCCAGCTAGACGACATTTTTAACAAACTGGTCCAAAAATAGTTTTTCTTAACAGTTTTACGGGCCCTGGACTAAGAACACTCGTGCCTCAACTTGCACGTGCCACACAAGTTGGATGCGACAGCCTGCGCTCTACTCCTCCTCCCACTCACTCAGGTGAATTATTTTTGGTATCTGGGCATATTGACCCGGAGGAGAAATTATAGCATTTTCATTTTGTTTATATTTAGCCTTAAAGATTGCCAAACTGTCTAAAATATGTCCATCAAAGTGTCTCTCAATCGGGTACAGTTTGACGGGAATTGGCAGACATTTATTTGTGGTTGGGCTGAATAAGATAAACAAAATGAATTTGATGGCCTGGACGCGGACGTGATTGCTACCATATGCCCAGATAACCGAGTATTGGCCCAATCGATGCTTATCAAAATGTGTGTGTGTGCCGTCAATTAAGGATGCTTCCCCCGCTGCCCCTCAGAGCGTAACTAATTAGCATTTACGAGCATTAGATATTGGACAGACTTTAAGCTGAACAAATGACATGAGTTTTTGTTTCGTTTGATTTGTTAGGCAAATATGTTTGGCCTAAAAGTTGGCAGGTGACAAAATAGTTGCCATTAATTGTTTTCTATATGGCAAAGACAACTCAATAGTTTTCGGTTGTTGTTGTTGCTGCTGCTGCTGTATTTTAAAACGAAACAATGCCGCTCTCAATGTTGTTAACCTCAGAAACCGCCAAGAACATCAACAACCTAGCCAGATCAGGTGTTGATGTATTAATGCTGCAGTTTGAGAGTTACTGTTAGGCAGCTGCTGCTGCTTCTGCTGCGCCTGCCCACGCAATGTGCGAGTATTTTTGGATCGCCTTATTTAAACAGCTGTCTTTAAACCATAACCACTTACCCAGCCAAGTTCTGGAAATGATAGCAAATGGCACAGCAATTAACACGAATATCTATTTGAATTATTTTGTCTTCAGATATGTCATCATTTACTTAAATTTTAAGTTTAAATAGATTTTAAATGGAAAATCATTTTGTTTTTGTTGGTTTTGCTTTGATGCGGCTGTTGTTGTTGTTTTCGTTTTGTAACGGTAAGACAATGACAGTTAATCAACACTAAATTTGAGTTTGTTTAAGGCACTGCAATTTGTAATTTAAATCAAACACAAAAAAAGGAAACCGCAAAGAAAGACTCAAATGAAATAAAGAGTGAACGCGTCGACGTTAAAATTAGCACTGCCTGCGAGTGCGCCTATGATTTCTATCATTCACTTTTAGCCCCCAGTTGGTGTCTCTCTCGACACCTGCTCGCGCTCTCTGTTGTATACACTTACAAAATGTACGTTCATTTTGCCCAGAAGTTTGCAACGCAGAGAAATATTCATTTTCAACAAGAGTTGCGGGAAATAAAAAAATATTTATAAGAAGTATGAAAAAGTAGCTTTTCCATATTAATGGCCTTGTTCAACAGCACAAATCGATGACAAGAAATCGATGGATCTAGTTCGATTATAGTAATGAACTATTTAAAATGCGCAATCTGATTGCTAATTTTTGAGATTAGGATGGATAAAAAATATACAAAAATTGAAACAGTCATTGGGCGCATTCAGCAGGTAAATCCGATTTCCGATTACGCAATCTGATTGCTAATTTTTGTGATTAGGATGTAGAAAAAATACTCAAAAATTGAAACAGTCATTGGGCGCATTCAGCAGGTAAATCCGATTTCCGATTACTGATTTACGATTGCTTATGATTCTCTGCTGAATAACACTGATTGATAAGTTTAAAAATACATTACAACTATCAACAATTTAGGAAACATTTTTGAGGGCTTTTAAAGCTGTAAGCTTGTCAATTCATTTCCAGTTATGGGGTAATCAGTTGACCGTACGATCGGTTAATGGTCTCACCAATCATAGCTTTTGAATGATTCCATCTCTGCAATCATGATTGTCAAATTTATCAATCGCAATCGGCAATCACTGTATTCAGCAGGTCAAATCGGTAATCATAAGTCAGTAATCGGAAATCGGATTTATCTGCTGAATACCCCATCAAAACGATGACTTTCACGCATACTGTATTTTAATAATATATTAAGGTAATCAAGAAGTCATTTGACCCATATTAAAAATTACGTTTTCTCAAAGATCTCTAAAATGCTTGAGGTGTTTCGTCGCTGGGGCTCCAAACCGTTGGAAAGGCCATGGTAATATTCTTGGTCAGGTTTCTTTACTTATTACTTTGGTAAAAATGAAACATTTTCGTAACAAAAAGAAAGCGTCCAGCTTTGGTATACTATTAATAATGCTAATCAATTCCCGCATGGATCTCATTCAATATAGCTTTCATTCATAAGTCCTCTACCACGGCTAACAGAAGTATTTTACAACTTGACTTACGGTTAATTTCCCTTTTGAAGTCGTAATATGCCGAGTTTGTCCCGGGTGTGGCTCAGCGGCTAGTGTGTGCGATCGAGGTCGTGTGTTTGATCCCGCCTCGGAACATCTAATGAAATGTCTTTGTAGTAATTAGCCTTGCAAAAGCTTCTCAAACTGCCGTTTGGATTAGGCGTTAAACTGTAGGTCCCTTTCCCTTGCTCGAAAATTAGAAGCACACTAGCCATGAGATTGACAGCTCGGCTATGGCCCATTGGGGCTGTGTCAAGCCATTAAAAAACATGCCGAGCTTGGATATGATTTTTAAATGACAACTCTCCGATTCAGCACTTGAAGTTATTTTTATCCTGCCAATAAATTGTGATAGTCTTACGAGTCTTAAATAAGCTGACTAAGGTGATTCCTTAAACCGAACCTTTTTCCAAGCAGATGGGGCACGGTTCGGGTCGAGGTGTAGGAGGCTAACGATATGGATAATACAGTTCTGAGTTCGGTTCGATAGACTTTAAAAGAGAACTGGTCAGGTGTTCGGTTAAGGACCAGACGAACTGTATGTACCCTTGCCAATCCTTGAATTTGGGCCGATCTAAAAAAAAATCGGTTTGTAAGCTCTTTTTGTCAAATACATAAATAATTTATTCCTGTGAGATGGTAAAATTTGCATACTGCTATCTTTTAAATATAGTCTGCGAGTGAGATGAGAATTTGTCGGTATTTCATTTTACAGGTTCATTTTCGTGGTCTAGCAAAAGCAACATATCTTAGTTATGCTGCAGATATTATACGAAGATCCTTTGCTTTTTCTTATAACATCATATTTTCCAATTTCTTTAATGAGCATTATAAAAATTAATTATTTTACTTAATTGACTCAAAACAAAAAAAAACTTTTTCCGCTAGGTAAAATCCATTGAGAACTTTTAATTCAATTTTCAAAAAATGGATTTTGATTATCCTATTAGTAAGATCAATTGGAGCAAGCTTTTGCAAGTGTATTGAAACTTCGGCCCAGACGAAGTTGGCTTTACTTCATCGTTTTTTTCTCTTTCTATCTCTCGCTCTCTGACACTCTGGCTCTCTTTCTGGCGGTGCGTTTTTGTAAACAAATGAGCTTTGGCTTTGTTGATGTTGATGTTAATATTATTGTTGTTGTCGGCTCTGATAAACGCTAATTTGCATATTGATATTGATGTTGCCTCTATCCACATACATACATACAGTCGTGGACCAAAGTATGCGCACACTGGTGATTTAATGGTATACGAGTATAAGGAAAATATTGTTAATCTATGCATGTTTACCTCATATTTCTCACAGCTTTGAAGATAGATGGTTCCTCCCCCTTTGGCATATTTAGTAATCAGCATTACTTATCGAACCGGAAAATGATTCGTAGAGATCGGATGATAGATAGTTAAGTTATGAGCAAAAGAAAGTTCGCTTCGGCAGCACTGCATCAGCGCTGCTTTCTGCTGCTACTAAGAGTTCAATACAAATGACTAGCCTAGTGATTTAGCATTGATTTGAGTAGTTAACAATTGAATAATTTCGAGCACATGAATTCAAAACGATACATCTTTGCTTCAAAAGAGTAGGCATTTTCGATACATATTTGCTTCAAAAGAGTAGGCATTTTCGGGATAGTTTATTTTAAAGTTAAGAAATAATACCTTACGATTATATATACCTAAGGAAAATGGATATATGTGCAATATACTTTTAGAAGTTTATTTTCAATACTCATTTTCTTCATTTTTGTTATATTTTTTTGTTGTAAGCTGGTAATGAGTACTATCGAAAAAAACATTAACTTGTGCGGTATTAATATTTTATTAACAAAAAAATTTTTTTATATTGTTCACGTAGAAAATAGATATATGTGCAATATGCTTTTGTAATTAAAAATTATTTAATCAGAAACATTAGCTTTTGCAGCCTGCGAGGCATAGATCCAACCAAGTTTTGAAGCGTTGATAACTCAATCTTGGCCCATTCTGAGACGATAGCTTCCTTTAAGTCCTTCAAGCTATCATACTGCCTTGAACAGGCATAAACTTTTGTCTCAAGAATGCCCCAAAAATCCTCAATCGGATTTAAGTCCGGACTCATTGCCGGCCACTTCATCAGCGGTATATTGTGGGTCTCAAAATAACACATTGTGCTCCGGGCAACGTGAATCGGAGCATTGTCCTGCTGAAAGGTCCATACATCGCCATGGAAATTCTCAGCAAATGGTGCTAGTTCACTGTCCACCAACTCTATATATGCTAGAGCATTCATCCGGCCGGATACGAAGCATATAGGAGACTTGCCTTTAGCGCTAAAGGCAGCCCATATCATTAGCGATCCACCGCCATGGTTCCGTTTGTAGCAAGTTGCCCGTGGATGACGCGGATCCCTCCAATATTTGTGATGGCCGTCTGGACCGTCCAAATTGAATTTTTTTTCATCACTGAAAATTATATTTTCAAACTCGACGTCCCAAAACTTGTGTTTTTCATAAAAAGCCATGCGGGCATCTTTATGACGTTTGGTTAAGCGAGGTTTACCAACTTTGTTTTGATATGTGAGGTTAAAATTTTCGTGCAAAATTTGACCCACACGTTGCCTGGTAACTGTTAATCCGAGTTCCGCTTTGATTTTCATACAGCTCATCATGTCTTGAGTTGCTAACTGCCGCATGTGCCGTTTTGTCCGGTTGTTGATGGTTGGTATTGGACCGTGGCGACGATTTATGCGGTAACCTTCTGGATCTTTTAGGAATCTTGAAATGGTATTTCGGTGTCGACTCATTAAGGAAGCAATTTTACCAGTTTTCATGCCGGCTATGTTCATTCCTTTGATCCTTCCCTGCTCTTCCTCGGACAATTCAGTTCCACGAGGCATTTCCAACTATAAATCAAATATTTGTTTGTTATTGATTGGTTTTACTGTCTTTAATAAGTGCTAAGCGCGACTTAGATCTCTTATCCAAGTTAACGGTACCACAAAGGGGGCCCAAAGAAGACGTGCACTTTTTGTAACGGAGCACAACCATAAGAGATAAGAAATGCAGAATCCAAACAAACAGGCAGTTGTTGCTTTTTAAGCAATATCGAAAATTCTTTTTGCACATATTTACCTTAGGTAAGAGACTCAAAACAAAAGCTTAAAAAAAATCATTTAGAACAGCCCCCATTCCTTCGAAAACCCTAATTTAAAAAACCTATTCCGACTCCGAATTCGGAACAGGGCCGAATGTATAATGTTGTTGCCTTGTGTAATTTCCATTGGAAATTGTAAATTTTTTGTGTTAACTTTTCGTTTTTTCAGTAAACAACAAATATTTTGATTGGATTTGAGCCAAATATTCAGAAAAGTATATAAATACTTACGCGTACGAAATAAATAGAGGCAAGTTAACTATGTTCGACGATATCGCTCGCTTACTTCAAGACTGTCATATCTCAAATAACACGATTTTTGAGTTAATGATGCGGATATATTCGCTATGTCTCCGAGTAAGATACGAATATGGCGGTATATAGGTATAATTTTACAGGTTCATTTTCTTGTTTTAGCAAGAGCCTTCGGTCTTTTTTTAGAGCATTTCAAATAGAAAATATATTACTAGATTGACCTCAAACTAGGTCAAATTCATCGGGAACTTTTCAATACAATTTTCACACAATGTATTATTTTATACTAATAACTTATACTAATACTAATATTAGAAAAAAGAACATGTACCACATTCGAGTTCAAATAAGTGAAAACCGGAAAATGGCTGATAGACTACAAAGGTTTTTTTCGGGCTCTCTTTCAGAAGGAGACGACGTAGAAACTTTTTTTCGAATTAAATATACTAAAGATGTGGACTTCTTATCAATGCTAACGGCTTAAACTTATTGCGCTAACTGTCTTATCAGTACCATAGCCTGAGAGTTTGAATATCTATACATCTATATAAAAGTGAAAGTATGTTTGTATGTTTGTATATTTGTATGTTTGTCCCTTTATGGGCGTCTAAACCGCTGAACCGATCTTCACGAATTTTTCATGTCGATCAGGAAAGAGTCATAGGCTATGTCTCATGTCTGTAAAATGGTCCAAAAACCGCGAAATTTGCAAAATTATACCGTTCATCCAATTGCAATGAAAATTTAGGAATGGTTGAACGCTTGCCCGGGATGGTTTCTAAGTTGAATAAATTTGCGGAAAACGGTCCAAAAACCGCGAAAATTGCAAAATTTAAGTTTTCGCTAAAACTTTGGGAAATTGATCGACGCTTGCCCAGGAAGGTTTCCAAGTAGAAGAAACCGCGAAATTTGCAAAATGTTCGTTTGTTATAAAACTTTGGAGGATTCTGATTTCAAGAAATGGGCGGGAAATAGTCAAACTTTGGGGAATGAATTGAAAGCTTGCTCGGGAGGGCTTCTAAGTTAAAGAAATTTGCAGAAAATTGTCAAAAAACCGCGAAAATTAACAAATTTGCGGTTTCGGTAAATCTTTGGATAGGGGTTCGACGCTTGCCGGAAAGGTTTCTAAGTAGAATAAATGGGCGGAAAATGGTCCAAGAACCGCGAAGTTTGCAAAATATTGGATTTTGATAAAGCTTTGAGGAATGGTTGTACGCTTGCCCGCGAAGGTTTTCAAATTGAAGAAATGGGCCGGAAATGGTCATAAAACCGCGAAATTTCAAAAACTTTACCGTTCATCTGATTGCCATAAAATTTTGGGCAATGCTTGCCCGCGAAGGTTTCTAAGGTCCAAAAATCGCGAAATTTGCAAAATAACCTTAAGAGTATTTATGAAAGCGCTTAGTGCTTATATTACAATGCCGGCGTTGGTAAATGGAAGCTGAACATTACACGGTCCAAAATATTGCGAATTTTGCAAATTTTTGATTTGAGGCTAGATTATTGTGAAGATTTGATAGACGGCAATTGTAGACGGGTAAATAGGAAGTATTAACCAAACGGTCAACAAAGTCACGAAATTTGCAAAATATTCTTGATTTTAGATTATCATGAAGCCGTTTATATAGAGAACAAGATCGAACGGTCCAAAATGTTTATACCGACATGCAGCCTGCACTAGATTATATATATTTGCTCTCTTAAGAACCCGGGCGACGCCGGGTATTCAGCTAGTTAAATATATTTTAAAGTTTAAACATATATGCTTCTCTAGTAAAAATAAGCAAACCTTGCGCCTAATCAAGGTTCGAACATAAAACCTCCCTAAAACCTTTAACTTAAAAATTCCGAACATTATCCACTGGTACCATAAAATATGGTTTGAACCCGCAAACAGTAGAGGCAAAATATGTTTTAGGTTGGTGTTAAGCGACTGGTCGCCGGCTTACTTTATATTCTGCTTCCTTTCAACTGCACAGGAGTCGTCAGTGCATTGGGTTAACCTTTCAGTCACAGATGACGGTAACAATCTTGGGTCAGATATCTCGACAGGATGACCAAGATCTTTCTCAGATGAAGTTTTAGCAGCTCTTATTTACCAAATCTTTTAACTTTTATTAATTTTCATATCAGCTTAAGTAAATACGTTAAGTTTAAATGTCAATTTTAAGACTGAACAGCATAAGTTCAATATCTATCCAGTTTAAAAATAAAAAGCTTAAAAATAGTACTTAAAAATATTTTATCATTTTTTTTATAAGTCCTTACTTTAGGTTTAGGTTACCTACTCTATTTTTGGTTATCTCAACTTCTACTTATGTGATATTATATTTTGGGGCTTGGTTTCTCCACAACCTTTTAAAATATATACTTTTGTAGGTAACTGTGTGCAAGTCTTGAGGTGGTAGGTTTGTATGTTTGTTCGTCTTGTTTATTATAGCTTCTTTGCTTAAATAACAGATTCATTTAGATAACTCTATCCATTCTTCTGATGACAGTGCATTTGTCTTGGTCTTCACCACATATCCCGAAATGTTTTCGTTAACATATTTAATTCTTTGTTTATGGTATTGTACTTTAAGCGCAAATGACTCTTGTGATTACTCCAATCTTCGATGCCATGATGGAACATCACCTCTAGGACCAGCAGCTGCTCGTAGAGCACGTCCCAAGGAACGCCAATGGTGGCCGCGCAGGTTTCCAAAAGCCAGCGAAAAGAGCAGGGAAACAGAGCGAGCAATTCTCGCTTATTCGACTCCCGTATCTTGCCCATGTAGCCATGCAGAAGCCAACAATCAAAGTTGGAAATGTTAAGCACTAATTCTGGTTTTTTGGACTGCTCCTCCACTTTTACTTCGGGTTCCGGCTCCTTCGTGCTGCTAACACGCTCGAGATGGCGACGTGGTTTATCCAAGGGCACTTTTAGGGCATCCATATTGGTTTCTTCGAAAACTTGTATGGAAGCTAAATCATTAAGCGAGATTACTTCTTTATTAAATTTGATTAGATAGTGGGGAGTGTCCCGCAAACGCCAAAAAGGATTTTCCGACTCCAAAATCTCTCGACGCTTGGCCCGTTCTTGCAGTTGGCTTAGATACTTAGCCCCATATGAGGCAGTAGGCGGGCGAAACTTAAAGTCTGGGCGCTTTTCCCGTTTCCTGAGCTCCTCCAGCCAGGTTTCCATATCAATCTCGCAATTGGCTCGAAATTCTGGAGTAGTTCTATTTCTTTTAGTTTGTAGCGGCTTATAAATGCCAACTGCCTCGAAATCCTTCTGGCAGGCGAGTTCTTCCACTTTTAAATCAAAGCCTTGCAGGCTTAAGATCTCGCTCAGTTCTTTGGTTTCATTCTTAAACGGTGCCATTTGACGCTCTGAGTGATCCACCTGCATATAGTCGGGAATCTTTACGCTCATGTTCTCGCAGTGCTCGGGTCGCGAGGCGTGTAGCAACAAGCGTTTAAAATAGCTATGTGCAGGCGTCAAACTGGGCTGGAACTCTATGTGATCTTTGAGGGCGCTGTCAGAGCTCGATTCGCCGAATTTCTGCTTCAGGAAGGTCTCAAAAATCAAAGAAAGATTCTCATGCTTGCGTTGCATGGCTGGTGTGAGCAACACCTCGTTGGGGTCAAAGTCCTGTTCCTTTTGCTTGCGCTCCTTGTTGATATATTCATCCACCTGGCGACCCAACTGAGTGGCAACACCAAAACGGCGTGCAAAACTCTCATTGTAGTGCGAGACCAAAACCTTGCGTAGCTCCACAAACTGCATCCATTCGGTGTAGACAAAAAGCAGAGGTTTATCTGGTTGCTGCAGCAACAGCTCATTGATTTGCGTGGCCGATTCGGATATCTGACGTTCCTTGACATCATCGAGGCCAAACATCAGCTTCATCACATACAGTATATAAGCCATGACGCGAGCCTCATAGCGTGGATAGTTCTGCTGTCCGTAAAGGGGATCAAATTTTGGTTGCATTATATCAATTAAACTGTTCACATAGCTGGCCACCAGAGGCGGCAGATTCAGTTCCAAAACATAGCGTTCGGTTAAAGAGTTCAGATTGGGCTTTTGGAAGCCATTCAAATCTATAAAGCGCGCCATTTGCGCTATGTTCTCGCGGACAAACTGAGGGATTTGACAGAAATTAGATTCGTTTAGTTTAAACAGTTCACTCAGAGCTTACCTTATAGCGACACTTGTCCATTTGCTGAGCAAACTCCAATTCCTTCAGCAGTTTCTTGCCTTGCACCGCCACCTGCGGGGGTAAGTAGCCCAGTACATTGCGACCCGTTAGATGCTCCTCTTCGATAAGACGCAGCAAATCTGTCAGCTGTAAATCATCTTCAACCAGATTCAAGGCTATGGCCAGTATAACATACAGCTTGGTTAAGTTGAGGCAATAGATATTGCGGTCAAAGCGATTCAAAGTCTTGGCCTTGGGTCTTAGACCATGACACAGCATGCTACTGTCTGCGCTATGCCTATCCAAATGCTTGAGAGGCATTTGTCGTTTCAAAGTTTTGCGAGCATTCCAAGACCATTGTAGCTTTAGACTCTGCGCTGTTTGGATAGAGGATTCCGAAAGGAGTCCCTTTTGGGAATAGCCTGAGGCGTCGAGTTTGCGCTTTGGAAAAAAAGAAGGAGGTTAGCTTAGAGCAGGGAACGAAAATAATTATTTTTTCGAAAGGTTAGGATTAGATAAATATATATTAAGATGGGTGGGACTCTTAATTTCGGTTCAGATTCTCAGATAGGACATTATTTCTTACTTTGGATTTTTATTCAAAAAAATTATTTGCTATAAATTAAAAAATATTTTTAATTTTTTCTTCGTCCGTACAAATTTTGAATGATATTTGTATGGAAGTCTAACATACTCTTTATGAGTCGCTTTGAATTAAAAAATAATTGATGATTTCCCCCCGTTTATTTTCCGCATGTGATCTTCTTTTTTCTTTCTAATCAGCAACAATTTCTTGTTTTTCTATTTAAATAAAATTTTTTGCTACTTAAATGTTACGAAAACGGAGTCAACTCATTGAAAAATATTTGAATGGCATGGAGAAGTTCCGACAAATGTGCAGCGTATTTGTACCAAAAGACTTTGTGCAAAGTTTGGTGAGAATAGTTTTAAAACTATGCTATCTCATAGAAACAGACAGACGGACGGACGGACAAGGCTAAATGAACTCAGCTCGTCATGATGATCAAGAATATATATACTTTACGTGGGCGGAGATGCTTCCTTCAATGAGTTACAAACATCCGCACAATTTTATAATACCCTCTGCAAGGGTATAAAAATAATTATTATTATCTGATTTTCAAATAAAATAGAGTGATTTGTTCGGCCCCTGGTCTAGAGTATTGAAATAGACAGCTCCTCTTAATATTACCTTTGTTTTTCTCCATTTACGCCAATTGGTACGCTCATCTTCCACTGCACTTTCCGCCTTGTCCAAACGTGCACGCTTTCGCTTGGCCTGTTGGTGATTGTAAATGATGCGGGCATCCCTGAAATTCGCCTTCTTACTTAATTAGTTCACCTTTTAGCACCCCTTCACTCACCTGGGTACCAACCGTACGTTCAGCTTGGGCAAACCCATATTGCTCTTACAAAAAGCCACCTCCATGCGTCCCATATAGGCCGCCCATACCTGCAGTGTCATCAGCTTCAGCTCTTGCTTGGCTCCCATATTGAGAAGTTCTTGCAGAAAGCCGCGCAAGACATAATTGTAAAACTCCCAGGAGGTTATATCGTTTTCGTCCGTTTGAATTTGTGGCTTTTTCAGCGCCCTCGACGTACCGTGCTTTGGCGTATCATTGAAAGTGTCCTCGGCACTGATTTCCACTGCACGCAGTTGCTCCTTTTTGGTGCCGCATTCAATGCAGTAGTAGTAGCCCTCGCGCTCCTGGAATCTTCTCTCTCCACACACATCGCACTCCATATCAGCCACCTCCATTACATCAACAGAGTCATCCATTTTCTAGGCCAAATACAGAGTCAAGTCTCACTGAAAGTTTCTAAGCGACGCGTTGTAAACAAAAAAGCATGTGCATTTGCAGTAGTCTGACCGTTTGCACATAATAGATAATCACTGAAAAATACTTTGCGGCTGTGAATAGAGATGAGCCATAATCGATTACTTGTGATCGACTGAGTCACAGTGGCTGAAAAAGTGACTTATTTTTTGGTGGAATAAATTTGAAATAAAAAAATACCTAGTTAAACTTAATTTTGTAAATAAAGACTACGTAAGAACTAATAAAAATGATTTTTTGCAGATATGTTTAAGATATTGTACATAAAAATGTCTCGTTAGACATATGGTAGTTGGCGTTAAATTAAAAGAAAAATGACAAAAAAGAATATAGAAAGTCGATTTTGACAAATTCAGTTCTGGGCATATATCACAAATTCTTAATTTTGTCTTTGTTTAGTCAATTCTATTCGTATGAACGCACAGATATCAGAGATAGTAAGAGATAAAAGTTCGACATTTGCAGGCAGATTAAGTTTGTTATCAAAGGGAGCCACGCCCCCTCCCGCCACTGCAATTCGGAAAAAGCCCATATCGCCCACAGTTTTAAAAAGAGATGGTTCGTATCTTACAGACAAATTTGGTTATCAGAATTACTTATCGATGCGCCGAAGGAAGATCAGATGAACAATAGTCGAGCTATAAGGAAATCAAACTTTTAATTGGGGAACTACTTATATTTCGGGAACTGGTAAAACTAATGTCATTAGTTTCAATCTGGTAGTACGGAAATAAAGTTTGACATTTTTTAGCATAAACGGTGTCACAACGTTTTGATGTACTTGCTCTATGTGTTATTTACAGTGAGCTGAAAAAACCAATTTGGCTTAAAAATGGAAATTTCACAAGAAGGTTTTCGTTCTTTGTATGGCGGTAAATCATCATCAAAACCATTGAAAATCGCTTGTATAGTAAATTCAATCGTAGGTCGTCCAAAATCGGTAGTTGTGTCAGAAAACAACGATGCTGTGTGTGAACTGATAATGCAAAATCGTCATGTGACATCCCGTAAGATGTAATGTAATGTAATGTAAAATAACTTGACACAGCCCCAAAAGGCCAAAGCCGAGCTCCTCTCAATCTCTTGGCCTGTACGCTTTTAATTTTCGCACAAGAGAAAGGCACCTACAGTTTAACGACGAAACCGAACGGCAGTTTGAGAAGCTTTTGCATGGCTAATTTATACAAAGCTGGCGCCAACAGCAGAGAGGGGTAACGGGGTGGGTAAGTTTATTCAAAGAAAAAAGCTTTTCATTAGATGTTCCGAGGCGGGATCGAAACCACGCCTCTTGCACACTAGTCGGGCACACTAGCCGCTGAGCCACACCCTGGACGTGGTTGAGGGCCCGGGACACGCGTGTTCCGAAAGCCGTACATTTCGCGGGCCAAGCAAACCAAAACGTTGGGCGGCCCACACACAGTCCATTCCCCCTCTCAACTGAAAACAACAGACGGAGCCACCCACCAAACGCTCTCTATCTTTTTTATTGAAAATTAACTGACGTTCTGGGCACCCGTGAGATTAAGGTATCCATAAACATTAGTTCCTCCAGCATAGAAGGAGTTCCTTGCCGTAAAAAAAGGTTTGTTCGCGTTGTTTGATAATCCGCCCATATGAGCATTTCCACAGCACGCACCCGACGGTGGGAATTAAAAAAAAATAGTTAAATTTTTTTTTTTCTTTGTTTTCTTTGTGATGAAGGTTAATAAATTCTAAGCTTCATCATAAAGAAAAACAAAGAAAAATTAAAAAAAAAATTTGTCCATATTGGTTTTAAATAGCATTTTAGTAGCAATATTTTTTAAGTCTAATCTGGGAATTGTAGAAAGAGTAGATTCCAAGATACTGGCAGACAAAAAGGAATACTTCTTGTGACAGAATATGGAAGTGCGTTTTTTTGGCTTTCATAAAAATTGAAAATTTTGGGAGTTGAGTTTCTTAATACAACTAATTTTAATACGATCTGCAATCATGTTACTATATATTTATTACTCATTATGATAAGTTACGTGACTTACGTTATGTGACAAATTTTTCCCTATGATTATGTGGTTTCTTTTATAATGCAAAGAAACAACTTACTGTTAATTGCTCTCATACAGTTTGCTATGGATTCTTCTTCAATCTTTATTTACTCTTTTTACCCTTAAAATGATTTTAGAGAGCAAAATTTAATGAAATCTTGAGGTACTTTTTTAGGAAAAAAAACCTGCAATAGAATGATAAAAATAAGAAAAATGGTGATTGCTCGACTTTGCATTTGAAAATCTCAAAATGGAATATGATTAATGTAAATTGGCTTAAACTATTTTAGATTAATTGTTTCCCTATAAAAATATGATCGAAAAAAATGTTTTTAAGTACTTTTAATTTTTTGGCCTCGGTTGACCTTTCTGTGGAAATGCCCATATGTACCTGCCATACAAAGTGAATGGCTAAAAATATATGACTTCATATAAAATTAATTTTGTTACGCATCGGACAGTATCGGACAAAGAACAAGTGGCTTCCGTAAAGGTCTAAAGTATTATAAAATGTAAAACTTAGACCGGACATAGCCGGACCAAAATTTCCCCAGTCAGAAAGATCAAAATTCGTTTTCTTTTTGACCGTTTCTTCCATTACAATTTTACTTGCAATCTGTTGTAACCTAATATATAAATTCGTACCTAAACACAACACAAAGTGGCCGGGTGGCTCAGCGGCTAGTGTGCGCGTGGGTTCGATCCCGCCTCGGAACATCTAATGAAAAGTTTTTTCTTTGAACAAACTTTACACTCGGCCACACCTCTTTGCTGTTGGCGCCAGCTTTGTAGTAATTAGCCATGAAAAGCTTCTCAAACTGCCGTTCGGATTCGGCGTTAAACTGTAGGTCCCTTTCTCTTGTGCTAAAATTAGAAGCGCGCGAGCCTAGAGATTGAGAGAGGCTCGGCTTTGGCCCTTTGGGGCTGTGTCAACTTGACAAGCCTTGGGGCTGTGTCAACCTGAAAAGCCATTTTACTTTTACTTTACCTAAACACAACACAAAATAAAAAAAAAGTTACCAGAAACCAGACTCATAGCCTTCACATATCTGCTCATCTGCTAAAAATAGTCAAAAATTAGCTTCCGTACAGGTATCACATTAAGACTCGACCTTGGTCTCCTTTCCTGCCGAACACCGTTCATGGAACCTTCAAAACTTTACGTTTCCGACCGCAGGAGTTAATTGGCCACTGTTTAAGCCTCTTAATGCAACGGGATTACATCGATTTTTGGAGTTTCTGCCGGTCAGTTCTTCATTTTGTCTCATTTTGATCACGCGGAAGCTAAAAATTGTAAGGGCATCCACCGATTCTTTGTAATTTAATCACTAACAGCCGAAAAGTGGTGCATCTCTAGAATTAGTAATTGCACAAGCGGTATCGATAACAAAATAGCCGCGAAGTTTAAAATTGCAACCCGACCTACCAAATTTGAATGCGTTCAAAGTCCCCATTTAGTTATTTTAATTAAGCAAATAAAATTGATTTTATGCAGGCATTTTCCTTAGTCATTTATTTGCTTAATAAGCAACAAGTAAATGCAGATTTGTTGTTGTTGGAAAAATACTTGTCGAGTGCCCTTTGTACGTCAAATCAACGTGCGAAATCAGCAAAATGTCACATAAGCGAAACCCTTTTGCACCCAATCCAATTGCGCCTTATTGGGTGTTCCCTGAGCACAATTAAGCTGCCTAATGGATAAGCTATATATAGAGCAGGCAAACCCCACCGGTATTGACCAGAATTTAAAAATGCGCTGCCTGTTCCTCGCCGCATCCCAAAAGCTATCCAAAAAATAAAAGCTCACGCTGCACGAAGCTTAATGCGCTGGCTGCCGCTCTCAGTTTCAGTGCAAGTGCAACTGGAGAGGAGAACACAACGTAGTCGAGTCGTAGCGGCATGTGGTCCCGCGGCAGCATCAGCAGCGCCAAGCGTCAAGTATCCACCGTGGACAGTGATCCGGAAAAGATATTGAAACAGGTGCAGGAGCTGGGCGATTGGCTGGACTCACAGCCCCACATCAATGGCTGTAAAACCTATGAGAATTTGCATTTCTTCCTGCGCACCTCCAAGTATGATGTGGAACGAGCCAAGAAGAAGCTAAGAAATTTCTATCAAATGCGCGCCGAGCGCACGGAATGGTTTGAGAATCGCGATCCCATGTTGCCGGAAATACAGGAGCTCCTCCAACTGGGTGTCTTCCTACCCGTTGGCATAGATGCGGAGCAAAGGATGGTGGTGGTCATTAGGGCAGCAGCCCATGATCCTAAGAGGCACACTCAAAACAATGTCTTCAAGGTGAGCCGAGGGTTAAGATTAGAGAGAAACCATTCCAAGCTAGACTTCTTTTTTTCAGACAAGTAAAATGATTTTGGATTTGCTGCTTAAACTGGAGCCTGACTATTGCGCCCAAGGAATAGTGGCTATACTGGATATGCAGGGTGTGGAGCTGGGTCATGCCATGCAGTTAAATCCGAAGATCATAAAGCGCTCGGTGGAAAGCTGGACAGCGTATCCCTGCCAGCCCAAACTGCTAGAGTTTACCCATGCTCCGCGTCATGTCAACTTCTTTCTTAACACTTTTCGGTGAGTTAATCAAAGTTTTATTTGAGGTTTAATCTTAATCTTAATAAGTTTTAGGGTATTCATGACCCCCAAGATACGTTCACGTGTGGTGGTGCTTCGCGAGGGCACCACAGTCCAGTGTGATCAACTGCCCCCCGAATTGGGCGGTCACGGATTAAGCTATAAAGATTTGGCCCTTAAATGGAAGCAGTTGCTGGAGGAGAACGCTGATTTCTATGTGGAGCAAAGCAAATACAAAAGCATACCCAAGTAAGCGATAAGACGGCGATTAGTCAATTGTGGACGATTAGGAGCTTATTTTCAATGCGTATATTTGCGCGAAATACATATCTATAGATGTGTGACATATATATATACATACCAAAACAGATGTACAAGTATTTAAGGGTTACACTAGAAGCCAAATCCAGAACAAAGAATATTTATATTGTTGTTTATGAATATATAAAGAAAAAGTTGAGCTTAAAGAAGACATGATCATTATTAAATATGGGAACTAATATTGGGAGAAAAGAGTAAGGCTTTCAAAAAGAAACCACAGCAAAATGTATCCAAATTGCTTTAAACAGAAGTAGAAAGTTACATTCAAGAGCTTTCAGCAGAGCTTCAAACCGGTTTTGCAACAATCCGGTTCGAACCCGGAATTCCGACATAATTTTCACTGTCAACCGAACATTTAACCTAACGAAGTGTGAAAAAATATTTGAACCAGATTCTCAAAATCGCAAGGCCTAAACAATAGTGTTGAATTCGATACTTCGATTCCAAGTCACCTTGAGTTGCGAATCGATTTGCCCTTAAAAAATGGCTCCTGAAGGTATATAGTAATTTTAAGTCACGTTGCTTATATTTTTTTTAATGCTGGTTTGAAAATGTGTTTGGATACTAAACTTTTGCCCATATAACACCCCCCCCACAGTTTTCAAAAATCACATGTCAGTGCTGACTTTCACCTGTCACCAGAAAATGAATTGAGGTCCTTTGACCACTTACAGTAAACCTACTCAAACGAAATTGTAAAATGGCTTGACACAGCCCCAAAGGGTCAAAGCCGAGCCTCTCTCAATCCCTTGACTATTGCGCTTCTAATTTTCACAAAAAAGTAACGACGATACCCAACGGCAGTTTGAGAAGCTTTGCATGGGTAATTACTACAAAGCTGGCGCCAACAGCAGAGAGGGGTGCCCGGGTGTAAAGTTTATTCAAAGAAAAAACTTTTCATTAGATGTTCCGAGGGTGGCCGGGTGGCTCAGCGGCTAGTGTGCACGCCCGCTGTGCAAGTGGTCGTGGGTTCGATCCCGCCTTTCTCTTGTGCGAAAATGAGAAGCGCACAAGCCAAGAGATTGAGAAAAGCTCGGCTTTGGCCCTTTGGGGCTGTGTCAACGTGACAAGCCTTGGGGTTGTGTCAATTAGACAAGCCATTTTACTTTACTAGATGTTCCGAGGCGGGATCGAACCCACGACCTCTTGCAGCCATGCTTTCATTTTCACCTTATTTTTGCGTTTTTTGCACGTGAACACTTGAATTTTCACTTGTTTTCACATACGTTGGTTCATGATACAAATATTACAGGTACTGCGGCACATTATTTCAGTCTGTTGCTGTCATTGCAAGTGAAAGGTTGTCACACTCTCCTCTCTCCGATTGCACAGCTCACTTTGTTGTTGATGATGTTGATTTACATCAAGTATGTAAAATGAAAATTATTTTTTCCACACGCACACACTAAATTTGTGTGCGCGTGCCCTCTTAGACTCTCACTTACACACTCTCTCTAACATACTCTCTAGCTCACATAGCAAATGCTGTCAGTCCACATTTTTAAATGTGCGCCGTACCTGTAATAATTGTATCATTTTCTCACAAGAACTAGTTTTACGACTGATCGTTCCTATGGTAGCAATATGCTATAGTCATCCGATTCTGACAAATCTTTGTAGAATTGTGGACTTTTACATTGAAAACAAAAAAGTTTTTCTAACTACGACTTTTCTTCAGACTCTACTTTTCTATGTAGCTCCCATACTATATACACTTATGGACAAAATAATAGGTGTGTTTTTTTTTCTTTTTTAACTTGTTATTTCTAGTTCATAATTCATACTTAACATTATTTTGTACTTATCGATCCGGTTTTCGTGTCGCACGTTGGCGGCTGCGCCACTCGGTCGGTTGGGCGGGAGGTGGGCTGCTATTTTGCCTGGGGTTCGCGCGTAACTGGCTTCGGCTTGGTGTCGCAAGGGCCACTTGAACGTACTGTGCATTGTACGTCAACGTCCATATCTTTTGCAAAAAAAAACTTATATCAATTGTCTTTAAACAAAAAGTAAAAACAGTTTTCCAAACCCTTTAATATACAACTAAATTAAATATTTCCCTACATCCGCCAATTTTGTCTGGACACAATAATAGGTGTTCGAAGATAAATGTTTAAATTAAATCAATATTTCACTATTTTTGGTCTTGTTTTATATTAAACTATGTAACTGGCAGCTATTAACCGGTATATCCGCCATTATTTTGCAAGATTTTCTCCATTCGTCTTGGCATGGAGGATATTAACTTGCGACAAGTTCCAATTGGAATGTTGTACCATGCTCTTTGGACAATATCCCAAAGTTGATTTTTATTTAAACAAAAAGTCTTTCCGAACTCTCTTTTGAGTTCACCTTAGAGATTCTCGATGGAATTGAAATCCTGGAATTGACTTTGGCAGTCAAGAACATCCACATTTTGCACTCGGAACCAATCCTTAAATACTCGAGAGGCGTGCTTCGGGTCATTATCCTGCTGGAACTTACATAAAAGTGGCATATTATCCTCGGCATATGGTAGCATCACCGTCTCCAATAGATCTTTGTATACGAATCTGTCCATTTTTCCATCAACACGATGAATCGGACCAAAACCAAACCATGAAATGCAGCCCCATACCATTAGGCGACCACCTCCATGCTTCACATGTTTATATGTGTACTTGGGATCAAATTCTTTGCCTTTCGGACGACTAACATTCCTTTTGGCATCATTACGCCATTTTTTCTCATCCTCCGGTCCGCACCAGGTTCTACGATCTAATGCAATTTTGTTCCTCATCTGTAAATTTGCCGACCGAAGCAAAGGAACCCTGCGAGCAATCCTACCTGGTAGGTTTGCTATTCCCAATCGTCGCCGAACGGTCCGTGAAGACACAATATTCCCAATTTCATTGGCAATCGTCCTCGAAGACTTGAACGGGTCGCGTTTAACCAACTGAACCATGCGATCGTCGGCCTTAGATGATGATTTTCTAGGTGTTCCTCGAGTTTCAGCTATTTTTTCCGGTTTTAAGGCATTGGCTACGAAGTTTTGAGAACGTCTCATTAACATGGCAATGGATTTATACGTTTTTCCTTCATCTCGTAATCGTCGAATGAGCCTGCCCTCCTCCGCACTGTAGTGACGCCCACGGCCCATCTAATACAATTTTAATGGTTATTAAGTCCCCATTTAGTTATGTTTTCCTAATACCTTACCTTCTACAACCAAATAGTTGTATCTATAAACTACAGGTTAATGTTTTGCTTCATAAAACTATTTTATTGACCAGCCGAGTTTGCAGTCTAACCAATAAAACAATCCACAATTTGTCCAAGAAAGCTAATTAATTTCGGGAATACATCCGGGAATTACCGAACAGTGTGACCTTATTAAATGTTTTGTTTACATCGATTTTAATCGATATTTAAAAAAAAATAGGGGAAAGTAAACTTCGGTTCGGCCGAAGTTTTGTATACCCTTGCAGCTTCCATTGAAAACACAAAAGTTTTTTTAAGACTACTTTTTGGACCTTACTTTTCTATGGTAGCTATACTATTAAGATGTCCGAATTCCACCAAACTTAGTGCAATCATGGAAAAACATATCAAACTGTTAATTACGAAATTTGGAGGCGATCCCAATTAAAACAAAAACGTTTTTCTCACTAGAACTTCTTTTTCGACCGATCATTCATACTGCAGCGATATGCCATAGTCATCCGATTTTGATAAAACGTTGCAGAATTGTGTAAAAGTATATAAAATAAGTGTACGCCAATGATAAGGACGTTTTCATTAAAAACAAAAAAGTTGTTCTCACTTAAACTAGTTTTTCGACCTATGGCAGCTATATTGTATAGTCATACGATCCGGCCGGTTCCGACAAATGTGCAGCGTATTTGTACCAAAAGACTTCGTGCAAAGTTTGGTGAGGATAGCTTTAAAACTGACGGAGGAGATAGCATAGAAACAGACGGACGGACAGACGGACAGGGCTAAATCAACTCAGCTCGTCATGCTGTTCAAGAATATATATACTTTATGTGGTCGGAGATGCTTCCTTTTATGCGTTACAAACATCCGGACAATTTTATAATACCCTCTGCAAGGTTATAAAAAAAAACTTCACACCTATTATATTGTCCATGAGTGTAGATGTCTGATTTCAGCATAGCATAGCAATCTAAGAAATACGAAGTTTGTAAGCATTGAAAACAATTAAGTTTTTTTTCACTAAAACTAGTTTTTCGACCGATCGTTTCTATGGCAGCTATTTGTTATAGTCATCCGATCCGGCCGGTTCCGACAAATGTGCAGCGTATGTGTACCAAAAAACTTCGTGCAAAGTTTGGTGAAGATAGTTTTCAAACTGAAAGAGGAGATAGCCTCGTCATGCTGATCAAGAGTATATACGAGGGCCGTCCCAGAAATGGCCGACCTAGCACAGAAGTGTTGGAAAATGCTCACAAAAAATATTAAAAAGGGGAAGTACCGACTATTAAAAGCTTAAGTTTGAAGTTTAGTGCCTTTACCTTGCACAGTTTTTTTTTGTCGACTTTAATAGAGGACGCTTGTTATTGATTTGCAAACATGGACAAAACTAGTCATCGTTATGTGATACAATACTTTCATATAAAAGGTCTTAGTCCAACCAATATTAAAAAGGAGCTGGATTCTACCTTACGTAATTCTGCTCCCTCGTTTACAACAATAAAATATTGGGTGGCTGGGTTTAAGCGAGGTCGTTTGAGCTGCGAAGATGAACATCGTAATGGGCGTCCAAATGAGGTGACCACTTCAGAAATGGTGGCCAAAATTAAAAAATGTGTATTGAGTTAGCTGAATGTGTAGGCATTTCAAAAAGTGCTGTACACCGCATATTGACCGAAAAATTGGACATGAAAAAGTTATGCGCAAGATGGGTACCGCGTTTGCTGACTTCAAAACAAAAACAGCCGGTTCACACCTCTGCCCTTGCAATGGCTAAAATTAATGAATTAAAATTTGAATTGCTACCTCACGCCCCTTATTCGCCAGACTTAGCTCCCTCTGATTATTTCTTATTTCCAAACTTGAAAAAATGGCTCGGAGGAAAAAGATTTGGCAACAATGAGTCCTATTTTGAAGAGCTCCACAGTTCTTATTATAAAAAACGCATTGAAGCTATTTAACAGTGTATCGACCTAAAAGGATCCTATGTTGAAAAGTAAAAAAAAAAATATAAATTTTTGTGTTTTAGTAGTTAGGTCGGCTATTTCTGGGACCACCCTCATATTTACCTTTTATGGTCTGAGATGCTTCCTTCAATGCGTTACAAACAGCCGGACAATTTTATAATACCCTCTGCAATGGTATAATAAAGATTTTTTTTATTTTGACTCATTCTTGGCCGATCGGTCCAATGGGAACTATATGCTATAGTCATCCGATTTTGACAAAACTTTGTAGAATTAGGTGAAAACATAAAAAATAAATAAATGCCAAATTTTAAGACGGTACCATTAAAAACATAAAAGTTTTTCTTACTTTTTTCAAACCCGTCTTTTGTATGGAAGCTATACCATATAGTTGTCCGATTTTCATAAAATTTAGTAGACTTATGAAAAAGCATAGAAGCCCAATAAATACAAAGTTTGGAAACGCTTACATTAAAAACAAACAAGTTTTTCTCACTAAAACTAGTTTCTCGACCGATAGTTCTTACGGCAGCTCTAAGATATGTTCATCCGATCCGGTCGGTTCCGACATATTATCAGCATGCAGTAAAAAGAAAACTCTGTGCTAAGTTTTAGCTCGATAGCTTTAAAACTGAGAGACTAGTTTGCGTAGAAACAGACAGAAGATGGAATGTTAGAACGATGTTCTTTTTGACGAATTCAAATATAAGCTCGAAGGGCCAGATGGCTTTAACTATTACATATTATCATGATCTATAAAAATTGGCTTTGTGAAATCGTGTTTTAAACTGAACCAATTTTGGTAAGTCGTCTAGTGAGCTAAAAATACGTATATAAATAAAATTAAGGTTCAATTGCTTAAAAATCATCAAAGTTGGTGCAAGTCGGCAGCTATTTAAAATAATGGTCTAAAACGAGCGAGTCTTGGTAAGTCGTCTCAGAGGCCCGAAATATGCGTACAAACCAAGTTTAGGACATATTCTCACTCAAAATCACAGATTACAAATTCCTTTTGAATAGAAAGAACCAAATCAATTGCCTAGGAAGGACCAGACCGATTGGGGACTAGAAAGTCCAATCCACCTTTTCTTTGCCAACCCGTTACTGGATCCCACGATTAAATTAGGAAAGTTCAGTCAATTTTGCACTTGTTTAAGGTTCGATTTACTGTCAAAAAAGTCCTGGACTACGCACTCACAGTTGCAACGAACTCTGAGCCTGTTACCAAACTTGATGGATCGATAAATAATGCTGATTACTAATTATATTAAAAGTCTGAATAAATTGCTTACTTAATTATGGCAGACATGAGGTTTTCCTTAAATAATAAGGGGCACCTACCATCTTTGAGATTGGTCGCAGAAACTAATTTTGGTACAGGGAAAAAAATCGGGTTGAAAGGTAAGTTTGTTACTCACACATTGTGTTCTAATATTTACATCTGTTCTCGGCACTTATCAAACTTTGAACTCGGCAAATAAAAAATAGCAAAATGCCCATACCTCACACTCTAGTGTATTGTGTATGTAATAACAAAAAAATAGGGAAGAGAACGTAATCCTGTCGAAGTGAAGAGACAATGTTGTATCGATTATATTCTCTGTTTATTAGTAGTATAAAACGTATCAAAAATTTTCCATCAAGTCTACAATTATTATCAGTTATTTTGGGGGGTGCTGTCGATCGATCGATCGATTCTATTTCGTCGTCGTCGTCTTCGCCTTCCATTGTCTGGGTTGTGTTTGCATTATAAAATATCTTAATCCGTTGATCGGCGCCTGGCTACATTGCAATAGTTTAATTGTTATAGTAATAATAAATACACATACAGGCATAAAGCAAACAAAGGAGAGTGAGTGAAAGAAACATAAACAAGTACACACGCACAGTGGAAGCGGGAGTTGTGTTTTGTTAGTAATCTAATGCGTGCCAAGTGCAAGTTCTCCTAATTCTCTTCTCTTGATCATATACATCTATATATATATATGTAAATTTATATAAATATGTTGTAGATTTCTTACAGTTACGCGTCACATATAAAAATATATAGTAGTTGCTCATAATCATCAGCAGAGGCAGCGTGATGAACGTAAACTTAAAAGGAAAGACCATCACAAGTCCAATTGCAAGCCACCTCCTCCTCCTCCCCTGTCCACAGTTTGCAGTGATTCCTATATCTGCCGTTCGTCTTTTGCTGTCAGCTTATCGATAAGCTCCTGCAGCGGGGCCAGTTCGCGTCGCTCAATCAAATTGAACTCCTGCACAAAGAATATAAAGTGCTTAAAGGACGTGTTCAGGTGGGCCTCCTCGCCCAGCGTCACCACCTCCGAGAAGTGCTGATGATAGATGTGGGCATAGACGCGGAACAGCCGCTTGAGTATGGTCTTGGCGGAGGCAAGGAAATTCTTTGGAAATGGTACACCTATTTTTGAGGGAAACAACGTCTCGTCATCCAATTGGTCCTGCACCCAGGTCATCAGATAGTCAATATACTTGGGGGCACTGCACTTGATGGGCTTCTTTACGGTCAGACCGTCGGCCCAATGGTATTCATATTTCGGACCAGCCGACATGATGCCACAGGTTTCCTCTGTGCAGAATTCCGTGATGGTGCCATACAGCATATTAATCTGATTGAAGAAGTCCACAGCTGTCAGGCCGGAAAAGGAGATTAGTAAGCAAGGAGTGGATAGTAAGGGGCGGGATCACTCACTGTTGACGGCCACCCATTCGTTGAGATCCTCGCCATCGGGCAGTGCCACAGCGTTGCGTAAATTTCCAGAGCCCAATGTGGCGGCTGCATGCTTCATGAGATCATATTGATGGGTGCCCTCGGGTATGTTCTTTTTGGGCTTAAAAGTTTTGCTAGAGCGTGAGCCGCTAAACGGGCGACGGGGAATAAAGAGGGGTAAAGAGCCATTAACCCCCTTTGTTTGTCACAGGATTCAGTTACCGTTGTACTTACAACAAAAATTCCATAGCCAAGCAGTTGTCTCTCCCTTTCTCTCTCTCGCTTGCTCTCTCTCTGTAGGCACTGTGTTTTGCCTTTCACTTTGTGCCAAATAATTAACTAGTATCTAGACCAGGGCTTGTACAACTTCCCGTTAAATATAATAAAACTAACTCTGGCTATTATGACGCGTCAAATATATATATTAGTCCCTAGTTGCAGCAGTGTGACCAGCTGTGACAAACTAAAAATGCACTATCCATATTTATTTGTATATCGATAGGTGTTAAGCCGCACACAAGGGCGGGTGGTCTTGGAGATTTAAAAATTTGGGATCATACATATATTTATCTATACACATCGACCCCTTTGAGAGAAAATATCGGATGAGCCAAAAACCAAATTTTACAGGAGAGAGTTTTTTCCACTTTTCATTGCAGTGCACTGTGGGCCAGAATCTCATTATTTGAACCAGACTAGCTAGGAAGCTAAAATTTTTTAGAAATGTTCTTAAAAGATTGAACTTAACGTATACAACTTGAAAAAAATAAAAAAATTTTGAAACATATTGGGCGTATTCAGCAGATAAATCCGATTTCCGATTACTGATTTATGATTACCGATTTTACCTGCTGAATACAGTGATTGCTGATTGCGATTGATAAATTTGACAATCATGATTGCTGAGATGGAATCATTCAAAAGGTATGATTGGTGAGACCATTAACAGATCGTGCGGCCAACTGTTTACCCCATAACTGGAAATAAACTGACAAACTTACAGCGTTAAAAGCCCTTAAAAATGTTTCCTAAATTTTCAATAGTTGTAATGTATTTTTAAACTTATCAATCAGTGTTATTCAGCAGAAAATAATAAGCAATCGCAAATCGTAAAGCAATAATCGGACATCGGATTTACCTACTCAACGCGCCCATTGATAATCCAAATCAAAGGTGGAAAATTTGTAGACTTTTTGGTTTTTTAAATTTAAAAAAATTAAACCGGTAATTAGATTAGAGAGGTATATATAAGTAGCAGATCAATTAAAAAGCATTTGCCATGATATGTCAAATGGTTTTTGAGATATTATCCCAAACAGATACTAACTTTGACAGCTCACCACGCCTAGGATTTTTAGTCAATTAGACCACTTTCAGCTGTTTTTTTATCTATGATAGCCCTGCTCTCGATTTATTATTCAAATAACAAAATTACTAAATTTTTTTAAAAATGGGAACAAATATTTTTTTTCCAAGTACCAGCCAATTTTTCCATCGAATCTTGAATTTAAAGTTTCGCCTTGCAGTTAGAGCTCTTAATGGCAATGCAATGGCACTTAATAGCAACACACAGAAGCAACATCTGTTGCAGGTTGAAAATAGATAAAAACTAAAATTCAACAAAGAAACAAGTAAGGGAGCTGTAGTCGAGTGCCCCGACTACAAAATATCCTGTTCCCTTGACTTCTTGTGTTTTCATACACATATACACACACTCACACATACACACACACTCTAACATACGCACACACGCACGCGCAAACGCGGTAACTGACAATGCAAGGCCCCCCCTCTCTCCCACAAGCAAAATTGATTCGTTTATAACTTCGGTGTTTTTCGTCCGATCTTATTGATCTTTTCAGAATACATAGATATTGGGCCTTACTTGATATATATAAAGATTGGAAGGTCTATCTTAAAAATTGTGGCTCTGACAGTTTTTTGCGCTTAAAGGGGGGAGGGGGAGGAATTTTCCAAATCTGAAACAAACTCGATTTGAATCGGTTATACACCTACATACATTCAAAAATTTGTGGCTCTATCTCTTATAGTCTCTGAGAAACACGCGTTCATACTGACAGACGGACGGACAGACGGACATGGCTAAATCGACTCGGCTGTTGATGCTGATCAAGAATATATATACTTTATAGGGTCGCAAATGCTTCCTTCTAACTGTTACATACTTTTGCACAACTTCATGATCCCCCTTTTCAATGGGAACAGGGTATAAAAAATGGTTCGCTGCGAAATTCCCGCCTCAAATGGACAAGTAATTAGTAGCCCGCCCATAGAGGACAACATTGAAAATTTGATTGCATGGAAAACCACACGGCGGTTGGAAAACCAACCGCGATATATGAAACCAAAATTGACTGCGCCCATCCGTTATCAATTCTGTAGGCCATAAACTAGAGACAAAAATTTACCGAGTCGCGTTTTAAATTTCACCAAGTTTGTGTATTTTTGTTCAGCCAACTGCCTTAGAACAGCATTGGCCATTTAATTACTCATTACTCATGTTTCATTACCAGCAAGAAAAACTAAAATTCAATTCGAAAATGTTCTTGGTGTATAAACCGCGATACGTTAGGATGCTTTAAATTAAAGTATTTGAACAATATGATCCGTTTATAAAATACATAGCACTTAATCCCAATTTTGCAAGGCTGCAATTTTTGGGTCAATCAAACCGAAACTAGAACCGGACTTTCTAAATTGTTAGCATCCAAAACGGAGCCTCTGCTTGGAAAAAGGTTTGGTTCGAAGAATCAATTAAGTCAGTTTCTATTAAAATGTATAAAACTATTACAATTTATTGACCGGACAAAAAAAATTTTATCGTTCTAAGTCGGAGCATTATCATTTTAAACCATATCCAAACTCAGCATTTTACGATATTGAAATAATAAAAGCATAAGTCAAGTTGTGGCAAAACAAATCCACGTATTGAAGGTTAGGCTAGCTTCTATTTAAAAGTCCAGGTAATGGTAGAGAAGTTTTTAATTACCTATACCCAGGGATGCAAACCACTCGGAAATAAGTACTGGTTCGGTTCAGTGGTTCACACAGTTTCTGTACCGCCGGTTCGGTTCATTACTTGATTTTTTGGGACTAACTGAACCGCGGTTTCGGTTTGGTTCAGTGGTTCATAAAGGCATATTATGAAATACAGTCGAAGTTCTGTATAGCGAATCTTAAGGGAACAAAACAAACTTCGTTATATAGAGAATTCGTAATATAGAATTGTTTGAATATTGAACGAAATTGCAGTGTTCAGGAAGTTAATTCGCTATAAAGAAAACTTCATTCTACAGAAGTTCGTAAAGCTGTATTTTCACTTGTGTGATATGTCATAAAAGTTTCTCAAAAGAGATATCAGAAAAGTGTAATAGTCAATCTGAGAAACACAAAAATTTATGAAAAGCATGGAAAAACTGAATGAAAAGTAGGCTATTCTATAATTTCGATTTCTCAAATGAGTTTTTTGACAGCCAACTCATCGTAAACTGAAGCGACGAAGTCCAGGCCCAGGGAGGACAAGAAGAAGCGAGATGTTGCGGCAATTCCAGGCCACCACGCGGCACGTTTTTTTGGCGAAGCAGTCAAAATCGACATACCCGGGTCATCAGAAGCAGCGTATTCCATCGGATTTGGGCTCTAGCATGAGTAAAGCCAATGCCACGCCCCTGACTTCGCCGAATCGCTTTAAGTCGACATACCCGGCTCCCCAGAAGGCGCCCATAAAGTCACCTGTGGGCTCTTGTCTTTCGACAGCCGAGTCCATGCCCTTTGCTTTTAACAATCGCTCAAAATCGACATATTCGAGTCAGCAGAAGCTTATGCAGGCACCAGTGGCATCTTGCCTGGCTAAAGCAAACGGTTCACCCTCGGCCTCTTCTAGTCGCTCTGTCATGACAAATCAGTCGAGCAAATCATTCGCCAATTCCTTCAAGAATATGCCTCCTCTTAATTATGAACTCTTGGAGAGGCTCAAGAATCCCACAGCCACTACATATCAGCCGTATAAATGGTGGCCTAACCAGATGCCTAACCAGAAGAACGGAGCAAAGAGCAGGAAATTGAGATGGTGACACGTACACCCCCCAGGCGTCAGGCCCTTCATTCGGGACGCGCGGACAAAATACGGTAGGCGCTTCAAGCTAACGGCCGTAATCACTAGAGCCTTCTTGCGTGGTCGCATGTTTATGTAGAGTTATGTTATTTGTTGCCAGATTGCTTAGTCCAAGCTCCATTCAAAAAGTGTAATGCAGAATAAATACAGAACAAGTGAAACTACAGCTTAATAGAGAAGTTCGACTGTATTATGATTTTTGTCGCAATGTGACTTTTCGTACACTTTGGAAATTGAATTCCTATAAACCATCTGAGTATCTTTAGGATTCTTATAAGAATGTCCGAAACATTTAAAGTCGGATTTGTAGGACTCGTCTATAAGTTCTAGGAATACACTTCGAAAACGGAGAATGTCGGCAAGAAGAGAATACGTACAATGCTCTCCTGGCTAAGATTAAATGATTATCAACTTTCAAGAAAAGAATGCAGACTGGTGACAGGTATATTAAGAGATCGGCTCGCAATTCCGGTAGACTTACAGGAGTACATGTTGTAAAATTTGTGTCAAGTCATCCTTAAGGGCTTTATCTCTCATAAGAATCTATTCGGTCTATCAGTGGCCTCTTTGGTAGAGGGTCGAACTAAAATTATCTTAGGAAAACGAAGTTAATAAGTAGGTATCATTGGCTAGTGGAAAGCGATTCTTGTTTTAAAACTGATCAGAGAACTGAACCGAACCGAATCGTTTTTCTTTGTGGTTTTCGGTTCGGTTCAGCATTTCTGAATGGAAGCCGGTTAGGCTTGCGGTTCGGTTCACCAGCAGGAAACAGCGGTTCGGTTCGGTTCAGAACCGGTTTGCATCCCTGCCTATACCTACTTATAATGAATGAGGTCCATTCGGGTATTGGTTAATGTTGTTAATAGCTTTTTTAGCTGGACGCTACCTTCTCATCAAACATGGCTTATTTTCTTACCAAAATTTATCCACTGTCTAAGATTCCGTGATGTAATTTCTCCACTGTCTTCCGTAAACTAAGCTTCGAATCAAAACCCTTGGTTTTGATAACTCAACCTTAGACATTCCAACGGATTCGAAAACCCGAACCAAACCATCTTTAAAAGTTCAGTGGCTTCCTGCCTTGATATTTTGTAGTCTTTTGGAGCTTTGTTACCTAGAGTTTGAACTCAGTTATAACGTAGTTTTTAAAACGTGTCAAATGACATCTAAATTACCTTAATTACCCAATTATTCTAAAGAAATTGCTATTATTTAAAAATATCAATATTATCGATATTTTTACCCTAAAGTATTTATATCGAAATGATACTTTTTCAATACATTCAAAAATATCGATATAGATATTTTTGAAATATCCGACAGCCCTACGCGAAAAAAATTTGGAGAAAATACCTCGCCGTTGAAGAAATATTGCGCTTTGAATTCTGTAACGTACGAACGAAATCCGGGCAGATGTTTTAAAACCGTGGCTCTTCGAATTGATAATGATAGAATTTGGTAGCCCTTGACGAAATTAGATTAAAATATGAAGGAGCGATTGAGTTTTGCATTGGGTTTCGTGAAATTGAATTAAGAAACTTTTAAAAATTTCATTTAGTTTTTTACTTTTTGTGCATATATGCGCCACAGATGGCAAACCGGCCATTTATAAATTCTGCGCAAAAAATCTAAATTGTTAAAGAGATGGCCCTAATTCGCTGTTATGGAGACTCTGCGTGTAGATTTGCCGAGGTACTGTCTCAATGGGTCGAAAAGATCCTCCGTCTTAAAAATCTTTATTTGCCTAAAAACCCAGCTTCCTTCATAACTGTTTAAATAAAGAATTAAGTGTCCTAAGCGAAGAGAGAGGTTAGTCAATTATGAAAACGAGGGTTCTCACCCTCACCCTTTTCTACCTGATGTATAGCAGTGGAAAAAATTGTAACGTACTTAACGAAACGTACGAGCAAATAAATTCACCGATTGTGGACGAACAAATTACTCAATTGGGCTCAACAAGACGGTTTGTAGAACCGTTGAATATTACATTTTTTTTATGCCTCATCCATTTTTTTGATTAAACTGCAAACATCTCTGAAAATAAAGAAAATGTAAGTGTTTTCAAATTCAACTTCCTATTTGTGTAACGTACGAACGGCACCTAAATCAAGCATTATTTCTTTGTTAGTGCAAACTGGTTAAAATTTTGAACCAAGATTTCAAAGTACTCTCCAAGCGCTAAGTACCGCTATTTTTAGATGAATAACATATCGCTCAAGTCTCCAGAAATGAGCGTACGAATGTAACGTACGTAACGCAGGAAATGCCCATATTTCAGAGCAACTTGAGCAATGGAAACTAGAAAATTTTGGTCTATATCAGGGGCAGGCACATTCCTATCTCGTGTGCATAGGAAAAATTTCAAAGCAGCGCTGCTTCCACACACATAGAATAAGTTGTAAAAGCGCCGCCGCGTTGCGTGTTCGGCTTGCGCTTTGACGCAGTCGTTGCTTCTAAAATTGAGAGCAGTTTTTGCGCTGCTCTCACACACACCAATGCAAAAATGTGAATGTATTTCTTGCCTGCCTCTGGTCTATATATTGATAATATTGGATATTTTACTGGTTCAGAAGTTATTTAACCTAAGATCTTGAAACCATCCGGCTGAACCACTTCAAAAGTGGTTCAGATCCACACAATTCAGTTGGAAAATTAATCTCTAAGTTAAAAATGTGAGCGTTTTGGCGAATTATGAGGATTTTTCCAGGCGAATGCTTTGACTGAATTTATTGGGTCCATGAAAGCGTGATGCGTAACGTTGAATTCTAATTTATCCCTCATTAAAGATGTTTTACATCAATATTTTTTGATTACTTTTACATCTACCAGGATTCTGTCAATTCACAGCGACGATGAAGAAGTGGCTCGCTGCAGTTCAGTCCGCGATTCAGATCGTTCAGATCCTGGCGCAGATCTTCGTATCCCACCAGGTATTTGTTACAAAAGAAATCATTGCGCAGCTGTTCGGGCAAGTGTCCTGACTGAAGCAGCAGTTGGGCATACGTGTCCTTCGCTAGATGTTTGTAGGTCACCACAATGCTCTTAAGAATGCGTTGCTCCGGCTCCAAGGTCAATTGATGCACCACCTTGGCCAAAGTGTAGACCAGCTTAAAGCAAGCGTTTTTGTTGTTGCCAATATACTGCAACCCGACGTCATGCTCTAGGAAGCGACGCAATATATAGGATGAGATGGCCTTGCTCAACTCGGAGCCCAGTTCCAGAAAATGCAGTATTCTGGGCAGTACATCGGCGGGACCCAGCAGAAAACTGACCACCTCATTCGAATGTGACTTGACCAGGTCTCCTAAATGGCAGCATAAATTAGGATAAAGGAGTACATGGACGGACAAATACTCACCAATCACACCCAACACGGAAAGGCGCATATACTCCACGGGCAACGTTTGCACTGTGACACTTAGCATGGGCAATATAAACATTAGAATCTCAGAGCGCAAAAACGGTATGCGCGACTCCGCGTTGGCAGCAATGGACTGGAAGAGTGTCATAGCATAGCAAATACGATTCGACTCCAGGAAACTGAATTCCTTGGACTTCAAGTTGTCATACGAAGTGGTTACCTCCTGCATCAGTGCTGCCACTGCCCCAAAAGATTGCCAAAGCCAAAGCCCAATTTCCGGGTGGGAGCGAGAGCGAACGGAGAGCTCGCGCAACATTTGATAACGTCGATCTATGTCGCATAGATTTTTGATCAAATCGAAAATAACCTTTTTATCCTCAACGGCCTCGGCAGTGGCCGCGGAGGCGACATTCGCGTTCATCGGTTGGGATTGAGCCATTTTGATGCGAGTCCTTGAACAATGTTTTTTGAACGGTAGTTTTCCTTGATATCGATAGATGGCCATTGACATTGGTGTGACCGTAGCAGGATAAGGCAAAAAATGCTAAGAAGTTCCAATTGGTGAACCAGTTTTTTAGAGCTGGCCTTCGATAGCGAATTTTCGCGAATTGACGTATTTTAGGGCGCGCCAAATGGCTGAAGGTTGGAACCTGCAATGAATCTATACTTTGATAAACTAATCAATAATAACTCAATGTTAGGACTCCCAATGTGATTTCAATTGGTGTGAAGAGGCTTGGTTAATTGAAAACAAAGAACATATATTCTCAAAATGCAAATGCAGAAGCAACACAATGAAGACAGCGTTCTGCATTTTCAGTGATGAAGATAACTTTTTGAAAATGTGCTTCATTGAGGAAGCCACATTAATTTGCTGAATTCAAATTAGGGCAGCTAATTAATCTGTTATCGATATGAGTAGTCGATGGTGTACATAAGAGGTACTCGATTTACTGCTGCAGTTGGTATTTCCCCCGCTCCTATTTTTGGTATTTTCCACTTTGCTGCCAACGGTCACACTGTACATGACTCTGCGGCTTTGATAAAACAATCTTGCCTCATTTTTTGTACGGAAAATTAAACAATTTCGTCGTGAAAAAATAAAACGTACAACAATACAAAATGCCCGCTGAAAATCTGGAAGAGCAGGGCCTGGAGAAGAACCCCAATCTGGAACTGGCCCAGACCAAATTCCTCCTCACTCTGGCCGAGCACAAACAAGATGCAGCCCTGAAGACCAAACTGCTGGAGGCCATCAAGGCTGAAAACATGGCCCCCTGGTATGAGCATATCTGCAGTGAACTGCAGTGGACCCTGGACAAGGAGCTGTTGGCCCGCATGAAGGAGCTTAATCGCGTGCAACTGGAACAACTGGATGCGTCCATCGAGGATGCCGAGAAGAACCTGGGCGAGATGGAAGTGCGCGAGGCCAATCTGAAAAAGTCTGAGTTTTTGTGCCGCATAGGGGACAAGCTGGCGGCGGAAACGGCCTTCCGCAAAACCTACGAAAAGACAGTATCGCTGGGCCATCGCCTGGACATAGTATTCCACTTGATCCGCCTGGGCCTGTTCTATCTGGATCACGATCTGATCACACGAAACATTGATAAGGCCAAGTATCTGATCGAAGAGGGTGGCGACTGGGATCGTCGCAACCGACTGAAGGTCTACCAGGGCGTTTATTCGGTGGCTGTGAGGGATTTTAAGGCGGCTGCCACGTTTTTCCTGGACACTGTAAGCACCTTCACCTCGTACGAGCTGATGGACTACCCCACATTTGTGCGCTACACGGTGTACGTTTCGATGATTGCCCTGCCGCGTAACGAGCTGCGCGACAAGGTCATCAAGGGATCGGAGATTCAAGAGGTGCTGCATGGTCTGCCCGATGTCAAGCAATTCCTGTTCTCCCTGTACAATTGCCAGTACGAGCATTTCTATGTGCATTTGGCTGCCGTGGAGAAGGAGCTGCGCAGCGATTATCTCATCCATCCGCACTATCGTTATTATGTGCGCGAGATGCGCATACTGGGCTACACCCAACTGCTGGAATCGTATCGCTCGCTTACACTGCAATACATGGCCGAGTCCTTTGGCGTTACAGTCGATTACATAGACCAAGAGCTGTCGCGCTTCATTGCCGCCGGACGCCTGCATGCCAAGGTGGATCGCGTGGGAGGCATTGTGGAGACCAATCGGCCTGACAACAAGAACTGGCAGTATCAGGCCACCATTAAGCAGGGCGATCTGCTGCTCAATCGCATACAGAAACTGAGTCGCGTGATTAATATCTAAGCCAAGTCTTTAAATGTAAACACAAAAAATTTATTGAAAAATTGTCAACCTTTAATTACAGTGTAAAACTAAGGCAAATAAAAATGGATCAAAAATTCATCTGTCGCTGGAAATTCGCTAATAAATTGTACGTTTTACAACTAAATTCTTTGGAATTGTTTTGGTGTCTTGATTGATGAGTATTATGGCATGCATTTCAATTGGTTTCTCATTTGTACTTATAACTTGTCATTGCTTTTTGGGTTTTGAATTTCTAAATCTAAGGCGCGCGCTCTTACAAATTCCGCCAGATGGCGCTCTGGCCCAGTGCAACGCTGCGCGCGCTAACGGAAATTTAAAATCAATGCACATCGCTCTCGTTTTTGCCCTGCCAGTTGTCCTCTTTGGTTGGACTGCTGCCACTGTCATGACTGGAAAATGGAGCAGTCATCTTGTTGTTGTTGGCCATAAAGCTGCGTGCCATATCCTCCAGCTGGGCTGCCGAGCTGCGCAGACCGCAGTCCAATGGCTCTTCCATATCCATAACCCGCTGCTGCTGGAGCTGCTGTTGCTGACTAGCCTCGGCCGAAGCTTTGGCCAAATCATGCAGATTCTGTACCACCTCGTCAATGGGCGAACCCTGTGTCAAACCGCCCAAACCCGACAGATTGTGACGCTTAAAATCTGCAAATCGATTCGTACTCAAGTTTATCAACGCGTTCATCATCACCTTGTTGCGCTGGTAGTCCTTGCGCAGATGCTGACGGATTTCCGTGTGACAGTGCTCGTTGTTGGTCACTATAATCTCGCCCGTATCCGTGGTGGTTACGCGCGCCTTGCAATTGAATTTGCGCGACAGATTGCACTGCCAATACTTCTTGTCCTTGCGCACGTACTGTATCCCAAAGGTGTGACCATCGTGGACCAGCAACGGTTTACCGCGCTGGGACAACATAAATTCCAGTTTGCCTTGGAACCAATGTTCGCCGGGAGCGACTATAATACAAAGATTGGCAACAAGTGAGCAACTGAGGCTGCTTGGTGTGTGTTTGTAGGTTTGTGTGTGTAGGTGGGTTATGCCAGGACATAAACGAATGAGCCCAAGTACTGTTTAAATGTGTATGTGTTTTATGTATTATGTATATCATGCGAGTAAACTTACCTGTTGTGGCCTTAGTCTACCCAGGTTATATGTTTGACATGCCCGACGCTATGAAACAAATCCAAAATTGATTAAAAATATGTAAAAAAAAAGAGCCTTTAAGGCTCTTCACGGCACAACCATAGTCAAGACAAGTTATCGAACCTCAGTCAATCACATCGCGCTGTAGGATCCCATGAAAAAAAAACCTGAGACGAACTTAATTTAGCTAAAGATTACAAAAAATAAAACATTAAATGACCCTTGTCGGCCAAATTAAAAAAAATATCATGCATAAAAGTCGCAGCGCTTATCCATTGTTTCTTATCTAAAGTATCTCTATCCGCAAAACGCTCAAAATAGGTCAAATTTAAACATTTTGACTTCAAACATAACTTAACGAAGGAATTCCACGTAAATTGGTAAATGATAATCTTACCACACACGAGCTACTGAACGACTCTCTGTTATCCGTCACAGAAATTGATAAATATTTACGACGAATTTCGAACGCCTCAGTGGCCTTACTCATAAGCTAGCAGTTTGGTGTGTTCGAACCCCGAAAATTACAAAATAATTTTTATTTTATCAGTTTTATTTTAGATTATATGTAGAAAGAGCCTTTGTTTTGACCTTTTTTTTAATTAAACAAAAAAGAATAAAGGAATTTTGACTGGTTGTACTATGTCAAGCGAGAAAGCTAAGCTAACTTCGTCAGTGCCGAAGTTTTAATACCCTTGCAAGTGTTCGTTTTGATATTCTGATTTCGACTAATTTTGCAAAATCTGCAAAGCGTATATTACACCATGCTACAAAATTTCAATGATTTTTATATACGAGATATTTAACAATTGATTCGATGCTTGTGTAGCTGCAGTATGAATAATAGAAGTTTATCTGATTTTTTGGAATTCGAATTTATTTTAGCCCAGCGCTGCAAGTACAATAAATTGACTTATAAATAAAGCGCCAGTCACATCACATCAATGTTCGGTCGAAAAAACCAATTCTGGTGAGAAAACTTTTTTGTTTTAAATGGTATCGCTTCCAAAAAATGTACATGTTAGTTTTTGATGCTTTTCCATGATTTTACTAAGTTTGGTCGATATCGGACGTCTATATAGTATAGCTCCCATAGAAAAGTTCTGTCCGAAAAGAAAATTCATTTAGAAAAACGAACTGCAAAGGTATACAAACTTCGGCCGAGCCGAAGTTAAGTTTCCTCTATTTTTTAAACTCAAAATCGAACCATGAACCCAATTAAGTGTCCAAAAATGTCTGAACCAGTTCCAAACCTAAAGTTTCAGTTAGATTCAAAAACAATTATAAATATTCTTAAATTCGGTCAAAAAATGTACCATATCTGGTCGATATTGACTACGGAGTCTTAGAATCTGTAGGAAAGTATCATTAGAGGCTTCGATTGTATTGATACTGAACCGTCGGAATCAAACATATTAAATTTGTGGACACTTCATCAATTACACAGTGTTACAAAAAAAATCTAAAAATAATTTTAACGAGACCCAGTACATATTGTCGGGCAGGTCGATCATAGCATTTCCTAATACTCGGTTTCTTCGCAACACCCCCAAAATCTGAAGTTAAGGCCCAAAAACCGCTTTTTGCATTTTTCACTCATTTGAATTGAAATAACTTGCGCATGGTCTGTCTAATTGTTTATAGCCTTGCAATTTCCGATAGCGACGAGAGGAATCTAAGCTATCATAATCAATGGTTTGACAGATTTAGCTTAATGGCTAAGAAAGGCGGGTTACAGATCCATAATATTCTCCTTTTTATGAAATTTCTACTTTGACCCTGGTTTCACTATTTTATTCTATGCGATTTTTTTTAAGTTTTATTGTATGAGCCCATTTAATTCTCCGTTGACCAAGTGTTGGCCCAATGAATTTGGTTTCCCTTTGACGAAGTTCGTTATCGTTTTTCTGAGTTCACATCGACAATCTAGTATTTTATTTTGAGTGTGCTTACAAAATTGTATGTGTTTTAACATGAATGCCCCTAAAAGTATCATATGATTTGATTTGCGGCAAATTTAAATAATTCTTAACAAATACCTACAAAGCAAATTTCCATTTACGTATATGTTGCACAATTTCTGGAGGCTTGTATTCTCCGAATAATGTTACCCCAGAAATATTAGTTTAGCGAATCCAATCACATTAAGCAATAGTCACTATTTTTATACCTTGTACCAAAGGTATAGAATGGTCCCAAAACCGCGAAAATTGCAAAACTAAACCGTTTATTCGATTGCGATAAAACGTTGGGGGATGTTTGGACGCATGCCTGCGAAGATTTATCAGTTGAACAAATGTGCGGAAGATGGTCCAAAATCCGCTAAATTGCCAAATCTTCATATGAGTATTTTTAAAAATAGGAGATGAGATCGAACGTTCTAACAAACAGCTATATTTTCAAAATTTTATCATGAGTTATTTGAGTAGATGTCAAATGTAAACCGGTAACCCGTCTTCATAGTAATCTAAACTCATATGAAAATTTCTAAAATTTCGCGATTTTTTTTACCGTTAGTTTTACTCCTCCTATTTACTTGTCTACAATTGTCTTATATCAAATCTTCAGACCAATCTGGGCTTAAATGAAAAATTTTCAAAATCGCAACATTTTGGACCGATTAATCTACATCTTAAATTTGACAACGCCTGCATTGTAGTCTAAACATTTAGCGCTTTTATAAATACTCTAATAATGATTTTGCAAATTTCGTGGTTTGGGACCATCTCATACCTTTGGTACAGGGTATAAAAATAGTCACTATTGCTTAATGCTGTTGAAATTGCTTAACTAATATTTCTTGGGTAACATTATTCGGAAAATGCTAGTCTTGGTCCAGAAATTGTTCGACATATACGTAAATATATATTTACTTTTTAGGTATTTGAAATGAAATTATTAAATTTTCCGCCACACAAATTATATTATACTTTTAGGGGCGTTCATGTTACAACACATACAAATATGTAAGCACACTCAAAAAAAAATACTAGACTGTCGATGTGAACTCAGAAAAACGAGAATAGCTTCGTCAAAGGGAAACCAAATTTATTGGGCCAACATTTGTTCAACGAAGAATTAAATGGGCTTATATAATAAAACTTAAAAAAAAAATCGCATAGAATAAAATAGTGAAACCAGTGGGGATCAAAATAGAAATTTCGAAAAGAAAATGGAGAAAATTATGGATCTATAACCCGCATTTTTTAGCCATCAAGCTAAAGCTGTGAAACCATTGATTAACCTACTTTAGATTCCTCTCGTCGCTATCGGAATTTTCAATGCTATAAACAATCCATGCGCAAGTTATTTCAAATTAAATGAGTAAAAACTGCAAAAAGCGGTTTTTGGGCCATAACTTCAGATTTTGGGGGTGTTAGGAAGAAACCAAGTATGATTATACTCGACCTGCTCTACAGCGTACGGTGGGTCATTTCAAAAGTATATTTTCGCTGTAACAGGGAGTTATTACTTTTATGCTCAAATAAAAAAGACAATGATATTTGCGCCTCAAGGTATGCTATATTTATGAATATAAATTATTAGTGGTATGCCTGAAGGTGATTTGCTTTTAATTTCGTGCATGAGCTGCTCACGACTGCTCCATACAAAATGTGCTATGTGCTCAGAAAAAGTAGAGAATGTAGCTCCGAGGCTGATTTCGATTTGATTTCATTTTAGAGTGATTGTTTTCTTCGAATACAATTGAGCCATGCGCTTGTCGGTTGTAAAAATTCTGCTGTTACTTAATTATGAAGAAAGTTGTAAGTCTTTTCGCAGTGCAACATTGAGTAATTAAATTAATTATTTATTGCTTGCATTTTAGAATGCATATGCGCCAATTGTACAAATAGATAGTCATCGTTTTGTTTCAAACCTTAATCGGCACAGGTTTTACCCAATTTTAATAGAAAAAAATCTATATTGTCAAGATAACAACATAGTTGCTATGTTTCACAATGTCAATGTTCGGTTGAGCTAAAAATGTACGTTCGGAGCAGGTTCAGCAATTTTCATAAGCATGGTTCGGTTCAGAGTTTGAAAAAGATCGGAACTCCGCTTCTTCTTTAAAACAGTTCATAAACTGTTGGGATGACTCAAGCGGATCAAAAAACTTTAACGATTGTGTTAAAAATTTTAACTTAAAATTATATTTGACATATAGAAAGTGTCAGCATAAGATTACACAAATTCTAACTATCTCTGTTCAGAAATGATACAATAACCAAAGGTAGTGCCAATGTGTTGATTCGATATTGGGCCTAGGACCAAGTTGTTGTGGGTTATATCGAACTGATTTGGTTGCTTTCGAATTCCTGGAACTTCTATCGATAACTGTCAAGAAATGTGACCCTGAAATATTTGGGTGTTTTCAGGCACTGTAGTTGGATAACTTATCATGATTCTGAAACAGTTTTTAACCAAATTGCAAATATCAGAGGGGTTACAATTCTCATCATCGTCCAAATAAGACGAAATCTTTAGTCTAAAGTATTTTGTTAATTGTTTATTTTTTGGATTTGTGATTCTTTGCCAAATTCAATTTGGGACTGATTTCATAGCGCCTAGATATAGGACCCACTTGCATAAAAATCCAAAGTGACTTTTGTTTATCGGTTTTCACATTAGTTTTATCAAATACATATGCACATATGTGTGTATGTAAGTATGTATATACACGGATTCTCGATTATCAAATTAAATTTGTTTCCGCATTCAATTTCAACTACAAGCACTAACTAAGCGACTCCAGCCGCAATAAATTACTCCTTATTTACGATCTAAAAACGGGCAGGGAGGGCGGACCCCACCCCACCCTTACATATTCTCCATTTTGAAGTTGTGCCCGCTGTTTGGTGATATCGTTATGGAGTCGATGACGCGCGCCGTCGCTGAGGAACTCTCCGCTGAGCCATCGGCATTGGCGTTGATTTCCACATGCTGCTGTTGATCCTCCACGGGAGGAGGTGGCGGCGGTGACTCCTGGGCATGCAAGGAGTGGCTGCTTCTGTTCGACTGTGGACTCTGCTGCATGTGGGCTGGAGAGTGTAGGACAGAGGGGCCTGTTCCCAGTTCGAGATGATGCTGCGGAGGTGGCGGCCCCGTCGCATGGTGGGTGTGAGGAGAAAGCTGTTGTTGTTGTTGTTGCTGCTGGTGATGGTGGTGGGATTGCGGCTGCATGGGCAGATGCATTAGATTGGGATTGTGCATTAAGCTAGAGGTTGGTGCTCCGCTGGACAAGCCGCCATGATGGTCCATATGTGTGGTCGGGTGATGCTGCATTAAAAGATTGGGCAGCGTCTGGGTCAAGTGGTGATGATGCGATGCTGGCGCTTGAGGTGGTGGAGGAGGTGTTTGGTTGGCGTAGATATTGCCTCCCGCACCTAAGCGATTGTTCGAAGATGGAGCATGGTTTAAGTCTGTTCCAATATGGTTGCCATCGGAAATGGTATAGCCCGGTTGGTTGGTGTTCGGAATGGATGTTAATGTAACCGTTACAGATGCTCCACTTCCTGTGGCAGCGGCACTTGATCCTGAACCACTGGCACCAGCTGCAGCCTGACCACCCCGCATATGAGGCGTGTGATTGTGTACACCGGTGGCAGAGATGATGCGTCCCAGGTGAGTGATACAGCGAGCCCGGCACATGCTAATGCGATAGGACTTGCACAGCCAGTAGGTCTTCATGCCCTGCTGTGTGGCGACCGTGTTGTTGCGATTGAACACACAATTCCCATGGAGCAGCGAGGTGGTAGATAGCATAACCATATTGCTGCCATCTGCTCCAGCACGCGGCAAAATTCGCAAACAAACAAACGTACAATGTTGGACAATTAGTTGGGGGGCAAATCTTCTTAACGGATGGTTATTTACAAAGAAGAGCTAAGAACTTAGGGGGGAGCGGGTGATGCTTGTAGAAGGGTTTGTGCTTTAAAGCATATCCGAAGACGAGAGCTATTAAGATTATAAGCAGCGCCAAAGAAAGAGATGGAAACCCCTCGAGTGGCTGTAGGTGTGTGTGTGTGTGTGGGTTAGTCTAGGCAAACATCAGCAATTTGATACAAAGCGGGACCTTGTAGAATGTCAGAATTTCATTAAAGTTCTAGAAGCTTGTCTAAAACTCGGAATATCCGGCAATGTCCCAGATCTAAAAACTTTCCAGACGTGGACAAACAATTTATTATTCGGGAACAGAATTAAATATCTATTCCGGCACCCACTTCTAATCCCAAGTGCAAAACAAAGGCAAGTTAGTCAATCCGAAATGGAATACAAAATAAGCTTTTCTAAAGACATTAATCCTGAGGTATTGGTTCGTTGTGAAATGGAAACCTCCATATAAAATTGAAACCAGCTGTGAGCCTTTTAAGATGGCCCATTTCAAACATAGTTTCCACTCCTCGCGAAAAAAAGACTTCACCTATTCCTACAACCCTGCTGCTGCGGCTACGAAGAAAGAATATACGCACTATTGACCCCTGGATTAAGAGAATATACCGCAGAAGTGACAACATGATAAGGAAGGTCCTTGCCACACTAAGGCGAGAGGCGACAGACCGCATGCTGGAGAAAACTACTGATGATGAGAGCTACAAGTTTGCGCGTTGGAAGCTCACTATACTCCTCAAGCGGCGATTGGCGCCAAAGTTTCCAGTTTAACGCCCTGATGGTACCTTGGCTAAATCACCTCAAGACCGAGTGGAAGATTTAGCCCTTAACTTAGAAAAACGGTTCCGTCTGAACGAAACCTTCTCACCCCGCCAGAACCAACTCCCTGATGCCCTCGATAGCCTTTCCAGTTTCACCAAACACGTTCCGCGAGGTGAAAGGGCAAATTAAGGAACTGGCGATACGTTAGCCCACAGGCATCGACGCCATTGACAACATGACGTTGAATCTCCTGCCTGACAAGGCCATATTGTTCTTTGTGCTTGAAGCTAAGCCATTTCCCATCGGAACCCATCGAGAGCCAAAATAGTCCTCTTCCTTAAGAGTGGAAAACCACCCTCCTACCTTGATTCCTACCGGCTGATTAGTCACCTATCCACCCTCGGAAAGATCTTCGAGCGCTGTATCATTCGAAGAATGATCGATGTCCGATCTGTTCTTAAAGCCATACCCAATTTCCAAATTTTCTTTCGACTGAGCCCTGGAACTCCCGAATAATTTTATCATCTCATCATCAACTACATCCTCGACGGTAACAGCGGGCAGGTCCAGCAGGTCTTCGATGCCTTTTCGATATTCGACCTCTTTTCGCCCCAACTATACTTGCTGGTCAAGAGCTTTGAGTGTTTCCGGACGGATAGAACCTTTGAGGTGGCACAGGATGGGGCGACATCTCAGACGCGAACCATTCGTGCTGGTGTTCAGCAGGGTACGGCATTGGGCCCTACGCTATACTCCCTATACACCCAAGTTATGGCAGAGACAGATTTGCTTATCGCAACATAATTGCCAGAATCAAATGCCCGCAAAAAAGAACGACAGATTTGTTCGGGCAAGCGGATTTTGTCGAAAGAACTGGTGGATAAAAGCAATAAACTAAGAGCATCATGGAAAAAAATAACATCGCAATCTTCCGATAAGTAAAGAGCCCATTCAATAAAAGGCCAGGGATTTGATTAAATAATTGAATGTCAAAGAAGACGATAAAGTTCAAAATGAGGTTGCCTTAACAACTTCAAATATCGCCTCAACTCACATAACAAGCGGCTGAAAGGAGACGCTGCAAGCTCCTTAGTAGATGCTGCAAATGCTGCTGACGTGTTAAAGAAGATCATCAGGAATGATGAATACATGACCAAGTATTCAATGCTGATGAGACGGATGTTAGGCAGGTCGTTCTAAGCAGAAAAGAATTAATTCGTAGATTCGGTTCCAATGCATCTAATGAATACTGATTAAAAAGAATTTTCCAATAATTTGGCCACAAAAGTTTCTGTCCTGAGGTGAAGGCATATTTTCCCAAAAAAATATAGATAGCAAAAGGCTTTCCAGTTGGCAAATAACGCTCCCTTCAACATTCGTCTGGAAACATAAGAGCACAATTTCTACCAATGAATACATTGCAATCATTTAACCGATCGATCAGGATGGCATTTTGAGATTAAAGGCTCATTATTTGCAGAAAACATTTTGCTAACAATCAAAGTGAATGTCAGCAGGCTCAAAGTCGTGGATCGATTATAATTCAATAATCAACAGAGAATACATATGAACATGAACGTTAGCTGTGGCTGTGTAGACGTACATTTTGGCTGCCACCATAGCTAAGCCTTCGTCAGTACACTTTCAGTTGATATCACACCATTAAGCCATTTAAGTAACCGAGTCGGTGAATAAAGACTTGAGAATTACAAGTGCACAAATAGCACAAAATTTCTACTTGATATTAAGCTCCGTTTTTAGGGTAGCTGAAGGTATATGGATTGGCGTTAAAGGTTGTTCAATGTATCTCTGTTGTTTGTGGCCTCTAAAGTGTGCCACGTTTTTCTTGTGGGCATATATTTAAAGGGGTATGCTCCTTTTTTGTATAAATACCAAGGTATTTGTATTGTTTGTTTTTAACAGGGAACCGTTGAGGTTTCATAACATACATTACGGCGAGCCAATTCGGTTTTTGTATCTGAATATGGGTTTTTTTTTGTTAACTTTAAATAAACGCAACAGACAACAATGTATCAGTGACTGACTTCTAAGAGAAATTCAGCTTAATAGATGCCGTGAGTTTTATAGAACTTTCGTAAAAGAAGCTTACATCTGAATCATTAAACAACTTCTTCTCTTCATCATCACAGATTGAAGACTCAGCTTTCTGGATTATGAATTGACTGATAAAATGTTTATTTCTGATCTATTTCCAATTAATTGACAAAAATACTGGCATGTTATGTTATGAATTCCATAACTTTTTGAAAAGTAATTCGAACGTTTCTTTAAAAGACAGGGGCCTTTAAAAGTATGGGGCCTTATGAAGTGAGGTAAAGCTTCAACAAAGCGAGCCCAGAGCGATCCTGGCTTACTGTCAAGTCAAATCAAACCTCCTCGTTGGTTACCCCTGGTAACAGAGCGATGCACCCGAAAAGCTGCTGGCTAACGTGAGCGCGAACTCTCCCTAGGGTGGTGGTACCCACCAATTCCAAAAATACTCAACCAATGAAAAATGAGACCACAATGCCTCGGATACGGACCCACGAGCCACAATTTGGGGATATGCACCTGGAATACTCGCACCCTCAACAGGGAAGGTGCTCATATTCAAGTAGTGGATGTCCTTGAGAGATATTCATGGGACGTTACCGCACTTTAGGAGTTGCAATAGATTGGGCAGGGACGCAAGTGGAGAACATCATCATCTACTACAGTGGACATGCTTCCAGGCACGAGTTTGATGCGGCTTTGTAGTAAGAGAAATACTGCGTCGCTGTGTCATCAGATTCACACCAGTTGACAAGCGACTAGCCGCACTCAGCGGATGAGTCGACGATTTACGTCAAAAGTCCTTCAGTACTTTTATGGACCTCTAAAACTTGGCAATGAATTTAGCATTTGAATGAACCACCAACCAAGCACTATGAGAACACTGATCTTGTCAAGAGCATAAAACAACAGCGGCTGCTCTGCAGAGAACATGTTTTACTCGTATGTTTGTTCAAGCTCTAGTAAAATAGATGTACAGATGGAATGCGAAAGACTCTGGGAAAAAAGACAGAATGGGTCAACCGGAACTAAGATAAGAACACCGAAAGTTACTTTTGCTTAAAACAACCTTTAGATGGTTTCAAACACAGAGCATCATCTAAGTCCCTTTTTGTGTGGCCCCCAGAGCTATAACCTGACCAAACTTTAGTAACGTGGGGCAGGAGCTTAAAAGGTTATAAATGATGTAGAAGTAACCTAAGAACTTCAAGGCCCTCAGTTGACACAAAACTGAAAATATTTTAAAGTTGTTAGCAGAGATCCGGACATATCGCGGGTTAATTTAGCCGGTTTCCATCCCTGGCTAACCAATGTCTCTCTCAGTGGATTAGTAGCTGATGATGAATGTGGGTTGATTTTGTGATGAATGAACCGAAACCCAAAATGAATGCCAAGCTACATGCAACAGAAAAGTGAAACATAAATCGGAAAAATGAAAATAAAAACAGATCACCTACTTGATGGAATGTCCATGTGATTGGCAAAGTTCTTGGAGTAATCATTGGGCATATACAGTTCGTTGGGGTATTCGGTGCCGGTGTTGACACCGGGGGTGCCATTGTTGCCGCTGCCAAGCCCCAGACTCGCACTACTTGAGCTGCCGCCGGGGCTGTTGTTGTTATTGTTGGCTTTGTAGAAATTGTAGTCCAGATTGAAGCTCGGAGCAAAGGGATTACGCAGGCCAGAGCTCACCGCTGTGGACGAGGAGGAAGACGAGGAGCCGAGTGTGCTACCGCTGCCGCCCACTGCCGATCCATGATGTGCTTCCGACTCGCGTTTGAGACCGCCCAAATCGTAGCGTGGCTCCACCATGGAGATGTGTGGTATGGGTGGCAGGAAGAATTCCTCGGCGTTCAGTGTGTTGTCCATGCTGGCCGGGTCCGCATTGTCGCCCTCATTGCCACTAGCAGCAGCTTGCTCGGTCAGGGAGCGACGCAGCTGCTTTCGTGAGTAGATGGACAGTGAGTCGCTGCTAAAGTCCGTTGGAGCTGGTCTCTTGCTCTGGCCATATACATGATTGGCATCGTTATTGCTAGCCCTGCTACCAGGTGATGTTGTACGCGAGTTACCCGGCGTACTCTGTGTCTTTGGCTCCATGGGATCTGGGTCTGATTTGCTATTGTTATTATTGCTAGTGGTGGACCCATCAACCTGGTTGGTCTGACTAGTGGACTTTTCCGAAGCACTTGAGGCGGGCGAGGAGTTCGAATTCGTGGCCAATCCCTTGATCTGCAGTAGCTGGCCAATCTTCATGAACGACTGCAGTTCCGTGTGCTTCACATTGACCACTCCCTGGTACATGAACTCGAGTAGCTCGCACATGATATTAAAGCTCACATCTTTGAGGATGACTTAAAAAAAAAGAAAGGTCAGAGTGGGAAATTTTTGAAATTAAATATTTTTTGGACATGGGTTTTTTCCCTTTAGATCACGTAATTGGCTTTTCATACATATGTATTTGTATGTACAAATGTTTGTCTATTTGTCTGAACGACAAAACATCAACACGAAAGGAGGTCACATTCATAGTGGAGATGTTATCATCGAAACGTTCAAATACTAAATCAATACATAAAAACAGCTACGATAAGAAATCTGAAAACTTAAATATAAACTCAACAACAGCAGCAGCAACAGCAGCAGCTACAATAACAACAGCACCAATAATTATAAAATAAGTAGCTTGACATATCATCGGCCGATGAAGCTGTACGGGAGCTGATTCTTGCCACTGGAACAGTGCCATGAAATGTTTGGTTACGATTTAGAAATGCTCGAAAACCGTGTGATCATTTTATTAAAACTATAAGTTTTGTATTGGACTGTATTTGGTATTCGCATTTGGACTGGATACTTTTAAAATCCTGTTTTGGATACTGAAGTATTCACTTAATGTGAAATTAATCATAGAATTTCATCCACCGTAGCTTAAAGTCATCAAAAGGATATGAAAAAGTATATTATAATATCAAAAATAAGATATTAATTAGTATCCAGTCCAAATTGATCTTAATGGATCTGTTTGTTTTTCTGTGTAGTAGAACTCAAGGGCATGTACTGGACCGTTAGATCACCTTTAAAGAAGTAAAAGATTTTCCTTACTACACAATAGTAGGACCTTTCGTACCAAGAACACATAATCAGTTTCGACGACGAAACAAACGAACTGAGATATGGTAAAGTAATACAAGAAATTGTACATCGGACACGGAAACATCGATAAATCATTTTATTGCTACACTAGCATAGTGCAAAGTAGAGTAAGTTAGTTTACGTCTGCGTCTAAGCAACAAATTAATCCTGACTAAGGCTGCAAACCTCTATAATTCAGCAGAAGGTTCGAACCCGTTGTGAAGTCTATGGTTCGGTTCGCGAACAGGTTCCTGGCACCCCTGAACCCAAGGTTTTGGTTCGAACATCGATTCGCTTGAACATAAAAGAAAAGTTTGACTTTCGACTAATTAATCAAAATAGTTTTTATTTGATTAATTGTAATTATCAAATCCATTAGCTGACATTACCAATTTTTAAGAACTGCTTTAAGTTAACTAGCATTAAATCTTTCAGAAGCTGTTCATCGCCCTTCAGTACGCTGCACTATTACATTGGTGCTGAGTTCTGTACTCACTGGCAACCAGAAGTACTGGCAGCCTAACCCATTCGCAATGCATTTCTGTGCTTACTTTTTGCTGGGCATGTCCTAGGGGGTAACCAATCGCCACCTCTTCGCTGTACATGTAAGTAGTGGAGTAAGTACCAAAAACTGTAGAACCGTAGGTACTTATAGTTGGTTGTCCCGTAAGTACCTCCAGACAGCAGTATCGTAAGTACTTAATTTCTAATTAAATTAGTTTTGCTTTGTTAATTTCTTTTAAATTTTATTATAAAATTTTTTTACTCTTTTTTTAACTTGCAGTTTTTACTGGCTCGAGGTCTTGTTATGCTATTGGCATAACTTTAAACAGAGGCACACACCACAACAAAGCAGACTTCAGGTTGATCGGACGCGTTTTATGAGGGACCAAATGCTCACTCATCAGCGATCTTGAGCCTGAAATGTCTATCCAAAGACCAGTCCTCCATGCCAGCGACGGCAAAACTGTTTGGGAATTCCAAAGGCAGCTTGCGCGCAAAACACCAAAAAGACAGCCTAAGACAGCCATTTCCCTTTGTAAGTGTTTTTTTTTTAAATTTTTTTTTTCTGGAAGTACAACATTTGAAGAGTGCTGTGTCAAAACTTCAAGTAAATCGGAGCAAATTTAACTAAGATACAGCATTTCAAGCGACCGGCCTCATGTATGGGATGTATGAGCATAAAAAGCTTTAAAGCGTTTTTCCCACAACTCACGTTCTTTTTGAAATTTTGAACACTATTTCTGTACATAATTTACGAGGTAACGCTGTCGAGTTTTTTTTAATTTGTTAATAGTTTTTATTTTACAATAACATATTAGCCGATTTTTTTCACTAAGCTGTATTACTTTGACAAGTGATTTTGACAGCTGATTGAAATGGACACCAAGGGGGTGAAACAGAAATCTCTATAGATTTTGCGCTCGGTTGGTTTGCAAATCTCTCGAAAAATCCGTCGGTACCACAGAACTTCAAGAGATTTGATTTTCTTAGTGGAAAAGAGAACTGGTCCAAATGGGTATAAGATAATTGTTCATTCCACCAAACAGGGTTGCATCTGTTAATTGTGGTATAAATTTTATAATTCGTGCTAATATTATAGTTCAAATTAAAGTCGTGTTACCCAAAATTAAAACGAAAATTTTTTAAATATTTTCGCGCTAATCATAAAGCAAAACTTGGCAACCCTTGGCACGTTAGTTGATGTCGAATTCGCCATGTAGCGCTTGTGAGGCAGATAGATGGCGGTAGTGGCAAGTCGGTTTTGGTTGATATGGCAGCCTTTGGTTGGTTTTGCGAACTATTATTGAAATGCAAATTTTAATGTTAAAACAAATTAATTATGATATTTTTTTGATGCACCTTATCCAGAAAAACAATGTTGTTAACATTTCCAAAAAGCGATAAGGCAACCACCATCGTCACCAGTAAGTACTCAATGTAAATAGTGCAGGTCTACACTAGCACATAGATCAGAAAGAACAAACTTCAGTGTTGTGAACTCACCAAATGTATAACTAAACTTCCTTAAAAACTCTTGAACCACTAAATTTAGATTGTGTGAAGCACAATGAACTGTATTCATAGAGTCCTCGAGGGAATCTATTGAATTAACTTTGTCATCGTCCAAATTAATAAATACTTTTAGGTCACATGAGCAACCATTCCTTTTCTGCTTCTGCCTGTCATTTAAAAGTTCTCGTACTTGAACCATACTTGCTCTATTATTCCCTGTGATAGTATAAGTCTGGTCTAGTGAAATGTCGTAGGATTGCAGAACTTCCTGAATGCTGTCAGGCTTAAGTCCTTATGCTGGACGTGAAACTCTTATTTTTCGATTAAGTGGTCCGGTTCGGGTTCAGGTTCGAGGAGTCAAAAATATAATGCTCCCGTTTCATGGTCCGGTTGGAGAACCCCAAAAAACCCGAACCGAACCGGTTCTCAGGGGTTCAGTTTCGGACCGGTTTGCAGCCTTGATCCTAATTATCACCGAATTTTCCACTTATACTGACAGGACAAGTAATTTCCTCCTTTGTTGTAGCGAGGCTTCCGTGGCCAACATTCAACCAAAAAAGTATTTAACGCGTCAGAAGGAACCACATATCGTGTCTGGTGGGGTCCATGCCGAGTCAAAGTTTTATTGGCAGAAGTTGTAGGTACGAAGAAGAGAAAGAAACGGTACAACACCTTCTCTGCCATTGCTCCGCCTTGTGGAGAAGTTGACTTATGACACTCCTCAACCACTCCTACTCAATCTCTAGGAGAAATCCGGGCTAGAGATTCCAGCTCTACCAAAATTCATCCAGTCCAGTAAGGCAGAAAAAGCTGGCCTAGGATTTGATTCTGCTTCTACCGATTTACAGTTTCTGCATAAGAAATAGCCGTTGATACCAAGAGAAGGTTGTCCAGTTCAACGAGAAGGGAGACATTTTTGTCTGACTAGGTAGGAGCTGAGTGGTAGTGTCTAGCGAATCGGTCGGCAATGTTTAAATGAAAAAAAAGCCATTACCTTTATACATTAGGGTGGGTCAAGTTATAGGGGGCCGAAAAAATCTACATGGGCTCATCGCGATTCTGGTACTATGGGCCATAACAAGTACTATATTATTGGCCAAGGAACCTGATTACTAAAAATGTTCTTGTATCTATAAAACTATCGAAGATATGTCGATCTTTCCAAATTGCGGGAGCGGGAGTGGGCGTGGCAAAAATTGAAAATAAACTTGATCAGCCTGCAAGTATAAAAAGCTTATCTCCCATACATGTCAAACCTCTATCTCTTACCATCTCTAAGGTCTGATTGTTCATACGAACAGGAAGACAGACAGACGGTCAAACGGACATGGCAATATCGACTCGGCTGTTCAAGAATCGTATATATACTTTAGGGGTCAAAGATGCTTTCTTCTGGCTGTTACATACTCTTGTACCTTCGGTACAGAGTATAAAAATTAAAAACCTTTTCTAACACACTCAACCCACTGTGCCAGGCACCCAGCATCAACATCTAGTTAAAAACAATATTATCACTTGTTCTCAATAACAATTTTTATATAAAGACATACATACATACTATATGTGCGTGCTTAAAGATCAGACGGGCTGTTGCTTAATCTGACCGCGCGATGTTGCCATCTCGGTGTTCGTCTATCTATCAATTCTATCTGCGACTTGCTATGTCCGTGTTCGTGTAACGAAGATCAAAATCCAGGAATTATATATATTGCTAGTTTTCAGCCTGAACCGATCTTATCGGAGCTTACATATGCCTGAACTTGACTGTCGACATTCGAAAGATACTTACGTGGAACTAAAAATTCTCAAAACTCAAATCATTGCTTTGGCTGCCAGCTTATAGTTTGAATTTGATGACCCGCCGGTTATCAGCGATAAATGTTAAATCTATTTCATATTTGTAAAGCGTGCGTCTGAGTTTGCAATCAAAATACAGATACCTTCGAAATCAATGCCCATGTCTCGGGCAGTTTCTTGCCCTGGCTTGGGACAAAGGGATCAACACACACACAGAATCAATAAACCATCTATGGGTAATAAGCATGCCGCGGCTGTAGATAAACTTTTGACTAAAGTTCATGGAAAATGTGATAAATCCGTGTATGCTGCTGATAAGACCAGCCACCGAAAAGTACAATTCGGGCATCTTTGTTAAGTGTGATCCACGTCGATCGTCGACGCGTCGATGGCGACTTGGTTGTTTGCTTAAATATGTGCCAGAGGCATTTTTATGATTTTTTCGAGCTGCTGACCCGGAATGATCTTTGCTGATATCAGAGCAGTACACAGAAATAGATCATCACAACGGCAACAACACGCTGAGGGGATTTATAAAAGTGCAGGACTGGGTTCCAGCCATATCTACAGAAGAAGTACTGTGCTACACCCATTTTCCTAAAAACACGCCCACTCAAGAAGTCTCCACCAATCGGATTGCAGGCGATCGATTTTGAAAACAATTTTATTTTATGATTATGATAAATGTTTATCGAATCAGAACGCCAATAGGTTTTGTTTTTGTCCTCAACGCTGCTGTCAGCCAGCTAGCTTTGGAGTGGGCTGCCGCATTTCGACAATGCCGTCGCGTAAACATTCATAAATATTGGTTATCTATCAACGCCATAATAGTCGAGTAGTCAAATAGTTGTTGTAGTGGTGGTAGTACAACTTTGATAAAAGCCCAACAATTCAACCAGCTACTCATCCATTCAGTCAGTCCACAACAAAGAGAGACCACACATTTGCAATTCTTTCGGGAGAGATGAGGTTTCCACCTCGTGACTTTGTCTTTATCATCGATGCCTTAAAAGGATGTATTAACCCAGGGATTAGCCAAACCGATAACTATATCTATATGTGGCTACTGCCGTTTTGACTCATAAATTATTATTTGTCAACACAAAACTGGTCATAAAAGAAGTTGAATAAATTTCTCATGCTCAAAGTCTGATATTATATGATTCGATTGTAAAATTTACTCCCGGATACGACGTAAGCAAACAATTAGAGCCGACTGGGATAGACCGGGGCAAAGCTGTCCCTCTTTTATGAAATACTGTCATAGATAAAAAGAAACCACACGAAATTTTAGACTGCTTTATCGGTTGCTTTTTTCTATGTTGCGCGGACTTTTCGGTATCTTGAGACAAAATAAAAGCGAATTTAGTTTCTGTTTTTTTCCGACTGTTTTTCAATCAATGGCAGCTTTAGTATATAGTTCTCCGATTTGGATCAAAGTTAGAGTAATTAAGAATAAGCAATCAAAACTAATAAATACGAAGTTAGGAGGCTTGAAAACCTTGAGACTTGAAAGTATACTCTGTACCTCCCAAAGTTCGTGTTAAGTGCTACCCATCGCCGTTGCGGCCGGTGCTGCCCAGCATATTTGTTTGATTTCCTTATACTCGAGGATCGGTTTGGATTTGGCGGGTCGATAAAAAGTTCTGATTACTAAAAATGTCTCAAAGGTACGAACCTTCTATCTGAAAAACTGTGAAGGATTTGACGGTTTCTCCAGATAGCAAAGGTGGGAAGGGGAGTGGCAAAAATTTAAAATTTTAATCTGCCTGCAAGTATAAGAAGCACAAGTCCCTTACATGTCGAACCTCTATCTCTTTCCATCTCTGAGATCTCGCTATATCAACTGGGCTATTGATACTGATCAAGAATATATATACTTTATAGGGTCGAAGATGCTTCTTTTGCCATGTTACTTAAATTTGCACAACATCATGATACCCTTTTACCCATTTTCAGGGTAAATAAGTAAGAAAGTCGGTTAAGCCTAACTATAATATACTCTGAACCTGTGAAGTACTGCCCATCACTGTTGCGTCCGTTTGTTTGTTTTCGGTATAACTCGACTATCGTTCATCCGATCTCTACCATTCCTTTGGCGGATCGATAAAAAATCCTGATTACTAAAAATGTCCAAAAAGGAACGAACCTTCTATCTACAAAACTGTGGTAGATATGACGTTTTTTCCAATTTGTGGGGGCGGGAGGCGGCGTGCTAAAAATTGAAAATAAACTTGATCTGCCTGCAAGTATAAAAAAACATTTGTCCTATACATGTCAAACCTCCATCTCTTACCATCTCCGAGATCTGTTTGTTCATACGGAGGGACAGACGGACGGACGGACGCACTATAGGAAATTTTTCCATTTTTTAGTCATTAATTAATATCTTAAGTCGCAGCCTTAACAAATGCAAACAACATTTTGTAGGTCTTTGTAAAGTTGAAATTTTTGTTTCCAAAATTTTCACCTGTAAGTTGCCTCACAAAAACACGCAATTGCAAGGACACCACCATAAATTTCTACATACCAAAGGTACTACCGCATAGTACATATCACAAAGTTTAGATTCCAATAAAAATAGTTGATTAAAACTATTGGATTAATTGGTTTTTCGCAACTGTCAAAATCGCAGCAGATAAGTATGCTCTTTTTATGACTTTAATAGCTGGTGTACCAATAGGGTTTTGTGTAATCAAGATTTCTGGTATGCAACATTGAAGATTGATATATTTATGACCTAATGTCCAAAAATTGGTACGTCTTGAACACTTTTGCAAATGGAGTTTATGCCTAATAGTTGGGAAAATTTCCTATAGTGGGACGGACAGACGGACATGGCTAGATCGACTCGGCTGTTGTTGCTGATCAAGAATATGTAACTTTATTGGGTCGTAGATGATTCCTTTTGCCTGTTACATACTTAATATACTCTGTGTACCTTTGGAACAGAGTATATAACTAAGGGAAAGTTAACTTCGGCTCGGCAGAGGTTTTGTATACCCTTGCAGCCTCCATTGAAAACAAAAAGTTTTTCTAACTAAGACTACTTTTTGGACCTTATGTGTTATAGTCATCCGATCTGGCCGGTTCCGACATATGTGTAGCGTATATGTACTAAAAGGCTTCGTGCAAAGTTTGATGAAGATAGATTTCAAACTGACGGAGAAGATAGCATACAGACAGATGGACGGACAGACGGCCAGGGCTAAATCAACTCAGCTCGTCATGCTATTCAAGAATATATATACTTTATGTGGTCGTAGATGCTTCCTTTTATGCGTTACAAACATCCGGACTATTTTATAAAACCCTCTGAAAGGGTATAAAAACGAACACTAAGGAACACTATGAGCAAATAAATGTTCGATGCAGTTCCTTGGTACACAGAATATAATAGTCGGGCATGACCGACTTTCTTACTTGTTTTTTTAAATTTACATTAAACTATGGTGTTTGCAGATGGAATCTTCAACTAAAAGTACAAAATATTTTGTTTGAAAAAGAAGAATGAAGGTGAAAAAGGGTCAGCCCACCAGTAAATCAGCCCTTCAGTTGCAAACAAACATTTCAAAAGGCATTATATATACATAGTCAAACCAGAGGTGCCGGTCGACCCAGAGAAAAGTGTACACGTTGTTGACATCCTTTATTAAAAATACTATCGTTTTGCTTAAAACAACATTATTGCAGTTAATTTATCTAACATTTTCAAAGTGGACAAATATTCTACTTTTCACTACATTGTTTACTATTCTACTTTGCTCACTTAAAAATGGAAGGACTTGCCGAAAAAACCTGGCATTAAATTTCACGTCACATCAATTGGCAATGCCCAAATGCCGATGCCGTTTTAGTGTAGCAAAAATGAAAAAAATTCAGACTGGAAATTAATAAACCGAGAAGAACAAGTAAAAATATCATTACAAACGCTAAATAGTGCAGTTTATTTATCTTGCTTAAGTTTTACCCACTACCTACTACCAACTGAAGAATAACCAATTTGAAATTTGCAAGGAAAGAATAATTTATAGATGAACGCGATTAATTGCTTCGGAACAGTTAAGTTTTTTCATCAAATTTTTAAAATAAACAAATATCTTCGAAGATCAAGAGATGTCAGAAAATGTGACGACTTAAGAATGCTTTAGTGAAACAATCGCGAAGCGAAAAACTTTAAAAGAGCCAGTAACGACCCCAGAGGGGTTGTTTGAAACTGTGATGAGAAGGTTAGGTGCTCCAAGGGATAGTCATTACCAAACCATTGACAAGCATGGTGTGAAATACTGAAGACTTCTTAAAGAAAACATAAATGACTGGAGGGTTGTTTATATTAAAAAAGTACCAAAGACCATTAGCTCTACTTTCCTAAATAATATAAATATAAAAGCCTTGACCGTAACCAAAATTCCCTGCGATATTAATCCCTGGTAATTAATTAATCTGTTGTGGAATAATTTTATACACTAATTTGCTCGATAATGGTAGCTCGTACTTAATCTGATTAAACCTTTTCAGTGTGGCTTTAGACCATGTAAGTCCCCCACAGACCAGATATTCACATTGCGACAAATACTGGCCACCATCTTTTTGTCTGACTATAAAGCTTATAAACAGTCCGATAAGGTCGAAGTTCTTTGAAGCCCTGTCTTCGTTTTGGTATACCAGCAAAATACGTTGAGAAGCACAAAAAGCTCCTTCAAAATAGGAAAGAACCTCTCCGAGACATTTGATACCAAAAGAGATTTTAGGTGGGGAGTCACCTTATCGTTTGACTTCTTTAATCTTCTGATGGAGTATATAATGCCCAAGTGCTAACAGATCGGGCACCATTTTTAACAAAGATAGACAGAAGATAGATAATTTTGCGATTGGAAACCGTTTTTTGACCAAATTCGATCTCCAACTCGCCAAAATTTTGCAAATGCGAAAATGGGACCATGGCAGATAATGCTACTTGCATATGCCGGTGATAAGTCAAAGTACCTTTAATAAACGCGTAGGGGGTCAACTCGTCTTGGAAAATCTTCAAGGTTGTTTAAGACTTTGACTACCTCGGAACGATGATAACCAGCGACAACATCAGTCTGAAAATCCGAAGAAGAATCACTCTTGCAAACCGATGTTACTACAGGCTCAGTAGGAAGTTCATAAGCAGAACAGAACAAGTCGCTTATTATCCCAGTCTTGTAATACGGCGCAGAGGCATGGACATTAACAGCAGTGGATCAGGCATCGAACGGCGTGTTCGAGAGAAAAATCGTTCGGAGAATCTATGGACCTCTAAAATTTGGCGATGATTTTTGCACCCAAATGAACCACGGAACTGTATGAGCACTGTGGGGACACTGAAATAGTCAAGCGCATGAAACAACAGTGGCTGCGCTGGATTGGACATGTTATTTGTACGGATGAAGAACCTCCAGCAAAAAAGGTGTACTTACGGAATTCTAAAGACTTTGGGAAAATAGCCAGGAAGGGACGACCGAAACTGAGTTGGGAAGACCAGGTGGAGACAGATATTTCGAAGCTGGGGGTGACCTACTGCTGGCAGCTCCCTAATAACAAAGGTCAACGGTTGTGATAAACCAAAGACGAAGATGCAGAAGTAACTTGTTTTTCATCCGAATCTTTTAATAATTCTTCTGGTCAGTAACCACTTTTGTATGTTCCAAGCAGGGTCAATTGTATATTTAACAAATTTCACGACGGTTTCCCTTTCATGAAGTCTATGGCGGCTTTTAAGTTTTCTCTGTACAACTACACATTTCAACACGAGAGGGTAAGTTAAAGGCGGCCCTTTCCGACTTCGATATACCCGTCACTCAGGGGAATTAATTTTTAATAGCCTTTCCTTATGTTAATTAATAGAGCATTAACATTAATGTGAACATTTCAACATAATTTTAGCAAACAACGTTTCTTATAACCTTTACAACTGTGCCATTTATTATCCGATATTTATGAAAATTTCAGAGATTGCGGATATTGGGCACATACATATGAGCTTGATATCTTTTAAATTGTTAGAGTTATTCAACATTTTTTATTGCGGGGCGGGAGGGGAAATACACTTGATCTGCGTACAGACAATAGGATTATACACACAAAATTTGGTTGCTGTAGCTGTTCTAGTCTCCGAGATCTAGGTTTTCATTCAGATAGGCCGACGAAAAGACGGACAGACATATATACAGGGCTTCATCGACTCGGCTGTTGATGCTGATGAAGAATATATATACTTTACTGCGAAAGATACTGCCCAGCGAAAGATTACCCCGTATCGTAGCAGGCATGATGTTAGCTAACAAAACTCAGGTGTTCGAGAAATGGCAAGCCACAGCATCTGCTTGTAACATCGATATCGACCTTGATCGTCCAGAGTCCTGGGAAGCCTCTCATAAGCAGATTTTGGAAAATATCGAGTCCCGAGAGAGGGAAAACTTTCTACACCTAGCGTCCTTAAGTGAGTCCAGACTCACCTACAAACAACTGAACCACAACCTTGGAACTTTGAACTATTTTCAAGATCGTTTAGGAATTCAATCCATCTCCATGATATGCCGCGCTCGATGTGAAATGCTCAATCTGAACTATAGGCCGCATGTAAACTCCATCAGCACTGACTTTGCGCATTTAATCGGGGTCTGCCCAATCTTGGGCGAACTACGCAGCTTGTACTTCAGCAAACCTTCCCTATCGGAAATCGAGGTTATAAGCTGGCTGAACGGAGAACACTGGGAGATGCTGTCTTCATTCCTACTACATGCGCTGAAATACCGCCTTGCGATCTTAAATGAATATCTTTAAGTAGCCAAAAACCAAAATGTTTCTTTTTTCTTTCTGTTACTTATTGTTCTTTTTAAATTCAAATTCTAATGTTTCTGTTTTAAATTTTAGAAATTACAAAATGTGTTCAATATGCTAAGTTATGGCTGATGGTTATAAACCAAGCCACGTTATACCAAAATAAACTACTACTACTACTACTATATACTTTATGGGTCGGAGAAGATTCCTTCTGCCTGTTACATACTTCTGAGGGTGGCACTGAGCCCGGACTTTTGGCGAAACTTAAATGAACTATGTATAAGCTATGAGCTATTTGATCTTTTCGTTATTATCATTAAACTCTATGAACTATATGAGTAAAGCAATATCTAGTAGTTTTGTTGAGCAAAGTGATCATACATATCATGGCTCATGTTGTAAGCTATAAATGAATCAATAATTTTGTGAGCTATGACTAGAAATTCATAGATAGATCAAATCAGAAACAAAGTTAGGGAAACCTTTGAATGTACTCATGAATGTTCTTAGTGTGTACCATATAAAAATTGCATTGGAGCCGAGACCTCTCGGATATTTGATAGATGATAAAAGGATTAAGATCGAATCAGATTATAGCCTCTAGAATTGTGAAGAAGATTCGGGCAGGAGAATTGCCTTCATTTAAACCCTAAATGTTTCAAAGCTCGGTACGGTTAAGGAGTTATTAGTTTCGCCTTAACACACTGATTTTTATACCCCCTTCATAAGTTTTCGGCATACGATGCCCCTGGGCTTTGTGTTTGTGGCTACCCAATATGAAATATAACATTGGGATTTGATATTTACGACTAGTCCACCCGGTCGATATTATATTATCTTCCAAAAACGTTTATGGCTGCTAATATCAGTGGGCAAAGCCATTTCGATCGCTGCCTGGCACTTGAAATGATGGCTGGACGCGCATTAGGCTAGTCGCTTGTCCATGTGTGTCCATGGGTTGTTGAAAGACCAATTGGACCCAGCTGAGTGCGTTATCTAACTAAAACAATAAGTTCAAAATCTTATTTTATGATTAAAAATGATACCCAAAGTAAAGTGCCGGGCACTAAACGCCCGGCTGATAAAATACGTGTAGAAAAAAGCGCTTAACGGAAAGACGATGATGTCGTTGTCCAATTGGCCATTGTTTATGGTACTGGAATAGATAATATTTCGAGGATTAGCATGTGCCCTAATCAATATCAACACAAATGGGTATTGGAGTGGCCAGAGACCGAGGAACCGCTTGCTCCATTGAGCAATAAATGATTGTTGGGTGCGATAAAAAGATAAAAATTATTTCGTAGTTTAAGTGTAACACGCGGCAACAACAACAAGCACCATTTGGCTTGTTAGCACCTTGATGATTGTTGCTTTATTTTTAATAACTTCCCCCATGCCTTTATTTATAGGGTATATTAATATTCTTTATCTTTGGAACTAACGCTTGTACCAGAGCGACAGTGGCTGTTGTTGGTAGGTAGCACCTTTCCTCACAGCTACTTGAAAGATAAAACATTATTTTTTATTACGGTTTGATCAGATAAAGCCACCGTGTAGCAGGCAGCCCCATGTAGAACACGAAAGCGAACAGAACGGACCAAGCCTGGCGGGCAGGCGATATCATATCCATGCCCAATTCCAGAGTCCATGGAGGTGATATGTAGGTTGAGTTTTCGAGCGTTTGAAGTATATTTGATGAGGTCAGCACGAGCAGCCAACAACTGAAGTGGCTTGGACGTTATCGACATTAAATATGCCTAGGCTTCAGCTAGTGTAAACATGGGCCTACTCCTCTATGCTGCAGCTAGGAAGCGAGACAACGTGGCGACCCATTAATGGAGTAGGAGGAGGAGTTGGATTATCAGACCTCGTTTGCTGTTGCTGCTGCTGGTGTTTGACTTTAGATTTATGACTAGGAGGAGGCACCCTGCACGTGCTACATTCTGCTGGCGAGTTGATAACTGTTGAATGTGTCAGGGCATTTGAAAACAAAGTTGATTTATATGGGGACAGACAGGCTGACGAGCCAATATCGGGGCATGGGCAGGCCCTGGAACGGTAAGGCTTTTAGACTCACTTATGGGATGCTGGCAGGGATTGGTGGTGAAGATCTCCTGGAAGTAGGGACTGCATATGGCCAGCACTATTTTATGGGCCTGCAGCAGTTTGCCATCGCAGGCCAAGGTCACGTCCACCAGATCGCCGCGATCGTAGAGGTTCTGAAAGCCGCTGGCAATGTTTTCCTGGAAATTTTTCCAGCAAAGCTTAAACTCATCGTCCATGTCGGAGGCCAGAGCAAAACTGCCGCCCGTTTGGGAATTTGTGTTTAATTGTTGTTTTAAATTCTTATTTTCTTTTGTTTAATGATTTTTGTTTATTCGCTTTGCGGCTGACATTCACAACTGGCAAATGACAGGTAGACTCTTGCACTCTTTCACTCCCGCAACACTCTCTCTCTGGCGTTTTGTTTAGTTTTTCAATTGGATTTCTAGTTAACCGTTCACGCGCACACGATCTCGAGTTGTCAGCGTCCGCAAGCGCATTGATTTTGATTTTGGCTTTAATTAACACTTTTTGATTTAAAATATTTTTATCAGAAAGCGTGAAATGGCAGCGAGACGCTGTTTACGTTCCGGCTGGTGTGTGTGTCTGTTTGTGGGAAAGAGCTGGGGAGATAAGCGTAGGTGTGAGAGCGGGATGGAACAAGAGAGTATGCGCAGGAGAGTGACAGAGCGACACAGCTGTTTGCATTATGCTGAGTTTACACCGCGTCACATAAATTGTGTGTCACAGCGCCGTGACAAGACAAATGAGTACTTTTGGTGTGAACACTCTTGACTTTGTCACGTAGCGTCACAAAGTTCACGAAAAGTGAACATTGAACGAGCTCGTGAGCAGTGAGCCAGTTCAAAATACACAAAACAACAACGACTATAATGCTTGGTTTATACTGCGTCACTGAGTGACACATTTCAGTATCACAGCGGCAAAGCTCCATATGAATTTGACACTGTGACACTGAAATGTGACACTCTGTTACTACGTTTATGCTTAAATAAAAAATCATGATTTTTGCCCATGGAAATATGCTGTATTTATATGTATATATTAATCATTATGGAAAATATTTATTTTATATTTGCCTTAAACCTCATTAAATTGGTACACCTTTAACTAGTCACACAACCTGAGTGAATGTATAGTGTGGATTAGGTTTAAAACTGCCATAAATGACAATCAATTATCTCTTTCAAATAAATAATAGGTAATGGAAATAAAGTTGGCATACTTTTAAGCGCAAAAAATCATGGTTTTGGCAAGCATAAACGTAGTATGTGACGCAGGAAAAACCCAGTATAGTTTTAAAATGGAGAATAGAAAAATTATAAGTCGAGCTCGTCGGGTGACGATACATTGGCATTCTGAAATGATCACTAAGCTTATTGAAGCCGTCGAGGAATCGGAGTGCCTCTGGAAGGTGACTAGAGCCCAGTATGTACAAAGACGTTCTCGACAAGTGGAACAGTTTGCAAAACACATATCGTTTGAGTATAAAATGCAATACAAGGTGTTTGCAGGTGTTTTTATTTTTATTTTTTGCAGACTGCATTAAAGGCAAGCATGACGTCGACAAGCGACCAGAGTGGGTCAGCAAAAAAACCCAGCGTTGCTTATTTCGATGCATGGAACAGCTCCAAGTTCAGTGCAGAAATATTTCATAAGATGCAAACGAACGTTGCTTGCAGTATCGCTAGGACGGCCACCATTTATTCTTGATAGCGAACAATTTGTTTCCGTCTAACGCCATCTTTCCGGTATAAGCTTCCAACACAAATTTTTATAAGCTTAGATGGCTCCACATTAATTGGCTTTCCAAAAATTCGAAAACGGGCAGCGAATATACCAAATGCATTTTCAATTACACGTCGAGCTCTTGAAAGCCTATACGTTTTCAATGCAAAAGCATCATCGGCCACAATAACAAAATTGGTTGGATCAGTTTCATTCGGAAAAGGCTTCCGTAAGTGCTTTTGAAAGAGTGCAACTCAAAATTTTTTTCATTTATAATTATTTTTGTATTTATTTTAAAGCTTTAAATGCGATTACCTCAAAAAAACCCAACCATCTGAATCTCTGCCATATGCGCCCCTTCCCGCCCCCGCAAATTGGGAAAAACATCATATCTCCCACAGTTTTATAGATAAAAGGTTCGTCCCTTTTGGACATATTTGGTAATCAGGATTATTTATCGATCCGTCAAAGGAATGGCATCAGATGAACGATAGTCGAGTTATAAGAAAAAAACATGGTTAGCACCGGTCGCAACGGTGATGGGAAGCACTTCACAGGTACAGAGTATGTTATAGTTGGCCTTGACCGACTTTCTTTCTTTATTTTGTTTTCAACGACCACTTCTAAATACTCATTAGAACATATGGTATAAATATTGGGTTAAATGAATTTGTTTTACTATGCTAAAACCGGAGCTGTGCTTTTGTATGAAAAATTCTTAGCATATTAATATATAGATTAGTTCAGTATATAGGTATATTTGTGTCCCTTATGGGCGTCTAAGCCGCCGAACCGATCTTTACGAAATTTGACAGTATGTTCATATAGACCAGGAAGAATCATAGGCTATGTATTGAGTGAACCGATGCGAAAGCGTCTAAGAACGATTTAAAAGTCGTTCAGATCTACATCTTTCGATGGAAAATTGGTATTTATATTAATGTGGTAAGTGTTAGCCGATTTACAAGTCTCAGACTTTAATTATGAAGCTATGATCTGGAAATTAGTTATTTTCCCCATTGTAAAACGGTTAATATCGATTTGCATCCAGTTGAAATTTGCCTATAAATGCTTTCATAAGAATTATATTCCAACAATGCAAGGGACCCGGACGACGCCGGGTATTCAGCTAGCTTCATAAAAGCTACTATATATTACTGAGGTTGCTCTTCGTCGGCATTGGCCGGTCAAGCCACAAATCGAGGCTATCAATTGCAACTGCATCAAAATACTTTCTATTGATGTGGCCCCAAATAATAAGCTTGTTTTTCATCCCTCAATCGCGCTTCAATCGAATTTTAAATTTTTTCTGACAAATTTTTCTCTACCGACCGTCAAAATAAATAAATTGAACTAGTTTGTGCGCCTAAACAAAACTCGAACAGCGATTCAATAAAATCCACACGTTGAGAGAGGTTGGCAACGCGACGTCGCCTTTGTGGATTTTACCCCCTCCCCCCTTTTTTTTGCATGTCAGCGTACTCGTCGTAAAACGTCAACCGTCAAACGTTGTGCGAGCGGTTTTACAGTGTTTTTTTTATATGGAGTTTTCTTTGCGAGCGCTTTCTTGCGTACTCCGTACCTATATATATTGTTGGTAATTCTACGCAGATATACATGCTATTTTTGTTACCGCCTTATTTTGACCTAACCAATATGATAAGTGAATATATTTTGAAATACTTAAGAAATATGGAGTCCTTTCTTTTTACAAATATATTAATAGATTGATTAATTGAATAAAATCATTTTATGTTCAAAAAATTCAGTTATTTTCAAAATTTTACAACTTTGAATTTCGCAACATCCTATGGTGCTATTATTTTCACCGCAGCTGTATCAGTACTTTGGAGTAATACAAAGTCCTACGGTAATGTTTTACAAGAAGAAACCAAGGGATTCCGGTACGATTTTAGTCATCGCGACACGATACGGACGATCCTTTTAAAAACTAATTTTATTTTAGGAATTTCAGCTTGAAAGTTAACCATTAGTTTAAGTTGAAGCAAGGGAGGGTATACAAATTCTGCAAATTTATAAAGCACTTCCATTCGATACTTTTCACGGTATCTGCGATACATTTTAATGATGGAATTCTCAGTGCCAACGCAACCGTTAAGCAACAATAACAACAACAATATGCTCTGATAAGCGCTTATCTAAATTAGTAAATTCACATGGACAGGTCTAGGCGCAACCGACTTTGCAGGTGCGCTAAGACCGTAGTGCCTACTCCAATTCCCATCCAGTCCATGCAACCCACGCTACAATCACAAGCTGATAGCTGTCCCACCCCGTGGCCGTAAATAGCCCACTTTACATTTTAAACACGAAAGGGAAAGAAAAAGAAGCTTCTTATCAAAAAGCCATGAATCGTTTTCGCAGGTATTCCATACAGCCAAGCAGAGTCGATTGAGCGGTCACCGGATTGATTTCTCTGATTTAGTGCTCAAAGAAGTAAAATGGGTTGTTGTTTCGGTGAGTGTAACATTAGATTTAGATGGTGGTTCAGCGGTGACGTATTAACACACTTTCAATTTTTTTAGGTACAAGTAAGTCGGTGGACTTACCAGCTGTTCCCCCGGCACCGGCTAAACAACCGCGTTCAACTTTGCCGGAATTTCCTACTCCAGCTACTGTGTCTGCAGGCGGAGGTGGTGGTGTCTCCAACGCAGCCCTGGAGGCTGATTAATGTCCAACTGTTTTCAATGAGCAAATGGCAGATACGTTTGACATGAGTCATGCCTGTTATTTGAGGCCGCAGGTTCTGAGTTGAAGCGTAACTAATATTTTTTAGTTAATTTAAGTATGTGAAAGGATTTTTAATAAATGTTAAATAGTTTTCAAAAAAATTGCAAATTTTTTTAAATTTCGATAAGTTCTGGCATCGACTGCGGCCCGATAAAGCTGGCCATCAATAGTGCCACCTCTAGCCAGTGTTGTCAACTGTTCAGAGTCTTAGCAAGCTAGATCAATATTCAAAAATAGTTAGAAAAAACTAGAAATGGTTTCAAAGTAGCAATATACGGCTCCAACTATCGGTCGCCGGCTAGCTTAAGGCTTAAGGGTCATAAAATTTAGAAAGTCATCGCCTAGGCTCTAGGGTCGTGCGGCTGCCTTTATATGTGTGTAAGCAGAAAAAGAATTGTGATAAATATTTTTAAGACTACTATCTCGGTAAGAGAAAAATGGTAGTGTTCTGACTAGATGTAATATAATTTATAAAATATAAAACAAACCAAAAGGCTTGGCAGATAGTAAAATCTATTTATTTATTTTATTAATTTATCCCATTCCTTCTTATATACACAAGTCAGTATAATAAACCAATATATCTTTTAAACAAATAATCGTTCAATTTTGAAATTTTTATCGAATACTGGAATGATAGTAAGCTTTCAATAAAGCTTAAGTAGTGCCCAATCAGCTGCTTGGATTACAATATATTAATCGTTGTGGGTTTCTTGATAATTTTTGAATTTTAATTTTTCCCCGACCTTAAGACGGCTAAAACTAGCACTACTGACTCAAATCAAACAAGGTTAAACCCTAAAAATAAGAAATTAAGCGATCCGATTTTCTCTCACCGATAAATCTTTTTTAATTATGAGCCATATAAGATCAACATATTGGCGAAAAATCGATTTATTATTGAGGAGCTGCCATTTTGCCAAAAAAAATTATTTCGCTAATCCCTTTCGCTTTAGTTTCACATTTTTAGTTTTAGTTTAACAATTCGAAAAACTCTAAAAATGGCGGGAAACTAGCTAAATTGGCTGCCTTCGGCACACTGTGATCGATTAATTTCGAGATTGGTGCTACCCACCACCCCCCTTTGCCATATCTCGACAAAATCTGGGCCCACTGTGTTTCTCCCGCACGTGTTGCGCTCCAAAAATTCCCAATATTGGCCAGCAAGCGGTAACAATTTAGAATTACATTTTAACATAAAACATGGCCATTCAAACAAATCGACGCAAGAGGAAACATCAAGAGACTGAAGATCTGCAACAGCAGGATGAGGGCGAGCAGGCGGTGCCCAAGAAAGTGGCCAAGGAATCGGACACACCAAAGAAGTATGCAGAAACGGTGGAAACTAATGGAAAGCAGGAGGAAGCTCAGAATGAAGACTCACAGGTAATGCTAGGGGCAAAGGAGTCTCCCTCAAAGAAGAAGAGACGCCAGAAAAAGCAGGAACAGCAACAACAACAGGAGGAGGAAGCAGATGAAAACCCTGAGGACGATATAAGTCCCGATTCTGGCTTTGAGCCCGAGGAGCAAGCAGCCACACAGCAACGATTTCCCAACGATTTTAAAATGTTGAATTTTCGCAACAAACTGCGTGGCAATCATTTTATCACAGGTAAGTGAAGTCGATTATATGGGGCCACCCGCTCTCAAGTTGTTTCTTCCAGAACTGCGCCACTTTGTGCACATGTGCCAGACCACGCGCCCCAAACTGGTGGCCAAGTACATAGAGAAGCGCGGAAAGCCTTTGGAGCTGGCCGAGGCCTTCGAACGTTTGGACAAGACCAATATACTGCATGTGGATTACCTGACGGAGGCTTTGCAGCGAGTGGTAATGGAGATTCTGAGTAACCAGAAGGGTCACCTGGAATCAGCTGCACATGCTTGTCGCTACTTTCTGAAATCGCATGGAGGTGTCTTGGAGCAGCTGTTGGAATCCAAACAGCCCACGCATCGTCGGAATGCTTTGAAGCTGCTCACGGCAATGGTGTGCGTGGAACCACAGCTGGGACGTCAGGTGCTCAACTCTTATGACATTTTATTGAATGTGCAGAATATGGAGAAAATGCTGTCACACTCGAAGAGTGATTACCAGCAAGAGGAAACCGTACGCAAGGCTTATATACACTTTGTTTTGGCTTTTCTGGTGGAAGGCAATACCCTGCTCATTCGCAATATACTGGATCGTGGCCAACTGATAGGAGTGCTGGCCAGAGGATTGGTTTACGACGATCATGTGACCGTTTGTGTGGTTTTGAATGCACTGAGACAGTATGTACTGGAGAATCCTGAGATATCCAAGACCAAAAAGGTTTTTGTTTTCGATTTGGAATGCTGTAAGCAGCTGCGCCGCCTTTACGACTGGCAGGGACCTCAAGGATTGAGTACACTCTATCGCAAGACTGAAGGTGCCGCCTCAGTGAAAAGAGAAAAGGTGGACGCCGAACAACTGGAGGCGGTGTCAGCTGCCGTGCATGAGTTGCTCTTAGTATTGCTTACTTCAAGGAAATTTGGCATTAGCTTTGATGCCATGGCCCATTACCGGCAGAAGCACAACTCACTGCAAGGCAAACTACTGGGCGCTCTTTACAGACCCTATAATGATAAACGGAAAATTGATTTGGTCATTCAGACACTGAAAGCCTGCCCTGAACTAGGCAGAGCCACCGTAAGAAATTTCTCTTGCCTCATAAGCCCCGCCAAAACGGGCATAGATTATCTGCCCCAGGCTGTCAAATTTCTGGCTGATATCATAGAGGCAGTGCCACCCAGTTCCCTGGGAGTGGCCTTGGATAAAATGACTTTAACGGATTTCAGTTACTGGATTAAACAATTGTGTTTTCCCATTGAGGCCTTGCTACACATAACAGGCAAAAATTATTTGAAGGCTGAAGTGTTTTCCCTACGCCTGGAAACCAATCGTTTGCTCTTGGCCATGATGCAGCAGTACAGCAATTATATGGCGGCCATTATGCTAAGAGAACAGTCGGGCAATTCGCTACGCAAATTCAAGATTGATATGTTGAATCATCTAATGGTAAACTTTCCCACCATTGAGGCTATTTTAATGTCTCTCTATTTAAGCATAGAAGCACAAAGATACGAGGATGTTAAGGTGCTGGAGCATTTGTCTGTGACCCTGGACTTGATATTAATCATGTGCACCGAAAATCGTGCTTTTGTGACTAAAACTAGTCAAATTCTGGACTATTTGGAGGTGTTGCGTCCGCTGTACGAGACCAATTTTGAGGATTTGAGTCAACCCGAAGATTTGTCTAAGATCAGACTAGAACTAAAGGCTATAAAAACTATTCTAATGCTGTACCCTAGGGCATTGGATCCACACGAGCCGCTGTTTGAGAAGGTATTCCGTTCGTTTGTCAAGGCTTATTTAATGGAGGATATGGAAATCAAGTCTGAGGCGGGAAACTTGCTTAATCGGCTGTTCCACAATACGGGCCTGTTTGATGCCTGTCCCCAGGAGATAGATATATGGCTAGAGTCGCTGCGAGGCTTTAATGCCGAAGTGGTGGATAATGTGACCAGCATTTTATTGACTATACTGAGTCTGGATTGGCGACAAGTGGAACTGCCAGAAATGGATATAGCAGAGACGGCTAGCCAGGTCAAAAATCTGGGCCAATTGTTTAAGCAGATAGAGGAGGGTCAGTCGGTGCAGGCCTATGTGGAGACACTTACCTTGAGCAAGATGATGCCTTTGTTATTAAAGGGTGTCAGTCTGGAGGAGCCCTATGATGCCTATGTGGAAATGGTGTTTGTTTTACTATATCATTACCATACCAAACCCGAGCAGGTAATGGTCATATATGAGCAGCATTTGGAGAAATATGTGCCTTATATGCAAAAATGGCAGAGAGAGCCACAGGCTTTGCCTGAAGCCTTGGCCCAAAAATGGCCTTTGCTTAAAGAGTTGCAAAAGGTACTTAAGCCAGAGGATGGTATCACATTTGAGATTACCTTCAAGCCAGAGAATTTGCAGAACCAATTTGAGCTTAGATTGGAAGAGGGTAATTTGTTAATATTACATGCTAGCCTACAAAATCCGCGACGTAATATGATTTATGTACAACATCTATTGTTTCTGATGGTTCACCTGTTTAATCAGCAAAAACTAAGTTTAAAGTCTGCCCAACTTATGGCAGATTATTTGATCAAATTTCTACAAATTGCACAACAAATCGATGGGGAACAAGTACAACTAGAAGGAGAACAACTACAGAATCATACCCAATCTTTGTTAAATTATATCTACAACATACGCTTGAGTCAGCTGCCTACCAAGCAATTATTCAGCGAAACCTCGGAGACTTGGCTTAACTATGTCATCTTCCTCAGACGTTTGAGTCAACATTGTCGTAGCCTGCCTGGATTTGATAACTATATAGCCAACTATCGCCTGCAGCTGGTTAAGTCGCTGGAAATAGGTTTATCTTCAAGAGTGGAACATCTAGAACAAAGGCAGCTCATCGAAAGTGTTTCTCTAGTTGAAGCTTTTGATTTGAATGCCTTGGAATGCTTTGAAATGTTGACATTACTCACCAGTAAGCTGGAGGCTGAGCACTATTTTGACCAACACAAACCGAATCACTACTATGAACTACTTATTACACTATTGAAACGTCTTAGTCAGCTCAAGGAGCCCCTGGATTGTCGGCAGTCTTTGAAAAAGATTTTTGATTTATACCCTAAATTGTGTGATTTAAGCGAGCAGTCACAGCTGGAGTTTTTGGAGGCGGCTCTTTTAGAGTTTCTTAAGACCTATCCACATCATTTGTCCCTCTGCCTGGATCAATTGTTCTCCCACTTTTTCCAACCATCACGAAAACTAAGCAAAACTGGCATAAACCTGGCCTGTTTGCTACTAGAACGTCAACCCCTTTTGGCAGAGAAATTTGAGAAACTTTTACCTGCACACTTGGAGCAAAAGGAGTTGATTTATCCTCTGCTGGACATAGCCTTTTCCAAGGACTATGAAATACCCTTACCACTAACTCAGCGTTGCTATCAAATCTATAAAAATGGCTTCATGAAGAGCATTGAAAAGCCTCAAAAGGCTGCCTTAATATATCGCGAGCATCCCAAAGCAAGTGCAGCTCTGATTGCTCTGTGTATGCCCAAGTCAGAGTGTTTGGATTACTGTCAGAAGCAGCTTAAACTGGACACGGTGGAGCCATATCAAATGCGTGTTTTAAGAGAGATTTACTGGCAGGCTTTTGCCTCCTGCAAGGATGAGCAGCAACAGGGAACAATATTTGTTAACTATGTGAATTTGCAGGTGCAAATGTTGTTGGTCGATTTGAAAAAGCAGAGCGTTGAGCTTGCCAAAATGGAGGAGTTGGCCTGGAACTGTTACGAATGGTGGCAGAAGAGTGACTTACCTCAGGACTGGAGTCGTTTGGTTAAGTCAGCCCAATGGTTAAATTTTGGCAAGAGCTGCCTCAAGTATGCACTACATTTGGCTAAAGAACAGCAGGAACAGCAGCAGCAGCAGGAGCAGCAGCGTCAACTCAATGGTCTGCTACTCAAACTAATGGCCCTTCTGTGCGATCGTGTGTATGAGGACTACCAGCAGGAACAACCAGAGTCGTCAGATGACACGCCCGCTTTGTTTTACGAAATGATTTGTACGCATTCCTGCTACCTGGAACATCTTCTAGGTAATCCCAGTGAAGTTAAGACCCATCTTCTACAACTTATGGAAACACTGGCCCGCAAAGCTCCCTCTGCCTTGCACAGCTCACATATACCTGTTATACTGGGCTCCTACCAGGCGAAACTTTCGGCCGCTGATCGCTATGCCTTGGCTTTGCTGGAGCACTATGAACGTTTTGAGGTGGGCTTGGAGAAGTTTAGACCCTTTATCTGGGGTGAAAGCGCCGTAGCTCACTATGCCTTGAGAGCGGCAGATGATAGTGAGCGTGCCAAGCTACAGCAACAGGAGACGCATGTAGCCCAAGTTTTAGCTTTGATTGTGCGTCAGAGTTGTGAGTATACCATAGAAAACTTTCCCATATGGAGGAGTCTACATGCCAGGCAACAGCTGCCCCTACTAGAGTTTCTACCGCCCTCAAGGAAATCCCTCAAATTCGGTGATAATCTCTTGGAGCAACTAATAGAAAGGGGTCAGGAAGAGTTTCCCCAGCATTTACGCCGTCTTTGCCCCAAGCGTGAGGATTTATATGAGCATTGCTATGATCCCGCCTTTATGCTGCCCCTCATGCTGCACTGTTTCGCTCCAGAGTCTGTGGTACATGCCCGTTGGCCAGTTCAGAATGGTTTGTTGGCTCTGTCCTTTTGTGGCTTGTCATCCCTAGATAAAGACATGCGGTTAGCGGCTGCGTGTTGTCAGCAACGCTATCGTCACCATTTCGAGCTGTCAAAATTCTATGAGCGTCCTCTTTGGACGCAGGCCTATGACAATATACAATCTGGTTTGGGTGAACTTACCACATCCTGGCTAGCTCAAAGGCGTACTCACGGCGGCTTACCTCGGGTACCACTCATCCCGGCTCTCTTTATAGCCCACAGCTTCAATCTGAGCACCGAACCCACACACTTGCTGTACAAACGTCTGATGCTGTACCTGAGATTGAAACAAAGCTTCAATTTCGAGACCATACCCGATTTCAATCATTTCTTCTACTCCCAGGAGCCTGAGCATGAGCAGTATCGTGAGTTTATAGTGGAACTACTTAGATGCGGCATCAAGTGCAGTGCGGATCTCTTTTTGTTGGTGTCCACCAACACTTTTAAAGTTTTACTCGGCTTCTACAACTGCAGTCTAGCCACACTGAACACTAATCTGCTGCTGCTTTCAGTACTCTCCACCTGCGTCAAGATTCCCGGTGCTGTCAAGATCATGCTGGATCATGTGGGCATACTGCCTTGGCTGCTGGGCGTCATACGTAATACGGAGTTCCATCAGTTCGATATCATCGAGGGCATTATTAGCATCATCAACAATCTATGGTATTCCTTGGCCGCCAGTCAGTCGGAACTTGCTGATTATGTGCCTCTTCAGTTGCGTCTGCATCGTCTGGTGTTGCAACTTCTACCGCTGCTTTCGCCTCGCATCTCAGTGGCGGGTTTGGCTCGCTTGCTCAATGTACTGTGGAAGACTGCCTCTGCTAGTGGTCAGTATCGAATCATGCCCGCTTCCCAACTGGATTTATTACTGGACTGCCTCGCCAAGCACTGGCCAGAGCAGTTAAATGGCTTGCGCTATGTGCGTAGCTTTGGAGGCACGGGTGCCTGTTCGCGTGCCGAGTACTGTGATTGGCTGGCCAACGATCAGCAACTAGACATCCATGCTGTTCTGGCACTTTCGAGTTTGCGGGAATATGTCGGCCAGTGGTGGTTGGCACACCTTACCATCAGTGCGACGGAGGGAGAGCCGCAGGCAGAGTCTTCTTAAATGAATATGCTTTTTCTAGGCTAAGCTGTAACAACTGTGTTTATTTTTAAGCATACAAGTTTTTGATTAAATTGTACAATTTTTTAAATGGAATCTAAACTTTTCTTCCAATTTCTGGCAAGTGGCGATGTTACTGACGAAAACGAGCAGGTGCAATCCCAAACAAACAATTGGATAGGATGAAATTTGATCTTTTAGTCGTACACTGCTGTGCATCTAGATGGGACAAGAAGGCTTTGAACCGAATCGAGTCGCCGTTCTTTAAAAGAAACTGAACCAAACCAAAATAACAACGGCTCGATTTGGTCATTAGATAATGATAATTGTAGAATTTAGAATTTTAATAGTTTAGGTAACACAGCTCAATTTAAAGTGACAAAACTATTTCAGATTCGAATATCTATATAAGGGCGGACGTCTTAACAGAAAAAATAAAAAATTTTTTTCAGATTTAACCTTTGCGAAAAGGCTTCAAAAAAGGGGCAATATCTGGGCTGCAAATAAGTTGCTAATTGCATATATTTAGTGAATCAAGATAGTTGGGCCGTGAGTGGGCTTCAGACCCGCTCCAAGATCCGCCAATGCAGGCGGGTGGGGTAGGACTTTCCATTTTAGCGTTTCAAGGTATGCTTTGAATGGCCGCGCAGTGCAAAATGTGGCCGAGCGCTGTCATTTTTGCTTCAATGGTCGGCGCAAACGCATCAATTGTTTTTGGGGCATTTGGGGTTGACACACAATGTGCAGTACGTTTAAGTGGCCCATGCGACTCCAAGCCGAAGCTTGTTACGCGCGGACAACATGCAAAATAGCAGCCCACCTTCCGATCAATCGACCAAGAGGCAAAACCGCCAACTTGCAACACGAAAACCGGAAGGAAAAGTGTAAAATAATGTTAACTACGGACAAAATAAGTTTAAATGGAGGATTCCAGTTCAAACCACGAAGAGCAAGCAATAACAATTGCTTTTGCACAGATTCAATTCTATCTTGATGGGTCGAATATTGCGGAGGTCATAACCTTACACTTCAAACTGTTAAGGTTAAGAAGATTATCTTGACACCTTGAGTGAAATGAATCCAAGTCTGCTTGCAAAGTATAGAGGAAAACCATTTCATTATCGTGGGTGTCCTGGAAATCTCTAGAGATTTTGGCTTCGGTTGGTTTGCAAATCGCTCGAGAAATCCGTCGGTGTCCCAAAACTTCGAGAGATTTCGTTTGCTTCGAAAGTCTAGTTAAAAGGTGTGTGTATAAGATTATGGTCCTACTACAAAAACAGTGCTAAATTGCGAAGGTTCGTGAAGTCGTTTTTGGTTGGTTTGTGTATTGTAGGGTTTGTGTAATTGGTCGAATTGGTCGGTTTGCCAAAATCTCTATACAAAATACGAGAGGTTTGAAACCAACCGAAAGAGATTTCTAGGACACCGAGAATTGGATTTGGGTTGGAATTTGGTTGGAAAAGATTTCTGGGACACCGTCGTATATGTTAAACATACACATAATCAAGACTGAAGGAAGACAATTGACAAAGAAGAAAAGACAAAGAAAAGAAAGTATAAAGCAATGCACCTAAGTGCAGTAAGTAAGTAAAGTCGAGTTGACACAGCCCCAAAGGGCCAAAGCCGAGCTTCTCTCAATTTCTTGGCTTGTGCGCTTCTAATTTTCGCGCAAGACAAAGGGACCTACAGTTTGACGCCGAATCCGAACGGCAGTTTCAGAAGCTTTTGCATGGCTAAATACTACAAGGCTGGCGCCATCAGTAGTGAGGGGTGATGTTCCGAGGCGGGAACGAAACCACGACCTCTTGCACAGCGGTCGCGCACACTAACCGCTGAGCCACCCGACCACTGCATGAAGTTATGAAGTAGCAGCAAGGAGTGATTAACAGAATCAAAAGCCTTACTAAAATTAGTATAAATGACATCAGTCTGCATCTTACCTAAGAATTCTTCGATCACTGAATATGAGAGTTCTTAGAGGTTAGTGGTAGTAGATCTAATGGTAGTAGATCTACGCTTTAAGAATTGCAAACAACTTGTAAATACCCCTATAATTTACAACATCGGACATCGTTCGACGTCTCCCGGCTTCAATTCATACTGCACGCTTAAACCTACCATTTGTATCATTCCCATGGATTTAAGCGAACAGATATGACTTGTTGAATCACTCCCAATGCTTTTGCGAGTTCTTTCTGCAGCATTCAATGACCTTTAGATGTATTTTTTCCAATAAACGCAGATTAGTAAACTTTCCCGCAAATTGTGTTTTGTTGGCACAAAAGTTGACAAATTCGGAGCACACAAATATTATGTTTTTACACTTCAGCGAAACGACACTTTCTGAAAAAGAAAGGAGAAGGATAAGTCTTCAAAATGAAGTTGGTTGCAACATTTTCCAATGCTATTAATTTCTAGTGAAGCCACCTTTAAAAAATCTTTAAAACTTTTTTGGACAGGTAATAATAAAATTTCTTAATTTCTTTTTATTCACTTGAAAAGTGTATTATAATTTTGACCAGAAGTTGGCAACGCATAGAAGGAATTATCGCCGACCACAAAGGGTATGTGTATATATTCTTGATCAGCAAGACGAACGGAGTCGATTCAGCTTTGTCCATCCGTTTGTCTGTTTTTAAGCGAACTAGTCCCTAATCTTTGGACCTATCGAGCTGAAATTTTGATCAGAGTCATCATTTAGCTGCACACTTCCATTATGTCGGAACCGCGCGAATCGCATGACTATTTCTTGTTGCTGCCATAAGATCGATCGGTTTCAAGTGAATTGTAACTTCAACACATACGACGTAAGCTTTGCTTTCTTGTTAATCCAAAATGAATTGTTCTATATTCAACAATTGGTTTTCTATGGGGACTTTGTTTAGTTAGTCATATAACTCAGGGGAATAGCCATTTTGTTGCAGCCTCTTTGATGAATGATTCTGTTTCAGTTTTGTCCACTGATTACAAAACTGGTCTTGGTTTGGCTCCATCAGCTTTTGTTTTAAAGAATTATGGAGGCCACAATAGGTAAAAATATCTGAATTTATGAGCTATATGCGACAGAGCACAAGTCAATGCATCTTTAAACAAGAAAGAAAGTCGGTCAAGCCCGAGTATAACATACTCTGTACCTGTGAAGTACTGCCCATCACCGTTGCGACCGGTGTTGCCCATAATTGTTTGTTTTCCTTATAACTCGACTATCGTTCATCCGATCTTTACCATTCCTCTGGTGGTTCGATAAATAATCCTGATTAATAAATATGTCCAGAAGGATCGAACCTTCTATCTATAAAACTGTGGGAGATATGATGTTTTTTCCAATTTAGGGGGCGGGAGGGGGCGTGGCAAAAATTGAAAATAAACTTGATCTGCCTGCAAGTATAAGAAGCATTTGTCCCATACATGTCAAACTAGTATCTCTTACCATCTCTGAGATCTGTTTGCTCATACGTACAGACGGACACTTTCGCACAAACTTAATATACTCTGTGTACCTCTGGTACAGAGTATAAAAATGAAAATCGCTATAAAATTATATCGGAAAGTGTCTTAAATGGCCTCTAAAGTCAGACTATTCTCGTTTTTTGGCCATTTTTTTTCAAAACTAGTCATCACTTATAAGCTAGCGCGGTTATAGAATCAATATATTAGCCATTTTAACATGTATCCAATCATTTGATCTAATTATGTGATTTGCATGGCACATTAATCAGCTTATTTGGCAAAGTTACAGCCTGTTCAAGACGAAAATAAGATGAAAATACGGCTTGCATTTTGCTTTAAAACATGGTACATTTTTAAACTCTCTTCCCCATAGCTATTTTTTTTGTAAGCCACAAAAAAGCATGGTGGTATCTAGCATAGTATTGATAAAAAAATAGGTACTTTAGTTAAAAAAGACACTTGTGTCTATTCAATTGCTTGGTAATGTAATTCCCATAAACATTGATAGTTTGTTGTCAACAACCAGTGTGGGTTCTTTCCAACATTTGCCAGTTAACGTTTGCACGCCCTCCAGCACAAATCGCAAAAGATGCGTTTAATTTGCACGTTTTTTGTGCTATACACTTTAGGTTTATGGTATGTGTTTAACACCAAACTTATGAAAGGTCATAGAAATAAAGAAATAGAAGTATTGACTGTATCAAATGGCAGCAATAATTTGTATTTTGTGGAGAGCGCCCAGTGTAAAATTCCCTATGTAGATCCGTTCGAAGCAGAAGCTATGGCAATATTTCACCCAATGACTTTTGAACCTTGCACCAATGAATCCGATTTGGTAGTACCCATTTATGATACGAAACTGAAGCGGTATAGGCTGCATATCGATATGATTGTGGCTAAGCAGTTACTTGGGTCAAATGCAAAGGAATATAGCTGCTTTTATCAGGAAATAACAAGGAATGCGGAAAACGATGGCTATAATAGGTAATACTGATTTATATATATGGTTTAATGAATAGCTAATGTAACCTATTGTAACCTATGCTTAGGTTCACTAAGCCCAAAATATTCTACCAAGACTATGTGGTGCCATTACATGTTCAGGCTCTGGTTGTGAACTGCCGAGAAACGTACAATACAAGGAAGGTGTTACAAAGTGATGCATATACCTTGATACAGTATAAGCCTGCCTGGAAACCAAAGCCTCCACGACGAAAACCAAGCGTTCTCATGTTGGGTATAGACAGCATGTCAAGAATCAATCTGCGTCGCACTATGCCCATGGTTTTTAAGTATTTAAACCGTGCAGGATGGTATGAACTAAAAGGATACAATAAGGTACATAATATTATATAGTTCCGACGACATATTTTCGCCAAGTACATTCAAATTACATTTTTCTTTTCTATCGTTTTGAAGTTAAATAATTTTAAACGAAATTTTACAGAATTGTCAAAATTATAACTTTAAAAACTACACGATTTGAAGCGAAGTAATTTGTTCTTAGAATGAGGGGTCTTAATGGAATTAAAGAGGACTGTGCCATTAGTTAACCAAATACCAAGATGCTATTACTGTAGGTCAGAATTGTACTAACACTTTATAGGAAAAGGGTTAGAGCCAGTTTGGAATATTTAAGACAGAATCTTTTAAAAATAATTCGCATATTCCGTTGAACACTTTTAGGAGCTTAGCCTATTTTGTACTCAATCCAAGATATTTCTGAAATATAATCTGAGACAGAAAATAACGAGTCGTGCTTATCAAAACAAATATTTTGATTAAGTTGATTTATTCGATCGGAAATACATATGTCGATTGGATGGGACACAACTAGGAATTGTCGTTCTGAAGCAAACTGACTTAGCGCGAACTTATGTCGTTATTTCTGTTTCGAATTAAAAACGTAGATACAATAAAATATCAATTTTACATTCAAATCTAAGTCTTTATCTCCAACTCCAGATAGGTGACAACACTTTTCCCAATCTATTGGCTATTCTAAGTGGATACACACCAGCCACCATTAAGAAGCACATCTGTGATCCTACCGAGAAAGGCTGCTTGGATCAAGTTCCGTTTATTTGGAAACACTTTAGGAATGCCAAATATCTTACTGCCTATGGGGAGGATGAGCCATGGATGAGCACCTTTAACTATTTGAAGCCAGGATTTGTGGAGCAACCCACGGATTATTATCTAAGACCCTATCAGATGGCTTACGAAACTAAACTAAATACCTGGAAGTGTGCCAACTGCACCATCAACTATTGCATTGGCAGGCGCATAACAAGTAGCTATGTCTATGACTTTTGTCTGGAATTCGCCAAACGCTATTTGGAGAGACCCATTTGGGGTCTTTTCTGGTCAAATAGCTTCAGCCACGATGACTTTGCGTTGCCCTCGAAAATGGATAATTTTATGCTACAATATTTATTGGATCTGGAGGTGGAAGGAGTCTATAAGCAAAGTATTGTTATGTTTCTATCCGACCATGGGGCTCGTTATGGAAATTTAACCTTACTAAACAGCGCCTTCTTGGAGGAGCGTTTACCTATGATGTTCATATATCTACCGATTTGGTTTCGTGCCCAATATCCGCACTTTGTACAGGCTTTGACAGCTAATCAAAATCGATTGACCTCCAACTATGATCTGCACAATACCCTCAAACACATCATTGAATTGGGTGGCACCCCAACTTTACCCAAGGCCCATGACTGTGCCAAATGTCAATCACTATTTTATCCAGTGGATGAAGAGCGGTCCTGTGCAGATGCCGGTATACCTGAGCACTTTTGCACCTGTGAACCCTTCAAAAGAATCACAAATAATAGTACATCTCGCATTGCAGTACGAATCATTGACCGAATGAACGAATATCTTAGCGAAAAGAACCTAAGCCACTTGTGTAGTCAATTAACCTTGAATCGTGTCTTTGAGATAGAAATGAAAACCGATCATGAGACGCAGAGCATAAGGGAAGTGGCTTTGTATCGCGCACGATTCATGGTGAAGCAGAGGAATGCAACCTTTCAGGCCACTGTCCGTTTTCACAATGTTACCGAAACCGTCACAGTTGATGTGGAGACCATCAGTCGTACAAACTCCTATAAGGAAGATTCCATCTGCATTGAGGATCGAATTGCGAAACTATATTGCATCTGCTTATAGTAACAAAGATTAATTTTTCATCATTCTAATTATACTACAAATAACAAATAAAATCTAACCTAAATAAAATGCCAAATTCACGCTGACCATTTTAAAATCAAGATTCAAAGATTGTTCAGTCAAGCTGGAAGACGGGTTTCCTTAAAAGTCAAAATTGACATGCTTTTATTTATTAACACTTAAATGCATTTATTCAATAACTTGATGGATTGTCAAAGAAATTTGTGATTATATACTCCTTGAACACTTAGGCCAGTTTCTTTGAATGAATTAATCATGCCTTTTGCCTGATCCGTTAACCGTTTTCCACCTGTCATTTTATTGCTTACCTACTTTGATTTCTCCAAAATTCTTAATCGAAAGTGTCCCAGAAATCTCTTCCAACCAAATTCCAACCCAAAACCAATTCTCGGTGTCCTAGAAATCTCTTTCGGTTGCTTTCAAACCTCTAGTATTTTCTAAGAGATTTGACAACAACAGGCGGGGGCACAAAGCGTTTTTTGTAGTTGACATAATCTTATACACACACCTTCTAACTAGTCTTTTTAATAAGAAAATCTCTCCAAGTTCTGGGACACCGACGAATTTTTCGAGCGTTTTGCAAACCAACCAAAGTCAAAATCTCTAGAGATTTCCAGGACACCCCCGAATAAACTTGATTTCCGGGCAATTACAACTGATGCTTTATAGGAGATATGTCGAATAAATATGAAACGACTGCAGGCATTTTTATACCCTGTTCCCATTGAAAATGGGAAAAGGGGGATAATGAAGTTGTGCAAAAGTATGTAACAGGTGAGGAAGCATTTGCGACCCATAAGTTTATTTCTGATGAATTCTTCCGTTTGTATAACGCGTGTTCTAGACTATAAGCTAGAGCCACATTTTTTTATTATCGTTTTTTCGGAACCCCCCCCACGCACAACTGTCACAGCCACAATTTTTAAGATAGACCTTCCAAACTTTACATATATCAAGTAAGGCCCAATATCTATCTATCAAGAAGTCAATGGAACAGGGTATTTTGTAGTCGGGGCACCGACACAGCTCCCTACTTGTTATATTTGTATATATGAGCTTTTTTATTCCTTATATTTTCTTTCTTTACTTTGATAAAGGATTTTTTTGTTGCGGTTTGCGAGCTATTTGTGCTGTTTCATATGTGACGCACATGATTCGTCTACCATATCCGAATATGACTTTTGTGGTCGGAGTGTTTCCTTTTATGGTTCAAACTCTGACAATTTTATGAACCCTTCGGTTTTGTTTAGATCATTATTTATGACAAGGATTCGTAAATTAAAGACTTACTCAGAAATTAAAATTCTGAATTATTTGTTATATTTATAATTTGGGTTTGTTTTTCGCTTTTATGCTTTTTATTGCATTTGGAAATAATACACGTAGTATCAAATTTTCGTCTTAAAACAAATTTATTACCACAAATGCCAAAAGAAAAGTGAACCATTTTCCACAATTTTTTACCACGGTCCCCCATTGCTGGTTAGAAAATTGTTTGTCTATTAGGTTTTTATACCTGTTCCCATTATATACTGTAAGCCTTTACCTGAAAAACATAGGATCGACAAAAACGATCGTTTTTTTGGGGGGTACTTTTTTTGTTGGGTGTTTGTATTTATGTGGTGTAAGGAAAATGACAGGTTTTTGGGTCTTTGTTTTTAGTACACATACCCACATTCTACTCGTTTGACATGGTCTTATCGGGTATTTTTTATATTTTCTATCACTTAATCACATTAAACAGATCTCTTAACGCTTCGGCCGTTTTTGGAACCTTCAATAAAGTCACATCAAATTAATCTTCAGAATTATATCTTTAATAATTTATATCAACCACTTATACATCTATATAAAAGTAAAAATATGATTAATTATGAATGTTTGTCCCTTATGGGCGTCTAACAATTGCTGTAAGCAAAATCTTATGATTCACGAATTTTGTTTTTTACAAGTAAGTATTGTCAATCTTTTAAAAAATTTGATTACCATTGATTTTAAGATTTTTTTGTAAGTGTCATAGCTAATATATCTATAGTCTTTGTGAAAGATGGTCATGGTAAACGCGAAAACCGCGAATATTGCAAAATTACACCGTTCATCCGATTGCAATAAAAATTTGGGAAGGTTTCTAAGGTCCAAAATTCGAAAAATTATACCAATCATCCGATTGCAATCAAACTTTTGGGAATGAATTGAACGCTTGCTCGGAAGAGTTTCTAAGTTAAAGAAATTTGCAGAAAATTGTCCAGAAACCGCGAAAATTAAAAAATTTGGAAAGTGGTTCGATGCTTGCCCGGAATGGTCTACAAGTAGAAGATATAGGCGGAAAATAGTCCAAGAACCGCGAAATTTGCAAAATGTTCGATTTTGATGAAGCTTTGAGGAATGGTTGTACGCTTGCCTGCAAATGTAACTAAATTGAAGAAATGGGCCGAAAATGGTCATAAAACCGAGAAAATTTCAAAAACTATACCGCTCATCCGATTGCCATAAAACTTTGGGCAACGCTTGCCCGCGAAGGTTTCTAAGGTCCAAAAATCACGAAATTTGCAAAACAACCTTATGAGTATTTATGAAAGCGCTTAGTGCTTATATTTATTACAATGCCGGCGTTGGTAAATGGAAGCTGTAGATTACACGGTCCAAAATAATGCGAAATTTTAAAATTTTGATTTGTTTCTGGATTATTATGAAAATTTGATAGACGGCAATTGTAGACGGGTAAATAGAAAGAATTAACCAAACGGTCAAAAAGTCACGAAATTTGCAAAATATTCATGATTTTAGATTATCATGAAGACGTGTATATAGAGAAGAAGATCGAACGGTCCAAAATGTTTATACCGACATGTGTTGCTCCGTCAGTTTTATAGATAGAAGGTTCAAACCTTGTGGACATACTTTTAATTCAGGATTATTTATCGATCCGCCAAAGGAATTGTAAAGATCGGATGAACGGTTGTCGAGTTATAAGAAAACAAACTATTATGGGCAGCACCGGACGCAATATTGATGGGCATCACTTCACAGGTACAGAGTATACTATAGTCGGGCTTGACCGACTTTCTTTCTTGTTTTTTTTTTTAATGTACAAAATGTCGAGAGTTTTGGGTCAAGAATCAAGTAAATTAGAGCAAACCCGGCCCCAAGTATAAAATGCATAAGTATTAACAACTTTTAATCGATTTTCTCGCAAACAACATTTTTGAAGTTCCTAAACACTTACCTCAAAATCAGCTTGAACGATTCTTTTAAAATTTGTTACACTATATCTACACATAAATCAACAGGCAATCCGGAAAAGATTTTTTTTGTGTTTTTTATATCCTTGCAGAGGGTATTATAAAATGGTCCGGATGTTGCAACGCATTGAAGGAAGCATCTCCGACCACATAGTAAATTAAAATGGCGGGAGGGGCGTGGCCAAAACTTGAAATAAACTTGATCTGCGAAGGGGCAATAGGAGTCTGCATTCAAAATTTGGTGGCTCTAGCTCTTATAGTCTCCGAGATCTAGGTGTTCATACAGACAGACGGACACGGCTATATCGACTCGGCTGTTGATGCTGATCAAGAATATATATACTTTATGGGGTCGGAGATGCTTTATTCTGCTTGTTACATACATTTCCACGACTTTAGTATACCCGTTTTCCTCTACGTGTAACGGGTATAAAAAAGAAAAACTCTTTATGGTTACCTGGGAAACAAACAGGGTGACCAGACTCTTTTCTTCAGAACTTTAATTTATGATAGCTGTTATCAATAGAAATATTTTTTCTAAGTGGCCTAAGTGGGTCTAAGTGGACCTGCTTTCGATTTGCGTCTCAAAGAAAATGCAAGTATTAGATGCGCGAAGTCTTGAAAAGTACCCGAAAATGTGGATAGGCCTCCGTATACATTCGTTGAGCACTCATTGCGTTACCGTTTCATTTGCTGTAAAAAGCACTCTACTTCAGAGAATTTCATAGCAACACAAATTAAGCCCTGTTACAGCGAAAACATACTTTTGAAATGACCCACCGTACGCTGTTGAGCAGGTCGGGTATTCGGATGAAAGGTATTACTTTGAAAATTTCGCGATTTTAGAACCATTTCCTCCAAATTTCATACCTTTGGTACAGGGTATAAAAATAGTCACACTTGCTTAATGCCATTGGATGTGCTAAACTAATATTTTTTGTGTAATGTTATTCGGAGAATGCTTATCCAGGTCCGAAATAGTGACATATAAATTTACTTTTTATGTGTCTGATAAGAAATATTTAAATTTGCGCCAAACAAATCATGTTATACTTTTATAGGCTTTCATATGTAAACACACTAAAAAAAATACTGGATTGTGGATGTGTACTCAGAAAAACGAGAATAACTTCGTCCAACGGTAACCAAATTCATTGGGTCACCATTTGTTCAACGGAGAATTAAATGGGCTTATATAATAAAACTTTAAAAAAAATCGCATAAAATAAAAAGGTGAATCCAGTGGGGGTCAAAGTAGACATTTTGAAAAAAAAGGAAGAAATGCCAGATCTGTAACCCGCATTTCATAGTCATCAAGCTAAATCTGTCAAACTATTGATTATCATACTTTAGATTCCTCTCGTCGCTATCGGAATTTCAAAGGCTATAAAAAATCAGACAGTCCATGCGCAAGTTATTTCAATTTAAATGAGTAAAAAAAACTAAAAAGCGGTTTTTGGGCCATAACTTCAGATTTTGGGGGTATTAGGAAGATACCGAGAATGAGGAAATGCTATGCTGGACCTGCCCGACTATATGTAAATACTGGGTCTCGTGAAAAGTATGTTTAGATTTTTTTTTTGTAACACTGTGCTATTACTCTCAATATCTCACTACAAGATTTCCCTAAATTTGGAAAATATCAAATAAATTCCATAAAATTAATGTTTTGAAAACTATTTCTATTGTTAACAGCTATTATGTATTAAGGTTCTGACGAAAAGTTTCTGGACATCCTGTATCTCCTTTTAAGAGCATTTCGATTTTTTTGTTTCAGATGATCCCGAAGCGAGTTTTGATATTGGAACGGCTACATTAAACAATTTTGATTCCTCATGATTTGATCCATCTAGATAATACGATTCAGATGACGAAATTCGTCAAGATCACTTAAATAATGATTATTTTTTATTTTTGAATTTATAGTGTCGTTCACTAAGTAATTTGTTTTTTTTTATATATACTCCATTTTTATCCAATACCTTTTTCCATCTTTCGGGCAAGAGATTGATTCCACGCTCATAAAGTTTTTGATCTTTGCATGCAAAACATGTAAGGGAGCTGTAGTCGAGTGCCCCGACTACAAACTACCCTGTTACCTTGACTTCTTGTGTTTTCATACACATATACACACACACACACACAGTCTAACATACGCACACACGCACGCGCAAACGCGGTAACTGACAATGCAAGGCCCCCCTCTCTCCCACAAGCAAAATTGATTCGTTTATAACTTCGGTTTTTTTGTCCGATCATATTGATCTTTTCAGAAGTTTTTTGCGCTTAAAGGGGGTAGGGGAAGGAATTTTCCAAATCTGAAACAAACTCGATTTGAATCTGGTATACACCTACCTACATGCAAAAATTTGTGGCTCTATCTCTTATAGTCTCTAGAGATTGACG